>KE373063.1:184591-201288 GCA_000418225.1 Zizania latifolia
TCCAGCGCACTCCGACGCCACTGCCCTCTCTCTCCCGCTCCGCCACCGCCGTTTGCTCTCGAGTTCTGCCGCGCGCGCGTTTGTGCGAATGCGGCTAGGGTTGGGGTTGCCGGCGGCTGAGGCATTTTTGTTCGGCCGAGCGATGCGCATGGCCGTCGGATTGAGATCAACGGCCGGCGTCGCTCGGACCACGATTAGGCCCAGGCGGAGGGGCGAAATGCCGGCCTAGGCCCACGTTTCGGGTGCGGCGAAGATTTTGGCCTGGACAACAGGTAGCGTTTGGCTCACGGGCGCGCGCTCAGTGTGCTGGGCCGGCGCTGCAATTCTGTTTTGGGCCAAGGAATGGGCTGAAAGCATTTTTTATATTTTCCAGAATTTCTGTAATTGCTTTTCCATTTAGTATTTTCTGGAAATTGTGAAATTAAGAGAAAATAAGTTTAGGCTGCGGGAAATTTTTGGTGAAATTTTGTATAATTCAGTAGCACTGTTCTGAAATTTTAAGAATTTCATGGCATTTTTTTTTCTAATTAGTTTTGTCCAACGACAATTTTAGTTAGAAAATGATGCATTTTAGAATTTGTTTAAGTTTTAAGTTCAGAATAACTTGCTACTGTTTAAGACCTGTAAGGATTAAGTTTTAAGTCTTCCGCTGTGTTTTACGCTGAATTAAAATTCATTTATGTTCATCCTCATGATTTTAGCATTATTTATTTTGCTGATTAAATTGGAACTAACGGGAAGATTTAATTAGTAGGATGAATAATTTTTTTATTGTTGATATAGTAATTTTATCTCCTGACCAACGTTGGTGATAAAGTTATTATGACTAAGATGAATTAGTTCTATTTCTACCCAACGGTGATATAGAATTAATTCTTCCATTTTAAGAATGTCACATGTCAAATTTTGACCAACGTTAAATTTTTCATGTACTTTATTAAGTCTGCCATTTTGACGCCTTAAGAAAATTGTTCCTTATTCAGTCAACATGCTAAGTCTGATCTCCGCCATTGAGCTTCTCAATGGTCAGAACTGCCGTTCATGAAGAGAAAGTATTAAAATAGCGCTTGCGCTATGGGATATCAATCTTGTTTTAATGCATGATTGTCCCACTGAGTCTGCGGAGCCTATGATCCGTGATGGTGAGAGCCAGAAGTTTTTTTTACCACGAGGTCATGGGACTTCGCAGAGATAAGAATGAAGTACGATTTAGATCGTACTAAGTGGAATCAGTCAAATCACAAATGCCTTAAGATAATTAAGAGCTCCATCATAGGGGCTATTAGGGGTTTATCCCGCATTATGATACTACAAAAGAGTATCTCAAAAGGTGGAGAGTCAGTACACTGGCTCTTCTAAGGCGTATGCTAGCACGCTAATTAAGAGGCTCGTGACGGAGAAATATCGTCACGGGGGAGTTAGAGAGCACATACTCAGGGTGAGCAACATGGCTTCGAAGCTGAAATCCATAGACATGGAGCTCAAGGACGATTTTGTCGTCCATATGATTATGATGTCGCTCTCTAAAGACTTTGAGCATTTTGTGATTAACTATAATTCTCAGCCAGAGCGCTAGAATTTAGAGAAGCTGATTTCAAACTATGTGTAAGAAGAGGAAAGAATTGAGGTGGCACGCGGCGATTCAGTTCACCATGTGCAGCATAATAAGGGGAAGAAGCACTCTAATAATGCTAAGGACTCCTCTTATAAGCAAAAGAAAAGTTGACTTTAAGGAACATGACATACCAAAGGGCGTATGCAGACACAGTAAGCAAGAAGGGCACCACATGAAGGGTTGTGTGGAGTTCCTAAAAGGGATGAACAAGAATGATAAGGATGTAATTGAATCAAGAGATGAATCTCCGTACTTAGAAATAAAGTCGTTGGTCATGCTTTCGAGCATGATAAGCTTTATTTACCTTTTCTCTGAATGACTCTGTGAATGTCATAAGTGCTGAGAATGTGATAAGAATAAGCTCAAAAGAATTGATGACGTATCTTCGAAATTATGGCATGTCGTTTAGGCCATATTTCGAGGGGGGAATTGAACGTTTAGTAAAAGAATCAATTCTTTCGCCTTTAGAATTCTCAGACTTTGAACAATGCATTGATTGCATTAAGAAATTAAGAAAGACGCGAAGAGAAGCACAGGAATACGTCATACGGATATTTGCGGTCCGTTCCCTGTGATGTCTGTAGACGGTTATGACTCATTCATAACATTTACAGACGACTATTCGCGCTCTGGATAAATTTAAGATATTTAAGGCTGAAGTAGAAAATCAGCATGATCTAAAGATAAAAGTAGTAAGACCTGACCGTGGAGAGTACTACAGTCGTCATACCCCATATGGCCAAATACCTAGACCTTTTGCAAGGTATCTGCAGGAAAATGGTATAGTCGCCCAGTATTCAACATCGGGTGAACCTCAGCAGAACGGAGTGGCAGAAAGGCGCAATCGCACCTTAATGGACATGGTAAGAAGCATGCTAAGTTATTCCACTCTGCCGATTAGTTTGTGGATGGAGACATTAAAACCCGTCATTCATATTCTTAATCGGGTCCCTTCTAAGTCGGTGCCTAAAACACCGTATGAGTTGTGGACTGGATGAGAGCCATCTCTTAATTATTTAAGAGTGTGGGGCTGTCCTGCTGAGGCTAAAGTTTTTTAACCCAAATATTGGTAAGTTAGATTCTGAGACAGTGAGTTGTCATTTCATTGGCCATCCTGATAAGTCTAAGGGTTTCCGTTTCTACTGTCCTGACAGACATACTAAGTTTGTAGAGATGAGACACGCAGTCTTTTAGAAGACGCCATGATTAGGGAGAGCACGGTGCCTCGAGAAATTAGCCTTGAAGAGAAGCGGGTCTGTGTGCCCACTCCTATGATTCAAGAGCCTATTTTTCATGTACCTGTGGTAGAACCAGTTGGTCCAGCACCTCCTGTTGGATCTCTATTAGCAGCACATGATGTTCATGAGGATCCTGTTATACAGGAACCTGATGTTCCAGATGTAGCTAATGAAGAAGAAGAGCCCCCACAATTAGAAAATGATATGCCAATTCAAGATAATGTGAGAAGATCACAAAGAGTAAGAAGGTCTGCTATTCCCGATGACTATGAAGTCTACATGAGTGAAGAAATTCAAATGGAGGGTGATCCCGCCTCTTTTGAAGAAGCTATGAGAGGTCCTAATTCATCTAAATGGCTTGAGTCCATGGAAGATAAAATGAGGTCCATGAGTGCCAACAAAGTCTGGAAATTAGAAGAAATTTCTAAGGGGGCCAAAACAGTAGGCTGTAAGAGGGTCTACAAGATCAAACGTGACTCCCAAGGGAATGTTGATAGATATAAGGCTAGACTTGTGGCAAAAGGCTTCACTAAGAGAGAAAAAAAAGACTATAATGAGACATTTTCACCTGTCTCAACTAAGGATTCTTTTAGAATCATCATGGCCTTAGTGGCACATTATGATTTATAATTACATCAGATGGATGTAAAGACGGCGTTTCTCAACGGGGATCTATATGAGAACGTCTATATGGCACAACCTAAGGGTTTTGTCATAGAAGGTAAGGAGAATTTGGGATGCCATTTGACTAAATCCATTTATAGACTAAAACAGGCCTCTGGGCAATGGTACCTCAAATTCGATGAGACTATTAGAAAATTTGGGTTTAAGGAAAATGAGGAGGACAATTGCATTTATGCTAAGTTTAAGAATGGGAAATTTATTTTCCTAGTCTTGTATGTGGATGACATACTACTTGCTAGTAGTGATGTCAGTCTACTGTTAGAAACTAAGAAGTTCTTGTCATCTCATTTCGACATGAAGGATCTTGGTGACGCTTCCTATGTATTAGGAATAGAGATTCATCGAGATAGAACTAAGGGGATATTAGGATTATCGCAGAAGGCATACTTAGAGAAGATACTAAGAAAATATAGTATGCTTGCGAGTAAACCTTCGCCTGCTCCGATAGTCAAGGGTGATAGGTTTGGGAACTTTCAGTGTCCTAGGAACCAGTATGAGATCGATCAAATGAAATTGGTTCCATATGCTTTTGCTGTTGAAAGCTTAATGTATGCTCAAGTATGTACTCGTCCTGACTTAGCTTTTGTTACCGGGATGCTTGACAGATATTAGAAGAATTCAGGCATAGATCACTGGAAAGCAGTTAAGAAAGCCTTGAGGTATATACAAGGCACAAAAGGCCTCATGTTAGTATATGAGAAATCAGATACCCTCGAGATAGTGGGTTACTCAGACTCAGATTTTGCGGGATGTGTGGATACTAAGAAATCCACGTCAGGTTATATATTCACACTAGCAAATGGAGCTGTGTCGTGGAAAAGCTCCAAACAAACTGTGACGGCGTCATCGACGATGTATGCCGAGTTTGTAGCATGTTATGAGGCCACGGGACAGGCACTATGGTTTAAGAAATTTGTTCCTGGTTTAAGAGTGGCCGACAGCATCAAGAAACCACTTAAGTTATACTGCGACAATGAGCCAGCAGTATTATACTCCCATAACAACAAGAAGAGTGTTGCTGCCAAACACATCAATATTAAGTACTATGTTGTTAAGGAGAAAATCCAAGATCAGACCATAAGTCTAGAGCATATAAGTACCAAGCGAATGCTTGCGGATCCGCTCACTAAACGCTTACCATCCAGTGTGTTCAGAGAACACTTAGCCGGTATGGGTTTAAAGGAAAGCCTATGATTCTTGGATTCTAAAGGGCCCAAAATAAGATAAGCATCTGTTTCAGAATAGAAAGATGTATTATAGTTGTTGAGTCACGTAGTACGTAATTGACTATTATGATGAAACATACTCTATATATTGATCTGTGATGGAACAGGTATTTGGTTAAATTTAGGTTAAAAATTAAGTTGAAATCTAGGAGAAGAATGTTAGTTGAGATCTCTAAGGGAGAGGGGACCGAGTCCCTCTCCTGTGCATTCCTCTCTCCCTCTCGCGCCCTGATCGGGGGCACCCAACCGAATTCGGTTAAGGGGCCCCCGTCGTGCAGCGCCTAGTATAAAGGGAGGAGTCCGGTGCAACCGTAAAAGTTGTTGCTGGCATTGCCAACACTCCGTCCCGAAATTTTCCTAAGCTACCCGATCTATCTTTGGCGCTGAAGCGATGGGAAGTCCCTGCCTCCGCGCCGACCTCCGTCGCCACTGTTCGCCAGACTCCGACACCACCGACCACCGCGGCCATGGCATCCTCATCGTCTCAGGCGAAGTGCGAAGGTACGCCCTACTAATCCTAGCCCAATGATCCTTAGAACTAAGATTAACATAGAGACCATGTATACCATGTTGCCCCTCTCTTGTTGTACCTAATTGTAGCATAAATATATCTGGAAGAGTGAGTTGTGTTGTTTCTGTTACGATAAAATGTGGATGCAGAATTACTTTGGGCCGAGGAAGCTGGTTCCAGAAAAAGGCCACTAGAGTCTGAAGGCATCTCCATTCTGAAATTTTTTGGGTTCACCTCCTTGTTAGTTCTTTATTATTTCTCTAAAAAAGAACCCTATACCGCTAAAGTGAATTTCTAAAATACGTAAACTATAGTAGAGATTACACAGGAGATGTGTGATATGCAGTATAACGTTGTTTTTTTCTAATCAAAATCCTCCATTTCAAATGGTGAAACAGGGCCAAAATTATGTTGCTACATCCTCGTTTTCTCTGCATTTTGCTATAGGTTAACAGCAAGGTTGTAACTCGAATTCCCTGCCAACTACAAAATATTATTATTACGGTATAATTACATTAATATATGTCAACAAATAAAGCGTAATATAACTCAGGGATAAAATAGTACATTTCTACCAAATTCCACCATTCATGAATCTAGATCTAGTCTGCAAGCCAAACAGATACAAGTACTTTACAGTAGAGCTGCAACTCTACTCTAGATCTGATTCTAAGTGGATTCTATGGAGTGGAGCAGATTTTAGGGGAGTGGAGTAGTCCCAAACAGGCCCATATTGCCAGAAGACTTGTGGCACTTAATTTAATTTATACAGTATATTAACTAGTGTTAACAGATCTAAGTTTAAGTTATGCATGCCACTTCAGTTGCCATGAATATTTGGTAGGACAGTTCCATGCACAGCAGATCACGAAGCTATGTACGCATCTGCACGTTGCAAAAAAAATGATACTTATCCTTAGAGAGAGCAGGATCGGCTAAAATTACCCACAACAATGCACACACTGAAATATAACAAAAATGTAAGGCAAAAAAAAAATTCAACTGAAAATTAATAATATGGTACATTAATTATTAGCATATCGTAATAAATGATCAGTAAACAGAGATCACAAATAGTATATAGGGATCCTAAACAGGAGCCAGAACCTTCAATATAAAAACTTAATTTCTTTAATGATAGCAAATATATCTTGATTAATATAGCATACCATGCAATGATTCATCATTCATCTTATTAGCTCAATATAGCATATTATGTAATGATTTATCCATTGATCATTTCAAATCAAACTCATTATTCAAATCAGTTAATATCTAGCTGAAACATCCAAAATATAAATGCAAGTATGACCGGTTGTTGATAAAAATATGATGCCAGATCATAAAAACCAATAGAACTATGGTTAGATCGAAGTTTAAGTTATGCACACTTGCACAGCAGAGCACGAAGCTACGTACGCATCTGCATGTTGCAACAAAAAATAATATTTATCCTCTAAACAGAATAATAATATACCTTGAGGAAGACAGCGCTTGCTAGTGGAACGCTCTCAATCAAACATGTCGCCGACGACGTACTCCACGAGAGTGCCACTGGGAGCCTTGGCGACGACGTGGCCGAGGTCCAGCACACTGCATTTCACCTCCGGGAACGCCTTCGAGATAGCTTGCGCCGCTGCGCCGAGGCCACCGGCGACGTCGACCAGGGAGCTTATCCCTTGGAACACCTCTCTGTGCTCCTTGATGACGATGTCCACAATGAAGTTGCTGTCCGAGACCATCGCGTCGTTGAAGAGCGTGTCGAAGGCCGTGTTTCTGGGCCTGTTTATCTGGCTGCCTGCCCTATCCGCACCGCCCCATACCTCTTCGCCCGCCTGTCGCCGCCTCAGCACCTCCCGTCCGCCAGGCGCCACGCCAACGCCGCACCGCCTAGCGCCCGTCCGCCGTCGCATCGTCGCCACCCCCGCCACCCGCCCGCCCTTGTCACGCCAAGCCACCAACGCAGCCGCCAACGTCAGCCGCTGTAGCCCGCTCGCCCGCCGTGGCTCGATGTGGCCGCCACTGCTGCTGCCTACCTATCTGGTGTCACGCTGCTGTGCCTTCAGCCCTACGCCGCTCTGTTCTGCTGCCCCACTAGCCAGTTGCCTGCGAGATACTCGGTAAAAACTGAAAACCGAAAAAATTGAACTGAAATATTTTAGTTTTTTTAGTTCAGTTTTACTAATTTTAACGTAATATTCGGTTCCTATTTTTTAAAAACCGAACTACTTAAAAAACAAAAAAACCGATCCAAAAAAACAAAAAAACTGATTGCCCACCCCTAGTGACGCGGAGGTCCGACGGCACGGGGCCGACGTGGGGAATCCGGCGGCACGGACGACCTGCGCGGAGGTCCGGCGGCATGGACGGCCAACACGGTGGGGAGTTGGTGCATGGGCTGCCCGTGAGGGAGGAGGTGGGATGGTGGGGAGTGGTCGACGGGTGAGGGGCTAGGGGCTAGGGGTGGATGGAGGAGTGGGATAGCTAGGGTTTTGAGGGTGGTTTACATATTTCAGTAAAACGGGTAAATGTGTATGGGTAGTTAATATCTGTATCCGTACCTGTTTACCTGTCAGGTATAAGTTTTGACCTATTAACATACCAATAGATATAAAATTAAGAATAAATTTGACCATAATAGAGTTTTTAACTACGAGTAAACGGATATATGTGTAAAATTGCCACATCGCTAGCTCGGGTAGGCGATTGAGAAAGGGAAAAAAGCACCGTTAGCTCTATCCCAGCCAATATTTTTTCCATCCGTTGTGAAATCCCTGTGCAAAAATAAGTCCTTGATTTGTTGGGTAGTGATCCTACGAACCTGAAGATTTCTGGCGTCGGTCATCTCCTTCGACCTCCAGCCGCGCCCTGAAGGCTGAATCCGATTCCAGTCGCTGAGACGTGGGACAGACGAATGCCTCGTTGAACCACTGACCGTTGGGGCCAACCTGTCAGCCTCGGTTGCTCGTGCAGGCATCACGCCGTCCGGTAGGCTGGGCTGGGCTGGGCCGGGTAATCAGAGAGTGCCCAGTTGGGCCGGACCACTTGCACAGTAGTCCATCTCTTCAGCAGGCCGAACCCAGAAGCCCTAAGGAACAGTAGCGTTTCACATTTTCAGACAATTCCCTTTGGGCCGGCCTAACTGCACAGTGCAGTTTCTTGATTTCAGCAAATAGAAAAAATATTCAAAAATTCCCAGAAAATTCCTTCTAACTTCGATTGACCGTTCAAGTTCCCAAAATTTCCTAAAATTCTAAACTTTATTCTAGCACTACTAGAAATAATATTAGGACTTTTGTTCTATGTTTTATTTATTGTATTTTTTCGCGTAATTGCTGCGCCGGAAGAAAATCAAGACGACGCACTAAAAGACCTGGATTTTGATCTTGAGTAATTTATGGAGCAATGCGAGTCTTTCTTTGATCATGCTTACTCCTAATTTTTTTACACCATTTTTATATAAATGTATGCTTAGGACACACATACACTTGCTTAACGACAATCACCAATGCGATTAAGTCAATTAAAACTTAAATTGTTGCACATAGACTTTCATTGTAATTGTGTGCCATCTATTCCTTATGAACCTTGTGATTGCCATAAATATGTCCTATTGTATTGACGGATAATATAGCCAATCAAACCCCCCATTTATATCAAATTCAATCTCTAGAAAAATAATGAATTGCGTGGGCGAAAAATGGGTTTTTTGAAATGTTTTGAAAACAGTATGAAGTATCGATTGTGTTGAAAGGAAAATAAAAAGTGGAAATGTTTGTGAACTTTGCTATGGGTTGTCGCCGTCTGTGTGGCTCAACTTTGCTTGGCGCATAACGATTGATTTCTTGGAAAGAACGTCATACACACTATCGTGCAACCTTATGGATAGTATAGGATGCCCCTAGTTAAGTACTTAGTAAACTTAGGATGGCTTGAATTGCTGAGGACGTGAAACGTCAGGGTGGCTCTGTGATTTGAAAATACCCCATTGTGGCACTCATGTGATTGATTGTGAAGAAAGGCATGAGGGGTTTTAGCGTGAGGGGAATTTGAGCACCCGTGAGATTTTAGGGGAATGGAGCTGAGGGCTATCTGTTCCTTGATCGTGGACCTGTTTAGCGTGACAATGGGTTATCCTAGGTCGGCTTTAGTTTTGCTTGTAGTGAACCTCCTATGCCGACGGGCAGCAAGAGTAAGATCACAATGTAGGGGTAAAATGTACACGTTCAACTGAAGTAAACTTGTTCGAACAACCGTGTCCATGGTCATGGGCATGTGCAATGATGGTTGCTTGTGCGTAGTGTTGGATTTGATTTTGTAAATATGAAAACAATTGTGGGATGAGCAGTGTTACCAGAGTATGCCTCCATGATGTATGATCACCCTTTGTGGTTGGGAACAAGCTTGCTCGGGGAGTCATATGGCTCCATGGCAAGTGGTGTGAGGATAAATCCTAGGATGAGATATGAATAAGGGATGGGAAAAGATAAAGAAAAATAAAAATAGAGATGCTACCTGAGTGGTAGACCTATTCAGAGAAAATGATGTGATGTGGGAGAAGCTGTCAGACTTGTTCTTAGGGCCTGTTTGTTTCAGCTTGAGATTATAGTAATCCGACTTATTTTCATAAGCTGAAACAAACACGTCAGCTTATTATAATCTTGAGTGTAAATTATAACAATCTAATAAGCTAATGCAACCCAGTTTTTTTTTTATAAGCTAAATTACTATAACCCTAAACTGAAACAAATAGGGCCTTAATGGTTGATAGGAGAAGCTGTTAGGCTTATTCTGAATGGTCGATGGAAGAGGTTGTCAGGCTTGCTCCGTAGTAGGATTTTGATGACAAAGTTGAAGGATTGTTGCAAAACAATCTAGAGGAGTAGAACCGCAAGTTTTACTCCAAACTTTTGAAAAGAAAACTTATTTGTGGGAAAGGTAAAGGTTGAGATCCTCCTCGGAGAAAGATCACACTTGGATTATTTCAAATGCATGGTTGTTAAATAAACCAAGCAGCCGTTAGCTTTGAAAAATCTCATTTATAAAACATTTCAAGGCTTGTTAAGTATGTCTATACTCATCCTTATTTTTTCCACCATAGTACTCGAATAACAACAGGATGACGACGAAGTTCATTTATCAGGACATAGGCTTCAGTGAAGTTATGTATGCGTTTTGGTAAGATGGTTTGTGGAGTTTGTGCTTGTGTAGTAGTGAGAAGTCTTAGCACTTGTAGTGCTTCGTTGGTGTGAGAAAACTCTCCGTGAGAGTGTGAGTCTAAGTATTCTTGTTTGGTTTATTCGTTGTGTACACTCACGTTAGGTGTAGATGCTGGATTTTAATCTATTATTAAAAATAGAAATTTTACAGTCCTTGAGGAGATAAATACTATAATTTTTAGTGTTAATTCTGGTACCTCTTAGTACCTGAGATATTAATATGTACCAAAAATTAACACTAAAATTATTATGGTACCCCTTGTACCTTCTCAAGAGCTGCAAAATCACTCTATTAAAAAATATTTGGTTTTTCCCTCCGTTCACAAAAGGAAGGAAAAAATGAGTATTTGTTAGAGTATCATTGTCTGTAAAGATCAATTCATGTGACATTTTATTCATGATAAATGACAGAGAATCTTTTGGAGCAAACGACTGGCTCAGAAAAGGAAGAAAAAGAAAGAAAGATGACTGTTTGTATTTATTTGTGAGGGCATCACACTCTCTAAAATGACACTATTGGCAAAGAATCTTTCGGAGGAAACTATAAGAGTGGAGAAACACTGGATTACTTTTAGGCTAAAAGATGAATGGTTGATATCTCTAATAAAATAAATGCATGATTTTTTTCTGGTATTATTTGTAATGATTTATAATATTTGAGGCCAAGATCAACATCCACGTACACATAGGATTAGGCCTATTTGAAATTGAAGAGAACAGAGCTCCGGCTTCTCTGTTTTCATTTTTTTTCGAAAAAACCTACATGTGTAAGAATATAATTAAGATTTGTACCTCGAAATTTCCAGAATTAAATCAATGGAGATTGATGAACGACACGCGCTACGCATGCATGGATGAATATATGATTACAAACCTGCTGCTTAACTACAAAATATCACCACACTATTTGCCATCTAATTGTTAAGTGCACATAATAAAATACTACTCTAACAATTTTCATTGTATTTTCCCCTAGTTTGGTCGATTGCTACGGAAAAATATGCCTATCTCGTGTTGATGAAAGGGAATGATTAATTTGAGGAAGGAAAAGTCAATATGATTTAAGGTGGGTCCAGTAATTAGAGGGTAAAATAAGAAAATGGTTAAACTGATACTTATTTTATTAGGTGCCACTGAAAGTACACAATAGAAAATTCTGTATATGCCAATGAATGAAAGATTATTGGTTTCCGTATATACCACTGTCGTCAGTTTCAACGTTAGTCAACGTTGATTTTTTTTCTAAATGACAAAACTGCCCTAAGCTTACAATGCAGGAAATCAAGAATGGGTTTCAGAGCAACAAGGAGCGGGTGATGGTTTGACAGCGACAGTAGCGACTACGTGATTCCCTACGCACCCCTTAGCCATCCCTGATTCTATATATTGTGAGCTGAGGACAATTTTATCATTTAAAATAAACTAACGTTAAAACTGACGGCAGTGGTATATACGGACACAAAACACTGAAGCAGTGGCATTTACGAGAACAATAAATTTTCAGTGACATATACGGGAACCGATGAACTTTCAGTGGCATATATGAAATTTTCTCAAAAATATAATATGCGCAATAGTTTGAAAAAGTCATTCTTTTTAACTTTTGACTAATAATTTAAGTTAAAAATGTGCATTTTTGTTATATATGTGATAACTGAGATAGTTGAATTCGTATATTAAAATTTAAATTTAGCTATAGTTTTACGGTAGAAAGTACTCATGTTTGATTTTTCGCTCGGCTCACGAAAGTCAAGAAAAATGAGTATTTGTATTTATTTGTCAGAGCACCACTGTCTCTACAGTGACACTATTGGCAGAGAATCTTTCGGAGCAAACTATAGGAGTGGATAAACACTGGATTGCTTTTACACAAAAATGTGAATGGTTGCTATCTCTAATAAAATAAATGCACGGTCAAGAATTAATTAATGGGTTCTAGGACTCATGGTGTTGCATGCTCTCAGCCTCTCAATCACCTGCCATACAAAACTTATCACTTCAATTATCATCAAAAGTATCTTCTCCCTCGTCGGTTCTTATGTTTAACGAAGCAACAGCTCCACATCTCCAACGCGAAGGCAGAACCAACAACAAAGATAAACACGGCAGCCAATTCGCTTCCCAGGTGATGCTTAGAGAAACTGTAACCTGGCCGTGTGTACATCGTCAAATGCCAAGTGAAATCACAAGTAACCAGGTTGTCGCTGATGGGAAAGCTTCAACCCCGGCAAGTAGGGAGAAATCTGGATTGCCGAAGAGTGAAGCTGGGAGAAGCAATTGCAGGCTGTTCGGTTTTTCCTTGACTGAGAACATGCTGGGAGCAGGTGATGAAGGTCTGGAGGGAGCAACCAATGAAGCTGATTGCCAGAATCCCGGCGTGCTGGAGCTGTTTGTGCACAGCCACTCCACTGCCGGTGCTCTTCATGCTCTGTGCGCTGCTCCCCTCGGAATGTGATGCTGCCTTCCCCCACTCTGCTCCAGAATTAGTGCTTTGCTCTGAATTAATGTTATGTCAACCTATGGGACTCATCAAACTGAATAATGTATCAGCTACTTTCTATGTTTCATTGGCACATTCTTGTAAGAACTTCAGCGCCATTTGTATCTTGATGCATTTAATATTGCACTCCTTTGGACTTTCCAGTATCCTTTTGGTTGTGCTGCTCCAGCTTAGTGGCGCCCAGGCCCTATCTTGTACAGAAGCCCGTCGCCGGCAGCCGGCAGGCACCTCATGGCTCGTCTTAAACTAAAAGGGGGCTGCCTAACATTGTATCAACAAAAGATAATTTTAAATTAAGGTTTTTATATTTGTATCTGTACTGGTCTTAAATTCAAACTTGCAAAAACTGAACGACAAAAAGTTTGGATTTTTCCCCTCGGCTCACAAAAGGAAGAAAAAAAGAGTATTTGTCAGAGTATCATTGTCAGTAAAGATCAATTCATGTGACATTTTGTTCATGACAAATGACACAGAATCTTTTGGAGCAAACGAATTGCTCAGAAAACGAAAGAAAGATGAGTATTTGTATTTGTTTGTGAGAGCATCGTTGTCTTTAAAATGACACTGTCGGATGGCATTAGGCCTATTTGAAATTGATGGATGTTATTGCTGCAGAAGTCTAGCTATTTTTCCCCCTCTATAAATTATATTAAGAGAGCAGAGCTCCGGCTTCGTTTTCATTTTTTTTCGGAAAATCCGACATGTTTATGAATATAATTAAGATTTGAAACTCGAAATTTCCAGAATTACATCAGTGGAGATTGATGAACACACGCTACGAATGCATGGATGAATATATGATTAATTACAAACCTGATACTTAACTACAAAATATCACCACACTTAAATTATTCAGCGTGACCACAATTTCATAAACAGCCAAGCACACACACTTACCACTAGTATACTGCTCTCACAACAAGAAACATACACACACACATACATGCTCCACACCAGTTAATCAACCATCACCTGTGGACCGATCACTGCACAAATGTTGCTCATTCAAGGATAAACCTCGATGATTGACCTAAAGCCCAGAACTGGCATGATCTTGTAGTCACTGAACCCAGCTTCGAAGATAACCTTCTTCCATTGCTGTTCGTCTCTCTCAATACCATTGATCAACATGATGTACAGATTATTCAAGGCCTGAAGCTCCTTGTGCTTCGGGTCAGACGGTCCTGCTCCGAGTACCATATCTATGATTATGACCTTTCCTCCTACGTCTCGGGAGGGGATGGCTTTCTTACAGTTCTTCAGTATCTTGACGCACTCATTATCGCCCCAGTCATGGAGAACCCACTGGTGAACAACAAACATCGAGAGAGCCACAAAATATAAACATTGAGAAGGAGAATTGGTAGGCGTGCGAGACCAACACATACCTTGAGGAGGACAACGTTAGCCGGCGGGACACTGTCGAACATGTCGCCGGAGATGTACTCCACGTCGGTGCCAATGGGAGCCTTGGCAATGACATGACCGAGGTCAAGCACGCGGCATTTCACCTCCGGGAAAGCTTTCGAGATGGCGTGCGCCGCCGCGCCGAGCCCACCGGCGACGTCGACCAGGGAGCTTATCCCCTGGAACACCTCGCCATACTCTTTGATGAAAATGTCCATGACAAAGCGGCTATCTGAGACCATTCCATCGTTGCAGTGAGCGTTGAAGGCCGCCTCATTGTCGGTCAGCTCCCAAAGACTCTGGCCATGCGTGTGCTTGAAGATGCACTGGTCTGGCACCAGGTTGTTCTGGAACCACTTGCCAATCGCGAGGAAGGGGGTGACCATGGTTGGGAGGAGTGCAAAGGACGTGATGGAGACCAGGTTAGACGAGCCGACGAGGAGGCGGGACGATGGCGTCAGCATGTAGACTGGCTCGTCCTCACCAGCAACACTGGGTGCCGGGTGCTGGACAGTAAAGATTCTGGAGACGACGAGCACACGCATCAAGCGGCGCAGGCAGGATATCTTGGACGGGTGGATCGTTACCTCGGCGGCTATCTGGGCCAAGGTGGCGCCGCCACCATGCTGCTGGATAGCGTCGGCGATGCGGAGGTCCATGGCAGACTTGAGAGCCATGGACTTCATGAAGGCGAAGGTGTTTCCGTAGAGCTCGACCTGGGCATCGAGCATGCTGGCATTCTCATTTCTCTGAGTGAGTGCCATGACACCATGTCTTTGTCTTTCTTTTGAAATGGGTGGATGGACAAAGAAGACAAAGAAGGCTCCATATATATAGGGGTTAAGCTAGTCTTAATGTATGATTTTTTCAACGTTTTTGTCAGATATTATCGACTGGTATTATTTTTAATGATTTATTTTATTTGAGGCCAAGATCAACATACACACGAAGGATTAAACCTATTTAAAATTGCAGGATATGTCTATCCCACACTACCAGAATGAGGTTGTTTCCCTAGCGTCAAAAACACACAGAAATTAGGATAAGACAAACGGAATAAGAAAATGTGTATCTTTTCCTAAGTGTATAATTTCAAGCCACAGGGCAATCTAAAACAATCCATCGCCACCTACAGATTTTACGTTGCCAACATCATAAATTTTGTTCGCGTGCTAGCTTCCCGTGTGTAAGAAGGCTGACACTAGGGATCATCAACCATCCCATGTGTAACTTCTGACACTAGGAAATTTTCCAAGTGTTTTTCAAAACGCTAGGGAATATGCTCCACGAAACATTCTCATCCTGGTAGTGCCATAACACATAAGAAATTTGGTTTGACACATATAGAATATCAATTTTTAATATTTTTTAATACTAATAAAAATGAGTAGTACAAGTATTTGTTAGAATTTCAATTTTTAATATTTTTTAATACTAATGAATATGAGCAAACGATTATATTGTTTTGTTTTGTTTGTCATTGCATCATTGTCTCTAATAATGAATCTCTGGGACCAAACCACATGTTATGAGAGGGAAAACATTATATTGGACCACTCTTAGCCTAAAAGGTGAATTGTTGCCATCACTAATAACATAAATACACGATTTTTTCTATGTTTTTGTGAGATATTATCAACTGATATTATTTTTTATGATTTATACTATTTGAGGTCACTTGAAATTGCAGGATATCATATCCCTTGCCATAATACATAAAAAAAAATCTGGTTTACACATATGGAATTTCAATTCGTAATCTACCCTACTATATAATTGACGAGTTGTGGGATGGACACATCGTCCCTCTGGTAAATCTCAGCCCTTCTTTTACTTTTGTTAGATCTCAGCCCTCAAATCCCACCCACCTAGACCTAATAATCACGTGTAAAATCATGCCGCCACCAGCACTCCTCCTTGCCTCCGCCCACCCTGCCCTCTCGCTCGCATCCGCCCGACGTCATCCGCACCCCTCTCCTTGCCGCCGCCTGTCTGCCCACCACCGCCCGCCCGCCCGCCCGCCTCCAAGTCCGGCCAAAGCTGCGCTCCCCTCTGCTTGCTATCACCCGTCTGCCAGCTGCCACCCGGACACTCGCCCATTCCCCACGAATCACGCAACGTGCTGCCTCCTCCCGCTCACCCTCGCAACTGCTCGCCGGTTCTCGCCTCCACCGCCTGCTGGCTTGCGCTCCTCCCCCAGATCTCCTCCTTGCCTCCGCCCACCCTGCCCTCCTGCTCGCATCCGCCCGATGTCGTCCGCTCCCCTCTGCCTGTCGTCGCCTGTCTGCCCACCGCCA
>KE373063.1:209099-219802 GCA_000418225.1 Zizania latifolia
GTGTCATTATATTGGACTGTCTCCCATCTATTCAATAGTTGATCGTATGCGTTAGTTGGAACTTGGATCACATCAATCGTATCCATAGAAAGGACGAGAAGTTATTACCACACCTGATTATTCGGTCTGATCAATCACAATTTCACGTACACATAGCCAAACACACACAACATGCGCACACTCATCACTAATGGTGTCACAAGAACAAACACAAACATGAATGCTTCACGTTAACCGATCGACGATCAGTTATACACCAATCATTAATGTCATCATCTTTAAGGATAGACCTCGATGATTGATCTAAAACCTAGGACAGGCATGATCTTGTAGCTACTGAACCCAGCTTCGAGGAAAATCTTATTCCACTCCTGCTCTTCTCTCTCAATGCCATTGACAAACATGAGGCAAAGATCAAACAAGACCTGCATCTCCCTGTTCTTCTGGTCAGACGAGCCTGCTCCGACTACAATGTCCATGATTATTACTTTTCCTCTGACATCTCTAGAGGGGATGGTTTTCCTACAATTCTTCAGTATTTTGACGCATTCGTTGTGGCTCCAGTCATGAAGTACCCACTGAATATAAAGAAAATATGGAGAGAGCCAAAATGTAAATATATGGAAGTGAATTTTAAACTGACAAAGGCATATGTGCTTATTTGTTGCATGCCTTCTAATTAATGGCTATAAAAATTAAATAAATTATGTTGTTGTGTATTATGTATCCTCTCCATGTCACCATGTGCATGGTCAAACAGTCTGCATTTAGAGAAAAACAACAAATTAAACTGCAAATATAATGTGAGTACTGCACTTTTCGTATTATAATTTGTTATTATTATTTCTCCATGTATATGTTGATCTGGCCATGTATTTTTGTGACCGTATATATATGTGTATATATATATATATGATAGAGAACAGTACGTCTATATTTTCAAACCGTTTGAGAATTTTCAACAATTATTTAGACCACCTGGAAAAAATTAAAGGAGGCACCTGCCCTCCAAGGTTATTAAGGTATGAAGACATGTTTTGGCTTCTCATGATCGTCGAAGATGAAGTGTTAAATTTTGACCATTAGTAGTTACGTTACTTTCATAATGTATCATCAACAAGTAGAAAATCATAATCAGATAACTTAATATCATATCATTATAATTGTCGGTGTTTGACCGAACAGTCCATCAATGGAGTACCTGCGGTGGTGATTTGTACTGGTAGGAAAACACTGCGTTATAAGCCTTATGGTCGACTCAAGAGACAAAATTAAGAGCCCAGAGTTTTTGAATAGGTTTGGGCCTTCTGGAGGATAACAACTCTACATCTGTGTGTTGTAGATTCTATGTGGAAAAGCTTGTAAGCTAGATGTATGCTAAGATGCTAAAGTCGATCTAAGCGTGGATGCCTTTGAAGGGGGTTTGATCCCTCGTCCCCATTATATAGTTAAGGAACGGGGATTACATATATAATATCTTAACTGAGTCGGTTTTCTATTATCTAGGTATTACAATCGGATTTTTATTTGTCTCCTATTTAAAAGGATATCTGTACATATTTGATCTCTAATTCTAAATCTATATATCACTGCTATATTGGTACTAAGCATCCTTATCAGCATCGAACTCATTTGGGGCGTATTGAACTACCATGCAGGTTAGGCCCACTTTTGATTCGATCTACGAAAACCCATCTTAGGGTACACGGGATTATATTCCCGACAATGATGGTTTATCAACTACAACTATACTAAATGTCATGTTGGATTTCAGACATTAGCGGTTTACTATATATATTGCTAGAAGACTTATGGCACTTAATTTAATTTATACAATATATTAACTACTGTTAACAGATCTAAGTTTAAGTTGTGCATGCCACTGCAGTTGCCATGAATAATTGGTAGGACAGTTCCATGCACAGCAGATCACGAAGCTATGTACGCATCTGCATGTTGCAACAAAAATTATACTTATCCTTAGTGGTGGAGCCACATCTTTCTTGGCCTAAGACTCAAAATAAGGCTAAAATTACCCACAACAATGTACACACAGAAATATAACAAAAATGTAAGGCAAAAAATAATCTTCAATTGAAAATTAATAATATGTTACATTAATTATTAGCATACCGTAATAAATGATCAGTAAATAGAGATCACAAACAGTAGGTAGAGACCATAAACAGGAGCCGGAACCTTCAATATAAAAACTTAATTTCTTTAATGATAGCAAATATATCTTGTTCAATATAGCATACCATGCAATTCATCCATTATATTCGTCTTATTTGCTCAATATAGCATATTATGTAATGATTTATCCATTGATCATTTTAAATCAGACTTTTTATTCAAATAAGTTAATATCTAGCTGAAACATCCAAAAGATAAATGCAAGTATAACCACCAGTTGTTGATAAAAATATGATGCCAGATCATAAAAACCAATAGAACCACTGTTAGATCTAACTTTAAGTTATGCACATGCACTTGCACAGCAGAGCACGAAATTACGTACGCATCTCGGCATCTGCATGTAGCAACAAAAAATGATACTTATCCTCTAAACAGAATAATGATATACCTTGAGGAAGACAGCGTTTGCCAGTGGAACGCTCTCAAACATGTCGCCAGCGACGTACTCCACGGCAGTGCCACTGGGAGCCTTGGCGACGACGTGGCCGAGGTCCAGCACACTGCATTTCACCTCCGGGAACGCCTTCGAGATAGCTTGCGCCGAAGCGCCGAGGCCGCCGGCGACGTCGACCAGGGAGCTTATCCCCTGGAACACCTCGCCTTGCTCCTTGATGACAATGTCCATGATGAAGTTGCTGTCCAAGACCATCGCATCGTTGAAGCGCGCGTTGAAGGCCGTGTCGTGGCCGGCTAGCTCCCAGAAGCTCTCGCCGTGCGTCTGCTTGAAGATGCAGCACTGGTCCGACGGCAGCTCATTCTGGAACCATTTGCCGATCCCAAGGAAGGGGATGACAATTGTCTGGTGGAGCAGCATGGACGTGAAAGGGACCAGATTCGACGAGCCCACGAGGAGGCGGGACAACGGCGTGAGCGTGTATACGGGCTCATCGGCAGCGCCGACCGCTGGGTGCTGGACAGTGAAGACGCCGCAGACGGCGAGGGTGCGCATCAGGCGACGCAGGTAGGGAATCTTGTACGGGTGGAGCGTGAGCTCAGCAGCTACCTGGGCCAGGGTGGCGGCGCCACCATGGTGATCAATGGCGCCGGCGATGCGGAGGTCCACGGCGGACTTGAGAGCCATGGACTTGATGACGGCGAAGGCGTTCCGGTAGAGCTCAAGTTGAGCATCCAGCAAGCCGGCCTCACCATTGCTCTGAGAGAGCGCCATATATGGCTTGTCCACCGTCCGAGTTCCAAGTGGTTCCTTGGTTGGACAGAGAGGAGTAGAGGACAGCACTACCATGGCTAGCTCTTATATAGATGTTGTCTGTGCGTGAGAACAATCTTATGGGCAATTCTCCGCACCTTCCTCTCAACGTTAGATTTTGTATTTTGGAAAGGAAAAATATTTCAGGGGTGCTGAAATTCCATAATCCAGATAATTTTAAAGCAAGTTTAGCAGTTTTGAATTAAAACAAGAAATGAGATCATGTCGATTGAGTAGAGGTTGTGGATATGTGACCTAACGAAATGAGCACTCTTGGTGCTATTTGTGCAGAAACTGTGAAAGGGGATGCCGTTTGTTAATATTCATCGTTGAACAATGCTATAGTAGATTACAATCTCAAATATATAGACTGCTATGAGTGGGCACTTCGAGAAAGCGGTGGCTTAATTAGATGAATTTGATTATATATTAAGTTGGAGGAAGACGGCGTGATCGAACTACAGCGCATAGCTTGTGGCTGAATTAAATTCTCATGCCAAAGTTTATACATCAGAATAATCGGTCGTCATCTGAATTATTTGATTTGTTTAACCGAAATCAAAAGTTTTACTAAGCATGTAAGAGCTACTCTCGTCCCAAGTTAAACCTCCTACCTAAGCTAGCGCCTTCCCACACGTAGTTGTTCTTTCAGACCCAGTGTGCACTCCTGCAATCAGTATCTTAGGAGTTATTGGATGGAACATCTTCTGTCCGTTTGATGGAATGTAGCTTCCTACGATGATGAAGTTAGATACGAGAGATCATTCATATTTAAAATATAGAGTGATATTTGTTTGGCATTCGTCCAATTCGTGGGGAACATGAAGAGAAGTTCCTCAACCAGCCTTGTGAATGAGGGCAACGAAGCGAATTTTAAGTGTACCTCAAATTTTGGATAGTCTATATATTTATAACTGAGATCTTTCGATGTTCTTTTGATGTCATCGAACCATATTTTCCATTCTATCTTATCAACGATCGTAGTGATATCAATGTCGTCAACCAATCATTTTTTCCATTCTATCTTATCAACAAACTATTTGCCTGCCATTAATTATATTGTTAACAATGCAATCATACTCCCTCATTCTGTGTATTTAGTTCATACACAAGCTAGTCGTCGCTGACATTGTTGACAATATAATTCAAGTGGTGTTAGGATGTAAAGCACACATAGATGTAACTACAAGCCTTTGAAATTTCAGGTCAGCTACGTAGGCATCTTCTAGCTACTGGATGGAGTTCATTTGTTAATAGGAAGAAACTAGTCTCAGGAGATTTGTTAGCTTTGCCAATTGTTAGGCAATTGAAAGATTTGGTCATTGCCAAAACTTTGGCAAATGTACTTGTTTGAATTGCCACTAAAATTTGTGGCAAGATTAGCTAGGCTTGTATTGGTTTGCTAAACAATTTTTGGCATGGCAATTTTTTGGTTACAAACCAAATAAGGGCCAATTTTTTTTGGCAATGCCAAATGTTTGGCATGGTTGAGTTTGCCAGAGAAAATTATTTGTTCGTGTCTGCTCAAATTTTGAGGATGCAAGGGAGATCATTTTCAAGAAGTAACCTGGAGAGAAGTGTTGCAAAGGCCAGATCGATATCTGATTATGTGATTTGTTACACTGTTGAGTTTAAAACGGAAAACAATGCTTTGTGAAAACAATACGGAAGATTTATTTGAATCTGCTTTGTTTGCATTTTACAGGTAAGATGGGATGATAGTACTGATAGCAGCTACCACCAGCACAGAGTTTCTCCATGAGACTATGGGAGATTGAGATAGTTCAAAGATAACCAAATTGCACTTTTCTCAAGGCAATTTGGATGCTCCATTTCTTAGTAGGTTCACGTAACATCCTAATTTTGCGTTGTTTTAAAACCTTTTATATTTTAATAAAAGAGAGATTGAATCATATACCTCCTTTTAGATAGGAAATTGAGAATTAACCTCCACATCTTACTGACATTGGGATCATCACAGCTTAATGACATGTGGATCAAGAGTGTAAATTCTCAATTTCTATCTAAATAAAATGTATATGATCAGTTTTTTCTTAATAAAAACCTAGTTGTGATTTTTTTGTTTTCTTGTCGATTTGTTGTTTTAGTGCCAAATAAAATCATAAATCAATTTCTACCGACCAAATCATCTAATCCAAAAATCATTGCTTACTGTCCAAAAATCCAAACAACAAAATTTCAATTAAGCTATCTCCTTATTTTCCTCTATAATTCTGTTGGCTTCACTTTCTTTTCTTTCTCGGCCACTACTCCACTAGGTTTAGTCAAACCCATAAAGAGACTGGCATCAAAATCAAGCAACCATCTGATTCCGTCTCGTTGCCAATCAAGCAACCATATCGTCTTCTCTTCACTGTCTCGTTTTCCACCTTCTGATTCCGTGTGCACAGCTGAGTGAGAGTGACATCCAAGATTCCTTTGTTTTTTGTTATTTCAACTGGGCTACTTGTTTCGAAGCAGCACAATGGGCAAGAGCATATTGCGTCATCTCCAGTGGTTGCTTTTGACCAGAGTGCAGCGGCCAACCCAAGCTAAGCTCGTCGCTTCTGAAACGCGACATGGCGTGACGCAAGTAGGTTCAACAAAATACTTATATCTCGTTAGCTCGCATAATTCGTGACTAGTTTGGTTCGGCTTGGCTTGACTCGTTCTATTTTTTTAACGAGCTGAACATATGTTTTAGCTCGTTAGTATAACGAGCGAGTTCGAGCTGGCTCGTGAGCAGCTCGCGAGCTTAACGAGCTCAGCCCAAATAGTCAACCCAACCCACTAAAGTAACAGTAAAACACTGTGTGAGAGTGTGAGACTAATCATTTTATAATTTATTTGCTAGTATTTAGTTATTACTTGGTAACTTGTTATTATAATTTTATTGCTATGGCCTATAGAATTATCGTATGGAGATATGTAACAAATAATATGGTGATGGATTGATGGAATCATAGAAATAGTAATAAAACTATGGATGTTTGAATTTGAGAACCTTATATACTCTATTTATTTCATATTTTAATGTTTAACATGTAATTATTTGAATGTTTATTATTTGATCACATTTTAAAATTTTGGCTTGCGAGCTCAACGAGCTAGCTCACGAGCTAAACCGAGCTGAGCTATGTTAAGTTTTCTACTTATTATACTAACGAGTCGAGCCGAGCTAGCTCGTTAAATTAACTAGCCGAGCTAAACGAACCTATCCAGCCCTAGGCGCAAGCACCAAGCCGCCGGATATTGATGCCGCCGTCCACACGCAACGATCGCCACCGTGCCCCTGCCCGATCAGCGGCGCGCGCCAGCAGATGCAGATCCTGCGGGCCGCAAACGCTTGCTCACGTCGCGCTGCCCGTGCCCGTAGCCGATGGACCGCTGTTGGACTGCGCCGCCTCGCCACGCCGCGCCCTGTTGCGCATTGAAGTCCAGTGCGACCGCCTTGCTCCCCGCGCGCGCATTCTCTCTCTCTCTCTCGCGCGCGCGCTTTACGCCCCCAGATTGCTCTCAAAGCCTCGAAAACTCACCGGAGCTTCCGAGACCGGAGACCCCGAGCCTGCACCGAGTTCGCCGGAGCCGTCGCCGCCGCGCTCGGTACACCTCTCTTTTCCCTCTCCTTCACACCATTGCGCCAGTCAAGGGCAGGATCGTGGTTACAACGCTTCGCTGGACCCGTTTTTGCAGAAAGCCGTGCCGGACCCCGTCGCTTCGCCGGAACGCCCAGTCATCCACCGCCGTGCTCTGCCGTCGCTCCGGTTAGCCCGAGGTACCACCATCGCTCAATCCCTTGTAGCACTAGCTCCAGGTAGTATTCCTATCATGTTCCGCACGTTTTCCTGTTGCGTATCCTGTTGCAAAAATAAGTCTTCCCACCTTCTTCGGCTCCGGTAGGCCATTGAGAAAGGGAAAAATCACCATTCGCTCTACCCAGCCAATATTTTTCCACCCAGACCGTTGATTTCATCCATCTCTTTGTTGTGAAATTCCTGTGCAAAAACAAGTCTTTGATTTATTGGGTAGTGATCCTACGAGACTGAAGATTTCTGGCCGTCGGTCATCTCCTTCCGCCTCCAGCCGCGCCTTCAATCCGATTCCTGTCGCTGTGACTTGGGACCCCCATGTCAGCCTAATGCCTCGTTGAACCACTGACCGCTGGGGCTAACCTGTCAGGCTCGGTTGCTCGTGCAGGCATCACGCGCACGTCTCTGACGGTGTGGACCCACATAGCAGGCGCGTTCCCAAAATTTCCTAAAATTCTAAACTTTATTCTAGCACTACTAGAAATAATATTAGGACTTTTGTTCTATGTTTTATTTATTGTATTTTTTCGTGTAGTGCCAGAAGAAAATCAAGACGACGCACTGAAAGACCTGGATTTTGATCTTGAGTACTTTATGGACCAAGTCAAGTCTTCCTTTGATCATACTTGTTCCTAATTTTGTTACACTATTTTTGTGGAAATACACATACACTTGCTTAACGACAATCACCAGTGTGATTAAGTCGATTAAAACCTAAATTGCTGCACATAGTCTTTCATTGTAATTGTGTGACGTTAATTCCTTGTGAACTCTATGATTGCCATAAATCCATCCTATTGTATTGACGGATGATATAGGCAATTGAACCCCTTATTTATACCAAATTCAGTCGGTAGAAAAATAATGAATCGTGGGAGAGAAAAATAGGTTTTCTGAAATGTTTTGAAAACGGTACGGAGTATCGATTGTGTTGAAAGGAAAATGAAAATAGAAATGTTTGCGAACTTTGCCATGGGTTGTCGCCACCTGTGTGGCCCGACTTCGCTTGACGCATAAGGACTGATTCCTTGGAAAGAACATCATTCAAACCATCGTACAACCTTATGGGTAGTATGGGATGCTTCTAATTAAGTACTTAGTACACTTAAGATGACTTGAATTGTTGGGGATGTAAAATTACCGGGGTGTCTTTGTGATTTGAAAATGCCACAGTGTGGAACTCATGGCTCGTCTTAAACTAAAAGGGAGCTGCCTAACATTATATCAACAAAAGATAATTTTAAATTAAGATTTTTTATATTTGTATCTGTATTGGTCTAAGTCAAACTTGCAAAAAATGAACGACAAAAAAAATATGTTCTGATATTTGAATCTAGCTACAATTTTACTGTAGAATGTAGTCATGTTTGATTTTTTCAAAAATATAGTTTAGATAAGTGAATCATCTAATGTAAGCCTAAAGAACGTAGGGGACTTGGAAACAAAATCTATCTAGAAATCCAGAATAATTGTTTGTTGAGTAAATAGTTATATAAGCTCTTTAATGAATAAGGGTGTGTTAGAACTTGCTTAGAAAGAAGTACTTGGTCAAAAAGACTTTTGTTCAGGTTGATAAATAACTAGGGGACTCTCATTTTTGGCCGAGTCTTATTGCGGCTAAGAATGCCTTTCTGTCTTGTGAATCTTTAAAGGTCCATAATGGTATGGAGGTGAGGTTTTGGAAGGATTGCTAGATCAGGAGCTTTTCTTTTGCATTTCATGACCCTCTTTGTCTAATCTTGTTAGAAATAAGAATGCTACAATACTGTTGTTTTAGAAAAGGTACCGTTGGATTGTCTTTTAGAAGGAATCTAGTGGGAGGAAATTTGATGGCTTGGTTTGATTTAGTGTCAAAAGTGATAATGGTAAGACTGACAAAACAAAATGATGCTTTCATTTGAAGAGCGCAGAAAGATAGGTTTTTCACTGTCAACTCTATATAAAAAGCTCTTATGTACCGTGACGTAGTGCCAAGGAAGAATGCCATTTTGGAAAATTAGAGTCCCTTTGAAAATCAAGATTTTCCTTCGGTACTTAAGAAGAGGTGTGTCAGAACTTGCTTAGAAAGAAGTACTTGGTCAAAAATACTTTTGTTCAGGTTGATAAAGAACTAGGGGACTCTGATTTTTGGCCGGGTCTTATGGCAACTAAGAGTGCTTTGCTGTCTTGTGAATCTTTAAAGGTCCATAATGGTATGGAGGTGATGTTTTGGGAGGATTGCTAGATCGGGAGCTTTTCTTTTGCATTTCGTTACCCCTCTTTGTCTAATCTTGTCAGAAATAAGAATGCTCAAATGCTATTATTTTAGAAAATGTGCCATTGGATTGTCTTTTAGAAGGAATCTAGTGGGAGGAAATTTGACGGCTTGGTTTGATTTAGTGTCAAAAGTGATAATGGTAAGCTGACAGAACAAAATGATGCTTTTATTTGGAGAGCGCAGAAAAAATAGTTTATTCAATGTCAACTCTATATAAAAAGCTCTCATGTACCATGACGTAGTGCTAAGGAAGAATGTCATTTAGAAAATTAGAGTCCATATGAAAATCAAGATTTTCCTTTGGTACTTAAGTAGATGTGTAATTCTAACCAAAGACAATCTGGCAAAAAGAAGTTGCAAGGGTAGCACTAATTGTTGCTTTTGTAAATCTAATAAAACAATACAATACCTTTTCTTTGAATGTTATTTGGTAAGATTCTCGTGGAATGTCTTTATAGCTTTTGAGATTCAACCACCAACGAGTGTTGCTAATCTTTCGGGTAACTGGCTGAATGGTGCTCAACCTAGGTTAAAGTTTCAAATCCTTATTGGTATTGCGGCTTTATGTTGGACGGTATGGTTATGAATAAATGGTGTAGTCTTTAATGGCTTCAAAATTAAGTAAAAGTTTAGACTTCTTTGCAAAGTATGGGTGGAACCTAAGGAAAATACTGGAGGTGTAATTCTGTCTTCTCTTGTTTAGGAGTTGGTTTAATAAGTTAGAGCATCTTCAAGAGATTCTCTAAAAGACTTCTTCCTCTATAATTTAGGGATTATATGTAAAAATATAGCTCCAATAGACACACTATTCAACTCCAAAAATAAGGTTTTCTCAATAATTTAGGGATTATATGTAAAAATATAGCTCCAATGAATCCTTACTTGTAGGGAACACATATCTCTTCCCAATTTCTCTTCCGACGTGCTGTCAAACTTCTCCCGCTCACAATTTCCTTTTTGGCTGTTGCCAAAATCTTCATGCGCCTGCTGTGGGGAAAACGAGCAGCACTACACGCAACCTACAGGAGCATGTAGTGCTGTTGACTGCAGGAGCAACATCTAAACTTTTCATCCGTGCTCTAGATTCACACTGTGCCCTGGCGAGATGGTGCCCCGGGCGAAGCTTTGCGTGATGATCCAAGACTGCGTTGGCAAAGAGAAAATCGGTTGTTAGTTTATACTTTACACAGTAGAGCCAAATGATATTTAGGGACTTAAATCTAAAGATTCT
>KE373063.1:219852-234436 GCA_000418225.1 Zizania latifolia
ATATGGAATAAAATCTACAGAAATAATCCCAAAAAGATATAGGGATTTATTTTTTATAGGATCTCTTGGAAATGCTCATGTATACGTTTTTGTAATATGGTCTGTTGAGTTTGTATGCTTGTGTAGTGGTGAGAAGTCTTAGCGCTTGCAGTGTGCTTTATTGGTGTGAGAACACTATGTGAGAGTGGGTCTAAGTATTCTTGTTTGGTTTATTCGTTATGTACACCCACTTTAGGTGTATAGGCTGGATTTTAATCTATTATTAAAAAATGTTTGTTTTTTTCCCTTCGCTCACAAAAGGAAGGAAAAATGAGTATTTGTCAGAGTATCATTGCATGTAAAGATCAACATGCACACGAAGGATTAAACCTATTTGAAATTGCAGGATGTCTTGTTTCCCTAGCGCCATAAACACATAGAAATTGGGATAAAACACAAGGGATAAGAAAATGTGTACCTTTTTCTGAGTATATAATTTCAAGCCACACGGCAATCTAAAACAATCCATCGCCACCTACAGATTTTATGTTGCTGCCATCATAAATTCCGTTCGGGCGCTAGCTTTCCGTGTGTAAGAATGCTGACACTAGATATTATCAACCATCCCGTGTGTAACTTCCGACACTAGAAAATTTTCCGAGTGTTTTTCAAAACATGTGCTCCGGTTCACGAGAAACATTCCCATCCTGGTAGTGCCATAACACATAAGAAATTTGGTTTGACATATACAAAATTTCAATTTTTAATATTTTTTAATACTAATAAAAATGAGTACACATGTCATTGGACTGTCTCCCATCTATTCAATAGTTGATCATATGCGTTAGTTGGAACTTGGATCACATCAATCACCACCGCGATTGTGATTTCAAAATAGATCGATGCCAACGGTGTTAAACTAAGAAAATGCAGGAATTTTAATGCATTGGATGTGATCCATAATCCATAGAAAGTACAAGCAGTTATTACCACACTTTATTTGGTCTGATCAATCACAATTTCAAGTACACATAGCCAAACACACACAACATGAACACACCCATCGCTAATGGTCTCACGAGAACAAACACAAACATGAATGCTTCACATCAACTGATTGACGATCAGTTATACGCCAATCATTAATGTCATCATCTTTAAGGATAGACCTCGATGATTGACCTATAACCTAGAACAGACATGATCTTGTAGCTACTGAACTCAGCTTTGAGGAAAACCTTGTTTCACTCCTGCTCTTCTCTCTCAATGCCATTGACAAACATGAGGCAAAGATCAAACAAGGCCTGCAGCTCCCTCTTTTTTTGGTCGAACGAGCCAGCTCCGACTACGATGTCCATGATTATCACCTTTCCTCCGACGTCTCTAGAGGGGATGGCTTTCCTACAATTCTTCAGTATTTTGACGCATTCATCGTGGTTCCAGTCATGAAGAACCCACTGAATATAAAGAAAATATTGAGAGAGCCAAAATGTAAATATATGAAAGTGAATTTTGAACTTACAAAGGCATATGTGTGCTTATTTGTTGCATGCCTTCTAATTAATGGCTATAAAAATTAAATAAATTATATTGTTGTGTATTATGTATCCCTTCCATGTCACCATGTGCATGGTCAAACAATCTGCATTTAGAGAAAAAAATAACAAATTAAACTGCAAATATAATGTGAGTACTGCACTTTTCGTATTATAATTTGTTATTATTTCTCCATGTATATGTTGATCTGGCCATGTATATATATATATATATGATACAGAACAATACGTCTATATTTTCAAACCGTTTGAGAATTTTCAACAATTATTTAGACCACCTGGAAAAAATTAAAAGAGGCACCTGCCCTCCAAGGTTATTAAGGTATGAAGACATGTTTTGGCTTCTCATGATCGCCGAAGATGAAGTGTTAAAATTTGACCTTCAGTAGTTACATTACTTTCATAATATATCATCAACAAGTAGAAAATCATAATCGGATAAATTAATATCATTATGATTGTCGGTGTTTGACTGAGCAGTCCATTGATGGGGTACATACGATGGTAATTTGTGTTGGTAGTAAAGCGTTGTGTTCTAAGCCTCATGGTTGACTCAAGAGACAAAAGATAGAGCCCAGAGTTTTTAAACCAGTTTGGGCCTCCCAGAGGATAACAACTCCACACTGTGTGTTGTAGATTGGATGTGGAAAAGCTTGTGAGCTAGATGTATGCTAAGATGCTAAAGTCGATCTAAGCGTGGATGTCTTTTGGAGGGGTGTAGGGACATGGGGAGGCTACGCTAGCCAGCAATTTTAAAATTTTAACCCCGTTGGCCCAGGAACCCATGCGTGTGAGGGATCATGGATCGTTACCTTCTAACGCGAGACGCGCTAGTGCAGCGGAAGAAGATTTGGAGAAGCGCGTCCTCGCTCGTTCCCTCCTTGCCTCGCTCGTTCGCCGACGACCAAGTCGATGAAGTCCAGCGATCTTCACACGAAGAAGATGACGAGTGCTGCTATTTGAGCAGCACCTCCACAAAGTCCACACGTACAGGGACGGAAACACTCCACGCCAGCGTGCTAGCACCACTCGTGAAGTTTCTAGGATTTGATCACAACCTTTGTGATTACTTGGGAGAGAGGAGAGGTGGCGGTTAGGGCTAGGGTAGAGTAAAAGCAGCAGCCCCTCGCGTGCCACCCTCTCCTCCTTTATATATAGTGTCCAGCATGGGCCTTTTAATCCAAATTAAAAGCCCAACAGATCTAATCTGCGCACTCCGGAACTTCCGACTATAGCCGAAACTTCCGGTCATCGGAACTTTCGGATCCCATCCGGAACTTCCGAAATTACCCTTCTGTATCGAATTAATTTGGGTCCGCAACTTCCGGTTACAGCCGGAACTTCCGAAACAGACCTTCTGTATCAAATTAATTCCGACCCGGAACTTCCGACTCCAGTCGGAACTTCCGATTCGTCCAGAAAACCAAATTCAGGGGCTGCCCCGAAACTTCCGGTCCCACCAGAACTTCCGGATGCTCCAGAACTCTGGAATTTCTGGCTATAGCCGGAACTTTCGATTCCCCCAGAATTTTCTTGGGCACAATTCCATCAAGGGGTTCTCTCATCCCCTTATATAGTCAAGGAATGAGAATTACATATATAATATCTTAACTGAGTCGGTTTCCTAGTATCTACTCCATCTGTTCCATAATATAGCAACCTGGTTAGGATCGGATGTGACATTTCATAGTACAATAAATCTAGACAGTGACACTGTACAGATTTGTTGTACTATAAAATGTCTCATTCAGTCTTAGGTTGCTATATTATGAGATGGAGGTAGTAGGTATTACAACTGAAATTTTGTTTGTCTCTTATTTAAAAGGATGTCTGTACATATTTGATCTCTAATTCTAAATCAATATCCGATTGCTATATTAGTGCTAAGCATCCTTATCAGTTCGGACTCTTTTGGGACGTATCAAACTGCCATGCATGTTAAGCTTACTTTTGGGCCGATCCACCTACAACTATACTAAATGTCATGGATTTCAAACATTAGCGATTTACTATATATATTGCCAGATGACTTGTGGCACTTAATTTAATTTATACAGTATATTAACTAGTGTTAACAGATCTAAGTTTAAGTTATGCATGCCACTTCAGTTGCCATGAATATTTGGTAGGACAGTTCCATGCACAGCAGATCACGAAGCTATGTACGCATCTGCATGTTGCAACAAAAAATGATACTTATCCTCTAAACAGAATAATGCATGATGTACCTTGAGGAAGACAGCATTTGCCGGTGGAACGCTCTCAAACATGTCGCCGGCGACGTACTCCACGAGAGTGCCACTGGGAGCCTTGGCGACGACATGGCCGAGGTCCAGCACACTGCATTTCACCTCCGGAAACGCCTTCGAGATAGCTTGCGCCGCTGCGCCGAGGCACTTTGTTCTGAAATCTAAAATCTAAAATCTAAAATCTTATGTAATCAAGTAATCAATAATCAGTACTTAATTTATATAGGCAGCAGAAGACATCAAGAGGCACCTTGCAGTCGTCGCACAAATACTGCATCTTCAGAGTGCGACAACAGAGAAGCCCTGCGCGCAGCGCACGCCGCGGCCTGGCAGTCGGCGCGGCTCCTGCCTCGTTCCTCCTGACGACTCACGACGATCGACGGACTCACGGACGGCAGTGCAGTCCACGTGAAGCCAGCCGGCCAGGGCCTAGGATCGGTGATCGAGGAGACGAGCGGGACAGATTTATGGATGGATTCGGATCGGACATGGATTTAAACGAATCCAGATATCACTATTTATCATATTTTATTTTAGATTCGAATATAAATATAAATACTTTCGAATATGAATATAATACGGATAGCGCGTATTCGAATACGAATCCGGATGTTTGCTAAGTTCAACTTGAATTTTTTAGCGCCGAATACAAAAAATTTAGCGTTGGGTGCGAAAGATGCGAAAATTTTGTTTGCCGAGTGTTTGCACTTGGTAAACATAAATTGTTTGTTGAGTGTCTCAAATTTTGTCAAAAGTGTTTTTCCTTTTTTTGTTGACAAATTTTGTGAAACATTTTTAAATTTAGTGAGTAAGGCCTAAAAATAGACTCAAAAATATAAATATGATTTTTTTGGATAATTTATTTCATTATTTCATGCACTTGCAGTTCAAATTTGACATTTTTCAATTTAAATCCTAAAAATACAATTAATGAATTAAAAATAGCTAACCGACCTAGAAAAATATCAAATTTTTTCATGGGATAAGATACGCTGTATTTTAATTATAGAAAAAGTTTTAAGTTCAAACAAAAATTTAACCGTCAATTTACTTTCAAACCCAACACATTCCTTCTTTAAATCCAAATTTATCATAGGAGAATCTTTAGTTTTTAAACATCGTACGTGACAACTTTCTCCAAACATTTTTAAATTTTTATCACAGCATCTACGTACCATATTATAACAGCATGACAGGTATCGTGTTTTTTAGACTTTATTTGATTTTTTTTAGAATTAAAAAACCATTAATCTCCATGTTGTCAATCGATTGTCGCAACCTAGATTTTTCTAAATTTCTTTTTATTTAGTGGGTAAGGCCTACAGATGGACTAAAAAATATGAATATAAATTTTCTACAAATTTTGATTCATTATTTCATGCACTTACAGTTCAAAATTGACCTATTTCAATATAAATCACAAAAACACACTTAATGAATTAAAAATAGTAAACTGACCCAAAAAATACCAAATTTTTATGTGAGATAGCTACTCTGTATTTTGATTGTAAAAAAGTTTTAAGTTTAAACAAAGATTTAACCATGATTTTCTTTCAAACTTAACACATTCCTTCTCTAAACCTTAATTCCTCCTCGGAGAATCTCTGGTTTCTTAACATCATACGTGACAACTTTCTTGAAATATTTTTAAATTTTTATCACAGCATATATGTATCATATCATAATAATATGATAAGTCTTGTGTTTTTCAGACTTCATTCGTTTTTTTTAGAATTAAAAAACTATTAAGCTCCACATTGCCGATCGAGTGTCACAACATAGATTTTTTTAAAATTCTTTCAATTTAGTGGATAAGGCCTACAAATGGACTCAAAAATATGAATATAATTTTTCTATAAATTTTGGTTCATTATTTCAGGCACTTGCAGTTCAAATTTTACCTATTTTAATTTAAATGCTAGAAAAACACTTAATAAATTAAAAATAGTAAACTGACTAAGAAAAATACCAAATTTTTACATGAGATAAGATATATTTTTATTTTGATTGTAAAAAAGTTTCAAGTGCAAACAAAGATTTAACCATCGATTTGGTTCCAAACCTAACCCATTCATTCTCTAAACCCTAATTCCTCTATGAAAAATCTCCAGTTTCTTAACATCTTACATGACAACTTTCTCGAAATATTTTAAAATTTTTATCACAGCATCTACGTATCATATTATAACAACATGACAAGTCTTGTGTTTTTTAGACTTCATTTGATTTTTTTAGAATTAAAAAACTATTAAGCTCCACAATGTCGATTGAGTGTCGCAACCTAGATTTTTCAAAATTTCATTCAATTTAGTGGGCAAGGCCTACAAATGGACTCAAAAATATGAATATGATATTTCTATAAATTTTGGTTCATTATTTTAGGCAATTGCAGTTCAAAATTCACCTATTTCAATTTAAATCATAGAAACACAATTAATAAATTAAAAATAGCAAACAGACCTAAAAAATACAAAATTTTTACATGAAATAAGTTATGTTGTATATTTAGTGTAGAAAAATTTTCAAGCTCAAACAAAGTTAAAAATATCTTACTGGCTTGTACTACTAGAAAACTCTCGCTAACTTAAGTATTTCATAATTATATAAAAAATAAATAAACCACACATATTAATATAGTGATGCCATGTCATTCTGAGTCCCTAAAAGTCTGATCTGTGTGAAATCTTAAAACGAATATGGATGTATCTATTTTCATATCCACATTCAGCAGAAATTCAGATATCTGTTTTCATATCCATATTTATCAAACGAATTCGGATGTTTCTATTTATTGTCCATATTTAATTCGGATATGAATATGGATATCCATATTTATAATTTATCAAATACAAATACAAATAATTCGGATATTTTTACATCCATATCCATCCCCACACAGATTAACTTGCAAATTGCAAGTTTGCAGCTTCCTTTCTGACGTTTCCGTACGGCCGGCGTGATTATTGATTCCCTGACGTTCTGAATCCTATTCTTATACCTATACATACAGGTTACATGCATATATAGGGGGACCCACCGGAATGTGGGGCCCGGGGCGGTGGCACCGGTGGCCCCCCAGGGCCGGCCCTGCAGCTTATCCCCTGGAACACCTCTCCGTGCTCCTTGATGACGATGTCCACGATGAAGTTGCTGTCCGAGACCATCGCGTCGTTGAAGAGCGCATCGAAGGCCGTGCCGTGGCCGGCTAGCTCCCAGAAGCTCTCGCCGTACGTCTGCTTGAAATGCAGCACTGGTCCGGCGGCAACTCATTCTGGAACCACTTGCCGATCTAAGGAGGAGGTGACAAATGTCGGGTGGAACATCATTGACGTGATAGGGACCAGATTCGACGAGCCCACGAGGAGGCGGGACAACGGCGTGAGCGTGTATACGGGTTCATCGGCAGCGCCGATCGCTGGGTGCTGGACGGTGAAGACGCCGCAGATGGCGAGGGTGCGCATCTGGCGGCGCAGGCAGGGAATCTTGGACGGGTGGAGCGTGAGCTCAGCAGCTACCTGGGCCAGGGTGGCGACGCCACCATGGTGATCAATGGCGTCGGCGGAGGTCTATGGCGGACTTGAGAGGCATGGACTTGATGATGGCGCTGGCGTTCCGGTACAGCTCGAGTTGAGCATCCAGCTGACCATTGCTCTGAGCGAGCGCCATGGCAATGACAAGCTGTGTCTCTCTGTCTTCCACTGTCCGAGTTCCAACTTCCAAGTGGTTCCTTGGTTGGACACTTGAACAGAGAGGATAGCACCATGGCTCTTATATAGACGTTGCCTGTGCATAAGACAACAATCTTACGGGCAATTCTCCGCACCTACCTCTCAACGCTAGGATAGGTTTTGTATTTTGGAAAGGAAAAACATTTCACGGGTGCTGAAATTCCATAATCCAGATAATTTTAAAGCAAGTTTAACTGTTTTAAATTAAAACAAGAAATGAGATCATGTCGATTGAGTAGAATTGTGGATGTGACCTAACGAAATAATGATCACTATGGGTGCAATTTGTGCAGAAACTGCGACAGGGGATGCAGTTTGTTAATATAATAATATTCATCGTTGAACAATCCTGCCGCGCCAACATCTGTCATCTCCAGACGCCAGCTACGCACGAGAAGTCCACGCGTTCAGCCCACAGCCTTCTCTCGTCGCCAGCACACGCGTCGCGACGCGTCCGAGCTGCCTGCTCTCATCACCCACGCGTCGGCGCTGTGCTTGCTGCCCGCACTCGTGTCCGCCATGCATGTGCCCGCGCTTTCATCGTCAGGGGCGGACCAGTGGGTATGCCATGTGAGCCCCTGCATATCCTAGATCTAGGAGATTAAACAGGTAGATATTAGCATCCATACTTATGCAGAGATTTTCGTGGCGTAACCGAGAAAGCGTTTGTGTATAACGAAGAGATTATGGGTTTGATCCCTTGGCGCTGAATAAATCAGTATTTTTTTCCTTGTGTTCACTTTGTGCTGTGCTGCTGACCGCTATAAATAATTTAGCCTTTTTTATTTGTTTCTTTGGTTATTCTGTTTATTTAAGGAATAAAATTTATTATTTACATTCATGCTATGTTGTATTCAGATTAAACACTTTGCTGAATAATTCAGTATTTTTTCCTTGCGTTTCTCATGAGATTTGTTAGCTTTGCTAATTGTTAGGCAATGGCAAGATTTCGTCATTGCCAAAACTTTGGCAAATGTACTTGTTTGAATTGCTACCAAAATTTGTGGCAAGATTAGCTACGCTTGTATTGGTTTGCTAAACAATTTTTGGCACGCCAATTTTTTGGTTACAAACCAAACAAGTGCCAATTTTTTTGGCAACGCCAATTGTTTGGCATGGTTGAGTTTACCAGAGAAAATTATTTGTTTGTGGCTGCTCAAATCTTGAGCATGCAAGTAAGATCATTTTCAAGAAGTAACCTGGAGAGAAGAGTTGCAAAGGCCAGATCGATATCTGATTATCTGATTAGTTACACGGTTGAGTGTAAAACGGAAAACAATAATTTGTGAAAATAAGTCTTCCCACCTTCTTCTTCGGCTCTAGTTAGGGATGGCAGTCAGATACCACAGATACGAGTAGTGCATATGTATACCCGTACCCCTACCTGTTACCCATGATGGGTAAAGACCCGTGCGCATATCTGCTACCTGCGGGCACCGTATACCCACGGGTATACTCATTTGCCAACCAGATTTGAACAGGGCGGAGGGGCGGCGTGGAGAGCCAGCGACGCAAGGGCTGAGGGGCCGACGATGGGGTTCGGCGGCGCGGAGGGCCGACGCAGGAGTTCGGTGACTCAGGGTCTGACGGCGCAGAGGTCTGGCGTGGACGGGGCCGCGGGCCGTCGTGAGAGGCCGGCGTTGTGGGGGATCTGGTAGCGCGAAGGGTTCGACGTTGTGGGGCTTCGGCAGTGTGTAGGGGTGGGCATAAATTAACCAAAAACCGAACAAAAAAAGCACTATTTCGGTGTTTTAATGATATTCAGTTTTTATTTTTACTAACTTTGGTTTTTGGTTTTTGGTTTGGTTTTCATCGGTGGAAAACCGAACAAAAAAAAAAACCAAATACTGTGCTCCTCTGAAGTAGCCTGCCTGCAGCATGGGCTTTCTGACTGTGGCCTGGCACTTGTCTGCGGGCCTGTTTATGCATCTGCTCGGCCCGTCGGCTTGTTAACGCTAGCAAAAATGCTGGTGTTTCTGGGCCTGTTTATCTCCAAGCACCGCCCGCCCGCCAGGCGCTAGCGCCGCACCGCCTGGCGCCCGCCCACCGTCGCACAGCCGCAGCCCGCCTGCATGACGTGGCATGATGTGGCCGCCGCTGCTGTAGCCTGCTCGCTCGCCATGGCTCGACGTGGCCGCCACTGCTGCTGCCTGCCTATCCGCTGTCGCTGTGAAATCCAGATTTTAGTAATTTGACAAAAACACATTTGAAATAAAAATTGAATTTTTTAAAAAAATCGGATTTCATGAAATGCTTTTAGTGCCAAAATAAAATTTCCTTTTGAACAGCTAGTAAACACTATTCCTACCCGAAAACTACTATTCACCATCCGATAATTCCTTCTTCCGTCAAATTGATCTCCGAATCAAATTGTGAATACTCATTAATTCTATTCTAGAAATCAATATTCATAATAAGAGACCCCATTCCCAAGGGTAAAACCAAAACCACTATTACCAATCTGAAACTTACTATTCAAAATCCAAAAATAGTTTCTTTCTAATTTGAAAATACTGTTCATCCTCTGGAAATATTATTTCCAATTCAAAACAACTAATCCAAACTCCTACTCTTGTCGATCCATACGCGTATATACATATATAGGTATATACATAAAAAACAACGGAGTTTCATTCACTATTCACCATCCAATTCAACTCTCTGCTTCAATCCTTGATTTCCAAATATTTCAATTTGAAATATTATATGAAAATACTAATCCTAACCTGACAACGCTATTCTTCGTCTGGATCAATAAATTCTTTTAGTCCTTGTTACCCTTGTCAACCCTTTTTCATACACACACACACACATATAGGTATGTATATACGCGCATACGTAATATGTATCATATTAAACCATTACACCCAATTAAGCTTTACCCATCATTCGCGACTGAAGATCACTACTGTCCCATCCAAAAAAAATACTGTTTCATATCTGAGAATATAAATTCCGCAATGTACATCTTTTCTATTTAAACTCCGTTTGATTCTTTGAATTTCCAACCAAATTCTAATCATCAGAACCGGAGCTATTTCCTTTAAGCCGGCACTTTGTTCCAGGACCGCACCAGAACCGCGCGCGTGTGCCAGGACCGCACCACCGTGCCATCGCCTAGGTTGTCATATAAACCAAGCCGCCCTTTGAAAAATCTCATTTATAAAACATTAAAGGCTTCCTAAGTATGTCTGTACTCACCCTTGTTTTTTCCACCATAGTACTTGAAGAACAACAAGATGACAATGAAGCTATCCTCGACGCCTCGGAGAATAGAGGATTCGATGATGATGAATTTCCAGAAGAGTAGGGTTTTGGTCCTAGACCATAAGTAGATCTAGGATTTAGTTGTTTGTACAAAGTGTTTATATTTGCTTCCGTTGTTCTTATGTAATGATTGTTCGCTGCGAGGTATGACTCTAAGCAGTATTTTGAAAGGCTATTAAGTGATGTAATAAGCAGGTCTCTAATGGACTACCATTGAATTAGATAAATATTAAGTTTGATGTTTGCTTTGATTCAATTCGTAGATCGAGACTCATATTGATACGATGAAGTCTGTATGGGACGGTGCGTTACAGTCCCATAGCCTGAGCCTGATATATATAATTTCACTTATTCATACGCATATTAACTAATCTGCATCAAAATTGTGGATGAAAATGGTCGTCCGGTCTCCATGGTAACTGAAAGTTTCCACAGCGTCTTGCAAAGGTCAAGAATTAATGGGTTCTAGGGCTCGAGGTGTTGCACGCTCTCAATCACCTGGCATACAAAACTTTCAGGCTCCTGACAATAGGAGATTCTCTGCTGATATATGCTGGGCTGCATGTTGCCGCCAGGAAGCGGTTAGCGGTCTCTCACAATGGAACACATGGTTCACTTGACGTAGGCTTCAGTGAAGTTATGTATACGTTTTTGTAAGATGGTTTGTGGAGTTTGTGCTTGTGTAGTGGTGAGAAGTCTTAGCGCTTGTAGTGCTTGGTTGGTGTGAGAAAACTCTCTGTGAGAGTGTGTCTATGTTTGCCTTGTTTGGTTTATTCATTGTGCACACTCACATTAGGTGTAGATGCTAGATTTTAATCTATTATTAAAAATAGAAATTTTATAGTCTCTAAGGAGGTACAAAGAGTTATCATAATTTTTAGTATTAATTTCGGTACTTCTTAGTATCTGAGATAATAACATGTACCAAAATTAACACTAAAATTATGATACCTCTTGTACCTTCTTAACAACTGTTAAATCATTCTATTAAAAATGTTTGGTTTTTCCCTCTGCTCACAAAAGGAAGGAAAAAATGAGTATTTGTTAGAGTATCATTGTCTGTAAAGATCAATTCATGTGACATTTTATTCATGACAAATGACAGAATCTTTTGGAGCAAACGACTTGCTCAGAAAAGGAAAGAAAGATGACTATTTGTATTTATTTGTGAGAGCATCACTGTCTCTAAAATGACACTATTGGCAAAGAATCTTTCGGAGGAAACTATAAGAGTGGAGAAACACTGGATTACTTTTATGCTAAAAGATGAATGGTTGCTATCTCTAATAAATTAAATGCATGATTTTTTCTGGTATTATTTGTAATAATTTATAATATTTGAGGCCAAGATCAACATCCACACATAGGATTAATTAGGCCTATTTGAAATTGAAGGATGTTATTGCCTCACAAGTCTAGCTATTTTCCCCATTTATAAATGAAGAGAACAGAGCTCCGGCTTCTCTGTTTTCAATTTTTTTTCGAAAAAACCTACATGTATATATATGAATATAATTAAGATTTGTACTTCGAAATTTCCAGAATTAAATCAGTGGAGATTGATGAACGACACGCGCTACGCATGCATGGATGGATATATGATTACAAACCTGCTGCTTAACTACAAAATATCACCACACTTAGTTATTCAATGTGACCACAATTTCATAAAAAGCCAAGAACACACACTGACACACACTTATCACTACTTGGTATACCGCTCTCACAACCATGACCTGTGAACCGATCACTGCACACATGTTGCCGCATTCAAGGGTAAACCTCGATGACTGACCTGAAGCCTAGAACCGGCATCATCTTGTAGTCACTGAAACCAGCTTCGAAGATGACCTTCTTCCACTGTTGTTCGTTTCTCTCGATGCCATTGATCAACATGATGTATAGATCAAACAAGGCCTGTAACTCCTTGTGCTTCGAGTCAGATGGTCCTGCTCCGAGTACTATGTCTATGATTATTACCTTTCCTCCGGCATCTCGGGAGGGGATGGCTTTCTTGCAGTTTTTCAGTATCTTGACGCACTCATCATCGCCCCAGTCATGGAGAACCCACTAGTGAACAACAAACCTTACATTATGAGTCTAAGTAATACTTGAGAAAGAGAATTGGTAGGCGTGCGAGACCAACACATACCTTGAGGAGGACAGCGTTAGCCGGCGGGATGCTGTCGAACATGTCACCGGAGATGTACTCCACGTCGGTGCCAATGGGAGCCTTGGCAATGACGTGACCGAGGTCTAGCACGCGGCATTTCACCTCCGGGAAAGCCTTCGAGATTGCTTGCGCCGCCGCGCCGTGCCCGCCGGCGACGTCGACCAGGGAGTTTATCCCCTGGAACACCTCGCCATGCTCTTTGACGAAAATGTCCATGACGAAGCGGCTATCCGAGACCATCGCGTCATTGAAGTGAGCGTCGAAGGCCGCGTCGTTGTTGGTCAGCTCCCAAAGACTCTGGCCGTGCGTGTGCTTGAAGATGCACTGGTCTGGCACCAGGTTGTTCTGGAACCACTTGCCAATCGCGAGGAAGGGGGTGACAATGGTCGGGATGAGTATAACAGACATGAGGGAGACCAGGTTCGATGAGCCGACGAGGAGGCGGGATGACGGCGTGAGCATGTAGACTGGCTCGTCCTCATCAGCAGCACTGGGTGCCGGGTGCTGGACAGTAAAGATGTCGGAGACCACGAGCACACGCATCAAGCGGCGAAGGCAGGAGATCTTTGATGGGTGGATAGTTACCTCGGCGGCTATCTGGGCCAAGGTGGCGCCGCCGCCATGGTGGTGGATGGCGTCGGCGATGCGGAGGTCCATGGCAGACTTGAGAGCCATGGACTTTATGAAGGCGAAGGTGTTCCCGTAGAGCTCGACCTGAGCATCGAGCAAGCTGGCATTCTCATTGGTCCGAGTGAGCGCCATGACACCTTGCTGTTGACTTTCTTTTGAAATGGGTGGATGGACAGAGAAGACAACGCTAAGGCTCCATATATATAGATATGTCCAGGGCGGAGCTAAGCCTAGCTATTTTACGGGTTAAGCGCCCTAATGTATGAGTTTTTTCTACGTTTTTATGAGATGTTATCAGCTGGTATTATTTTTAATGATTTATAATATTTGAGGCCAAGATCAACATACACACAAATGATTAAACCTATTTAAAATTGCAGGACATCACTTCCCCATAACACATAAAGAATTTGGTTTGACGCGTACACATATGGAATTTCAATCTGTAATATTTTTAATATTAAAAAAATGAGCACACGTAATTGTCAGAGTATTATTGTCCAAATAATCTTTCACGACACCAATGACAAAGAATAATCTTTAGGAGCAAGCGACTTGCTTAGAAAAGGAAAGAAAAATGAGTATTTTTGTTTGTGAGAGCATCATTATTGTATCTAAAGAATCTTTCATGACACTATTACCAAAGAATAATCTTTCGGAGCATACGGGAAACACTGGACTACTGTTAGCCTAAAAGGTGAATTGTTAACATCTCTAATAAGAGAAATGCATGATTTTTTCTATGTGTTTGTGAGATGTTATCAGCTAGCTAATATTATTTTTAATGATTTATAATATTTGAGGGCAAGATCTACACGTACACACGTATGATTAAGCCCATTTGAAATTGCAGGATATCCCGTCCCATAACACAAAAGAATTTTTGTTTGACACATATAGAATTTCAATGGGTTTTTTTCAATGGGTAATATTTTTAATATTAAGAAAAATGAGTACAGTATTTGTCAGAGTATCGTTGTCTAAGGTCTTTTGTGACAGTAA
>KE373063.1:241122-251567 GCA_000418225.1 Zizania latifolia
AGGAATGCATTCATTGAACATCCTCTCCATGGCCTCCACCAGAGAGTTTTGTAGTTGATGGAACTCAGCCCATGAGACTGGTGGTTCTTCTACTCCATATCGACCACCACGAACACTCGAATTAGATCCTGCCATGTTAGCACTTATGCAAGAAAAAAGGAAAAGGTAAATTTGTGGAATCACACAACCTCACCTCTTACTTACCAATGCTCTTACTCGTTCTTAAGAACAGTGAATGTGCTAGTGTAGCAGTTACTCAGATGTGATTGAGAGGTCGCAAGGATTACGAGTCGAATGTCCCGGTTTCAGATTTTGGTGGAGCTATAGGTGGCTATTCAAGGGAGGCTACGGTACTGTATCCAAGTGGTGTAATTTGTTCAAAAGATATATAAACGTTGCTGTTTTAGAACACCATAAATTTGAACATGCAGAACTGAAATTTGCAACAAAGCAAACCGCAACACAACCCCCTTCTTTTCACTTCTCTTTTTTTTGAATCTTTCTTTTCTTCTTCTTTTTCTCTGATTTTTTTATATACTAACAGGGGTGTAGATAACACATGGAAAATAACACAATATATGTAAAGATGGTGACTAGCAACTTGATGAACAAAACAACACAAAGGTAACAGTATCGTGGAATGGCTATAGGATTTTTTTTGTGGGTTTTTAGTGGACTTTAGGAGATCAACAAAAATAGTACTATATGATGGATAAATAATCAAGGTAGATATATGGAATATGGTGAGACCTACTGTGACAACGAAAACTCTAATACCAGATGATAAGGAACCTCCTTAAGGGTGGCCCGATCTTTACGACAGTAGGTCAAAGAACCAAAGATAACTTGCTGCGAACGGCGGGGTAACTAGCCTTATACCTGTCTAAGGTTGGATGCGACTAAGTGACGGGGAGAGAGGCACCGAAACCATGAAGACTTCGACTCGATCTCCGAACGACCGTAGAACTACAATCCAGAACTAATCCACACAAAACGGTGTAGCCGTACTGGAAACCATAGAGCATGAACTAGGGAATCCTAGAGGAATCTCTTCACAAGTCCAAGCAGAACAAAGGTGTGAGTAAAATACTCGGCAGCTCGGCTACAATACCATATGTTTTATCAATTCATCAAAAAGTTCCCTCTGTAAGGAGAATGTGAAGTATTTATACTAGGAACAACCCTCCTAGCTTGGCATCAAAAGACTTTTAAGATTCTTGAGGAGTTGGCAGCTCAAAGGACTTCAGAAATAATTCCCGAACAGCCTCGCGCAGCCCTTTAGCTTCTGTGCAGCATTTACTAAAATAGTCATAACTTTTTATTGGGAAGTCCAAAAGTTGTTCCGTTTGTTGAAGATAAAAGTAGACTTGATTATCTTTCCAACCATATGCATTATGGCTATTGAATCATGACAGGTTGGATCGCCCATCTTTTGGAAGTTGGAAGATTTGTCAGCAGACAATGAGGTGTAAAATCACGGATGAAAAGTAACAGACGATCGGACCGTTACATATGGTGTAATGTAACACCATAGAGAAAAGTAATAGACGACCGGTCCATTACATACAATGTAATGTAACACCGTAGAGGAAAAAGTAACACCGCGGAGGAAAAAGTAACACCCGACTAGACCATTTTTCTGAGTATTTTCACCTCTTTATCAACACATGTTTGTGACCTGCTCCTCTTCATGAGTGAACCTAAGAAACATCAATGTAGAACAATTAGGTAGTATACCATCCTTAGATATGGTGAAATCACAGTCAGTTAGGAATTAATTCACCTGTTCTTGTAATTTATTAGCACGGCTCCATGTAAGTGGACCATGATTACTTTCACTTGTGTTAGACGGTGAATGCTCCTCATGTTCCAACACATGATGTGTTGGGATGTCCTCATCAGACGTGCTACCCATTTATTTTTTATTTTTTTTAGAGATTTTGCTCATCCATGTTTTTTAAGGTTGGCAACTTCATCCTCTCGCAAATTATAGTTAGGATTGTGTGTGTTTTTAGAGAGAGAGAGATTTTATATCCTTTTGAGTTCTAATTTTTCTTCAAGAATGGAGAAATTTTCTTAATACAATTAAACTTAGTACGATTTTCGGTGCTTTTTTAAGACCTGAAATAACCTAACAATGACATTGATGTATATCTAAAGCCATTGGTCGATAATATCTTATTGATGTGGTATGATGGTGTATATGTATAGAATGAGCATAAACGGGAGCACTTCACCTTATGAGCAATATTGTTGTTTGTAACAATAAATGATCACTAGCTTGCACTCGGTAACCTGTTAGGACTGACTATCAAGGGATTTAAGGCCTACATCTGGTGTATAGATGATACTGGTAGCATGTATTATTTGATATATTGTAGAAAGGTAATGTACATGAGCAACCATCAGTTTCGTGTTGCCAACCACCCAAAAAGAAAGAAATGTAACTTTTAATAGGGAGGGAGATTGCAAGACCTTGATTTTCTTCAAGCATTAAAAATAAAACAAAACAATATAATTATTAAATTAATTTCTATAAATCATTCAGTATAAAACAATTAAACAGGAAAAACTAAACTACGGGCTCAAAATGCGTAGTTCATGCCTGAAATGCGCATGCGGCCAAAGTTTTAGAGAATAATGGATCATTTAATTACAAGTTCGCTAAGATTACATGAGCAAGATCTCACTGCACGGTTTGCTACAGATACAATAATCTATGGCCTAGAATTAAAATAAAATATTCTCTTGTGACACTCTTGACATACCAGTCACCAACTGTCAGTCTTATTAATTTATAAAGAAGAAGTAAAATATAAGATTATTACTCTGGGAGGTAGTAATCAGGAAAAAATAAAAATACTCGGGCAAGCAACATCTTGCCGCCCCCAACTAGGCCAGCGCCTCGCCACTAGCACCACTCCTACATGACGACATCAAACAGCAGACGTAGACCGTAAGTCCCAAAGACGACTACCACTAGACCGAAGGAGCACCCCACGACCGAGAAGGAAGACGGCCAAAGAAGGGGAGGAGCTCCAATGGAAGGGAGGAGAGAAACGGGAAGAGACAACCATCGACTACCGAGATGCCACCAGAGGAACCACACCGAGTCAGATAAGGATGGCCAACCGAAGAGAAGCTGGCTGCCGCCAGTTCCGACCAACCATGGATCCTGCACAACCACCGCCACAAGACAGATCCGAGCCCCAAATCACCGCCGAGGGTTGTCACGCGCACCATGGGTGACGCAAAGGAAAACGCCCGCAAACCGATGCAAAACACTCCTATCGACGTCCAAGGCCTCGCGACCTACCTTGCTGCCCCACCACAACCGGTCGTTCTACCTGTCGAAGCCTAGCCACTGAGCGCCACCTTCGGCCTTTGAGCACCGCTACCTCGACGCTGCGCTGCCGCGCGTCACCTCCTGGTCACCACGCCGCAGCGCGCTGACCGCTGGCCGCCACGCGTCGCCTCATGGCTGCTACTCCGCAGCGCGTCGCCCAACAAAGAAACCTCATCGCGGTAGCCCCAAGCCGCTACTGGCGTCGCCCACTGCTACCGAAGTACGGCTCTGTGCCACCACGCCGTCACCGCATGCCTCCGTGCCATCGTCGGATGCCATCTCTGGGCGCCATCGTCGTGCCGTCGCTGGGCTCCGACGCCACGCGCCGTTGCCTCGCGCTGCCACCGCACGCTACCACCGCTTGCCGTCGGATTGCCTTCGCGCATCGCCTTCGCGCACTGCCACCACAGGCCCTACCCTGTAGCCACCGGATCTACTCCTAAGCCACCGAAAAACAGTCCTCGAGTCGTCGGCACCAACCTGGGCCGCCGCCGGCACTCCCGGGGCAGATATGACGCATATGTCGCCTTTGTCACCTGGTTTCATCTAACGCATAAGGACCGATTCCTTGGGGAATTACATCATGCACCTCAACGTGCAACCTTACGGGTATTATGGCTCTGCCCCTAGTTGAGTAATTAGTAGACTTAGGATAGCTTGCAATTGCCGAGGACGTGGAATCGCTAGGGTGTCTCCTTGTTTTAGAAAAACTTGCCCATATGGCGTTTGTGAAAAGGTGTGACTGAAGGAGTGTGAGTCAAGCACCCGTGGGATTTCAGGGGAAAGGAGTCACGGACTGCCTGTTCCTTGGTCATGGACCCGTCTGGCGTGGCAATGGGGTATCCTAGGTTGGCTTAAGAAAAACCTTGTAGCAAACCTCCTCTACAACTGGAGTAGTAGGAGTAAGCTCGCGGTGTAAGGGTAAAGAGTACACCTTCTGTAGGAGTATAAACTGTTCGAATAGTTGTGTCCACGGTCATGGGCACGTTCATTGATGTTTGCCCATGCGTAGTGTTTGATTGGTGTTTTGGCAATTAAATTCCTTTGAGGGTTGGGAAGCGTTACCAGAGTATGCCTTCGTGGTGTACGGCTAGCCTTAGTGGTCAGCAATGAGCCTGTGTGGTTCGGGAAGTCGAAAGGCTTCATAGTGAGAGGGTGAGGAATCAACCCTAGGTGGAGAGATAATCTATTTTGGTAAAGAAGATAATTTGAAGGATTATTATGGGAAGATGAATGGGTAAGAGAAAGTAATTTGAAGGATTATTATGGAAAAATATACCGTAACAATGCTTGGATATTTTGGAGATGAAAAATATTTTGGGGGAGCTGAAATTCCATAATTCAGAAAATATTAAAGCAAGTTTAGGAGTTTTGAATTAAAACAAGAAATGAGATCATGTCGATTGAGTAGAGTTGTGCTGTGTGACCTAACGAAATGAGCACTTTGTGCTATATAGCGATATGTGACCTAATCAATCTTGGACGGGTAGAGCTAGCGTGACCTCAGCAGCTAGCTACCTGGGTATCGGCGATGCGGAGGTCCAGGGCGGACTTGAGAGCCATGTACTTGATGACGGCGAAGGCGTATGTTCCGGTAGAGCTCAAGCTGAGCAAGTGAGCATCATATCCAGCTGAGAGCTGACCATTGTTCTGAGCTAGCGCCATGGCAATGACAAGATATGTCTCTGTCTTCCACCTTCCGACTTCCAAAAGGTTCCTTGGTTGGACCGAGAGGACAGCACCACGGCTCTTAATTATATAATTAAATGTTGCCTCTGCGTGAGATCACATACAATCAGACGTCCAACATACGCGCATACGACAACAATCTTATGGGCAATTCTCCGCACCCACCTCTCAACGCTAGGTTTTGTATTTTGGAGAGGAAAAACTTTTCGGGGGTGCTGAAATTCCATAATTCAGAAAATATTAAAGCAAGTTTAGCAGTTTTGACTTAAAACAAGAAATGAGATCTCGTCAATGTAGTAGAGTGTGGTGGATATGTGACCTAACGAAATGAGCACTTTGTGTTATATATAAAGATTTATACATATCAGGCCTGATGCATGGTTGGAATTGAACGCACTCTTGGTGGTATTTGTGGAGAAACTGTGACAGGGGATGCAGTTTGTTAATTATTCATCGTTGAACAATCATATAGTAGATTAGGATCTCAAATATATAGACTGCTATGAGCGGACACTGGCTCAGGTGAATTTGATTAGATATTAAGGTGGAGAAAGACGACAGGATCGAACTGCAGGGCATAGCTTCTGGCTGAATTAAATTCTCCGGCCAAAGTTTTTACATCAGAATAATTAATCGGCCATCGGAATTATTTAATCTGTTTAACAGAAAAGCAAAAGTTTTATTTACTACATATGTAAGAACTACTCAGCCCAAGTTAAACCCTCCTACCTATGATAGCACCTTCCTCAACCACCCTTCTGGATGAGGGCAACGTGAGATAATGTACTTATCTAGAGCTGAGATCTTTCAATGCCATCCAATAATTTTTTTCCCATTCTATCTTATCAGCTCTCCTAGTCTCATCATGTGTGAGCGTAGCAGTCTGAACGTACACAAGCTAGTTGCCTGTCATTAATTATATTGTTAACAATGACAATGCAAAAGTTTTATTTACTAAATATGTAAGACCTACTCAGGCCAAGTTAAACCCTCCTACCTATGATAGCGCCTTCCTCCACCAGACTTCTGGATGAGGGCAACGTGAGATAGTGTACTTATCTAGAGCTGAGATCTTTCAATGTCATCCAATATTTTTTTTCCCATTCTATCTTATCAGATCTCCTAGTCTCATCATGTGTGAGCGTGGCAGTCTGAACGTACACAAGCTAGTTGCCTGTCATTAATTATATTGTTAACAATAACAATGCAAAAGTTTTATTTACTACATATGTAAGACCTACTCAGCCCAAGTTAAACCCTCCTACCTATGATAGCGCCTTCCTCAACCAGCCTTCTGGATGAGGGCAACGTGAGATAGTGTACTTATCTAGAGCTGAGATCTTTCAATGTTATCCAATAATTTTTTTCCCATTCTATCTTATCAGCTCTCCTAGTCTCATCATGTGTGAGTGTAGCAGTCTGAACGTACAGAAGCTAAGCTAGTTGCCTGTCATTAATTATATTGTTAACAAGCAATCATAGTCATCGCCGCAATTGTTGACAATTCAAGTGGCAACGTCAGAGAATTTCATTGCACTACACAATATACTGCTGCATGACAACAAACAAAGTAGCAGAACCCAGGATGTCACTATGTATCATCGGGAGCCTCTGATACCTGGTTCACACGCGTCCGAACATAACCTACGTCGTCGGCAAAGTGAGCCTATTCATGAGTCACCGTGAGATTACCACTAGGCTAAGCCGCGTCTAAGCCGTGCCAGCATCGCGCCCGGTCTGCGCCTGGTAGTGGCGTGCATGCATGATTTCCTTGTTTTTTGTTTGTTAGTTTGGACCTTGAATTAAACAGTTCAGTTAATGAATAGAAAAGCGCCTGGGCAGACTGTGCTTTAAGCCTTACACACAAAGATAAATGACAACAGCGGAAAACCAAGCGAAGCCTACGGCACCATCTTCACAGGCTCTTGAGTGCGGACAGGCCAAACTTTCGAAACCAAACTTCGTCCTTCTTTGCTATCAACTGGAGAGGTAAAACAAGGCTGAGTACTTTCGTACTCAATAAGCCGCACGAAAATAATTCATATAATGTAAAGGTATAACAAAGGAGGCATAATAGGGTTTATTTGCGTAAAGCTAATTTTGAGGTAAAACATTGATAAAATAGTTATGAGCATCAAATATTAAACTGAAATATGATCAAGATTCAACACAGGAAGTGCACCAACACTAGCCTGGTAGGTTACCTCCGCATGTAGGATCCTTAGATCCTATCCAACTATTATTTCTAGAATTAATGTGAAGAGTGAATCTAACCGCGAAAACAACACTTTGCCCACCCATGACAGTAGGCTCGGCTATTCGAATAGATTTAACTCTGATTAGAGGTTTACATCTTTACACACAAGGCACGTTCTTGGTTAATGCTAGAATACCAGCATGGCATTCTGACCCAAGCCCATGCCAATGCACTTCATATGGCCCGCCACAATGAGAGGACAACCGCACTAGGTTTCACTAACTCCGATAGGGTTAAATCCACACCTAGGACAACCCTAAGTGAGCATCATAGCCCCCATTAGTGCCTAATAGTGCAAAGGACATACCGTGGTTTTGCCACCAAGTCCCCTCTTGTACCTTTCGGACGTGAGCATGTTGACCGCTGACCCATCAGGTCGTGGGTCACACTAAGGTTTCACCATCAAGCCCCCTCTTGTGCCATCCGGACATGCCCATGTTGACCCCGCCTACCTCTCCGTGGTGCGTCCCACTGCGACGGACCCTACTCCTAGTTAGGACTTACCCATTAGACTTGTGGTAGTACGAAAAATGCATTGCAACAGTAGTCACGGATCGATCCTTAATTACCATGGGTGCAACTTCCAATTCACTACTAGCAAGCACCCACGGTCAAAGATGCTTTGATCTGTATGATCATAACTATTGTAACTCGGCATGACTACAACTCTAGTTTTAACTTAGAGCTATGAATTTGTTACGTCCAAAAATATTGGAGATTTTTTTAGTTGAAGCTAGAACTTTAATTTTTTATTTAGTAAATGATCAAAATGATTAAGTGCATGAATCTCTGGGCCGGATTCATGGAAGATTTGAACACAGCAATCTGGCAACTAGCGGCGGCTTCGTGTGCTGGAGCGACATGTCGTGCACCAAATAAACAAAGCTAGCCCATTCAGGGCTAGTTTGGTGGGCTAGGATCTCAGCCCATTCTCAGAAATACCCCTCCACCGAAACGAAGAAAAGGTCTAAAATACTCAAATGAATCAATGCATGGCTGGATTAAATTTATACTACAATACTCTACTGCACCAAATACAAGTCATCTCGCTCAAAAGCCTCTTTAAGGATGTTTGTCTTATCGAGTCGTGATCCAATGGGATCACCTTCCCTCCATCTTCAGGGATAGCTCTGTTCCTTGCGTCTTAGCATTATTTTGATACACTCATCATGGCCCCATCATGCAAAATGCATCCACAATAGCATTGCAAGAAAACGTTATACACTGAATATATGACATTAACAGGAATATTATCTTGACTGTGATACATTTGAATTTCACAAAAAAAAAATTGGCATCAGTACCCGCCGGCCATGTTGTTTCGTAAATATTTGAATTAACCAGTCCTACAAAATCAAAGTAGCTAAAGGATAAATGGTTGCCCACAAGCATTGGTACAACTTGAAAAATAATTCAGATAATTAGTTGGGACTGCTTATTTGCTCTTTATACAAGTTTGAAGTTTCACAGCTCAGTTGTAAGTTTAGCCGTCTGGTATAATGGTACGTACGTAAATTGAAAGTCTAGGTAGACATCATCAGCTGTGTGTGGCCATCACCCGAGTCACAACTCAATCTATCTGCCACTGCAAATGCCCCCTTTGTCCTGTCCAATGAAAGCTAATTAATACTACTCTCCTACTTCTCTTAGGGTACGTGTTGTTGCCTCGTTGTACTTTGATTAATAACAGGCCAATTTCAAAATAGATGCCAACTGCAAAATTAAGAAAATGCAGGAATTTTTATTCATCAGATGTGTGCTCTCGAACAATCCACAGATATATAGTACAAGCAGTTATTACCACACTTAGTTATTCAATAGCAATTTCACATACACTACTGCCAAACACACACAACACGCACACACTCATCACTAACTGAAGAATGGTGGTGAGACTCCGCAGAGTCTTGCATTGCATGAGGAAAGAACTTATACAACGGTAGTGGTGCATGTACGCAACGTGCGGAGCACAGTGCCATGCACGTAGCAGAGAGGAGTGGCTGAAGACTCGGTCTTGCCGAACAGATTCCGCTAACACTAACGATCCCATAAGAACAATCACAAACATGCATGCTCCACACATAAGCTGATCAACTACCTGTACACCAATCATCAATGTCGATCATCGTCTTTAAGGGTAGACCTCGATAATTGATCTAAAACCTAGGACAGGCATAATATTGTAGCCACTAAACCCAGCAGCGAAGAAAACCTTCTTCCACTCCTGCTCATCTCTCTGAATGCCATTGACGAACATGATGTATAGGTCAAACAAAGCCTGCAGCTCCCTGTGCTTTTGGTCAGATGGCCCTTCTCCGAATACGATATCTATGATTATAACCTTTCCTCCAATGTCTCTAGAGGGGATGGCTTTCCTACAATTCTTAAGTATCTTGATGCACTTCTCATCGCCCCAGTCATGGGGAACCCACTAAGTATATAGCAAACATCGAGAGCCAACGGTAAATATATGAAAGTGGATTTTAAACTGACAAATGCATTTGTGCTCATTTGTTGCATGCCTTCCAAATGGCTATAAAAATCTTCAAAAAAATAAATAAATTATATTAATGCATTTGTGCTCATTTGTTGCATGCCTTCCAAATGGCTATAAAAATGTTCAAAAAATTAAATTCATTATATTATTGTATTATGTATCCCCTCCATATGTGCAAGGTCAAACAATATGCATTAAGAGAAAAAAAAACAACAAATTAAACTGCAAATATAATATGGGTACTGCACTTTTCATATTATAATTTGTTATTTTTCTCCATGTTTATCTTGATCTGGCCATATATTTTTTTGTGATGGGATGTGACAGAATAGTCCGTATTTTTCCAATTGTTTCAGAATTTTTAATAATTATTAAGGTATGATGATATATAGGTTTATTGGCTTCTGACGATCGTCGAAGTTAAAGTGTTAAATTTGGAAAATTTTATGGTGCCCCTAACAACTATGAACCGTTCATTTTCGGTGATCCAACGGTCCAGATTTAAAAGAGGAAACCTATTACCTCTCACATTTTTTTCTTTTTTTCCTTCTTCTCCCCTTTCTCTCTCTTCCTCTCCCTTTCCTTTTCACTCTCCATTCGATAGGCCTGGCCGCCTGGCTCGACACACGATGGGGAGGGGTGGCGGGGCGCGGCGA
>KE373064.1:0-14681 GCA_000418225.1 Zizania latifolia
GAGGCGACGAGGCCGCCGGCGAGGGTGAGCGGCACGGAGACGAAGAGCCACAGGAGGAGGATGACGGCGAAGAGAGCGAACGGCACGGCGCCGGTGCTGCCGTTGTACCAGAGCACGCAGTTGAGCGCGGTGAAGACAGCGAAGGCGACGCCCGGGAAGGCGCAGGACACGCGCCACGCCACGCGCTTCCACCCGGCGCTGTCGCCGTGCCGCACCGTCCTCCACAGGCGCACGGCGGTGTACCCGGCGCCGAAGCCGAGGAGGAGGTAGAAGCAGAGCATGCCGGTGACGAGCGCGCCTCTGGACGCCGGCGACATGAACCCGAGTGCGGCGAAGAGGATGGTGGCAACGCCCATGGCCAGGATCCGCACACCGTCGCCGACCAGCACGCAGAGGAGCACCGGGTGGCTAGGCTCCCGGAACACGTCCCCGGCGACGAGCTTCCACCCGGCGAGCTCGTCCGCATGCGCCGTCCCCGCCTCGCCGCCGAACTCCTCGTACTGCGCGAGGTCGCGCCGCACCGTGCGCAGCAGGATGACGAGCAAGATGGCGGCCAGGAACGCCACCACCACGATGGAGTTGAGGATGGAGAACCAGTGCACCTTGGCGCCGCCCATCTCGAGGTAAGCGTCCCACCGCGACGGCCACTCGACGGCACTCTCCACGAAAGCGACGTCGTAGGAGAAGACCAGAGACCGGTTCCCGCGCACGCGCATGCCGACCACCGACGGATCGCACCCAGCGGTCGCCCTCGCCGGCAGCTCGTCGTACATCTTCTTGCCCTTGATCGCCTCCGCGTCGTGGTCCACGCTGCACGGCACGACCTCGAACCCGACGACGGTGTACCCATCGCCGTCCTTCCCGACGGAGAAGCTGATCAGCTCGACGGCGTCGGCGGTCGCCATCAGCGCCTCCACCCTGGTGGTGCCGTTGCGCGGCTTGTTGACCAGAACGGTGAGCCTGAGGTGGTTATACACGTAGTACTCGCCGTCGTCGGCACGCACGCCGACGGGGAAGCCGGTGGACCGGACGAGCACGCCGGGTGCGGCCGGGTTCTTGACGTAGCGGACGACGGGGAGCGTGTCGAGGAGGAGGTTGACCTGGTAGGCGTCGTCGATGCGGGACATGATGAGGTCGGCGGTGGCCGGAGGCAGCGGGTCGGTGCGGCAGAGGAATGCGGTGGCGTTCTTCAGCATGGAGAAGCGGTACGGCGAGGTCTCGATGCGGTCGCCGAGGAGCAGCTCGCCGAGGCTCTCGGCGGCGCGGTTGACTCCGTCTTGCGGGGCACAGAAGGGGAGTGAGTAGTAGGGGAAGGGGAGCTTGGACGACGGCGAGGTGAGCGAGTTCACCTTGGCGGCCAGGGCGTCGCCGGGGCGGTATCGGTGCGGGTAGTTGCCGGGGAGGTAGAACGCGGCCGCCGGAGAGTGGCCGGAACGGAGCAGGAGGATGAAGAGTAGGGCGCATAGGATGGTGGACTTGGAGCGGGAAGCCATGGGCGCAGCCATGCAGGGGGAAGAGAGGTGAGCTGCTGGCTGCTGCTGCTGCTGATCAGTGTGTCGTGCAGTGCAACCTGTTCTTATTGAGGACACCTCCTATAATTAAAGAGAAATTATGTCATGCAACTGATAGAGTATTAGTTGTATCGTATGCTATTGGACAACTAGTTTTGTTTTCATTTAGTGAGCCATTAGTCAAGCTCCCTTAAGCGATCCTAAAATCTTTAGAGCAGCTTTTGACAGCTGTAGCTATTTTTAAAATATGAAGCTAAAACAAATAGTCTAAATTATAGATTCAGATTGTGACAATCAGTAGTTGCATAATCTAGAAATTAACTAGAATACAGAAACGCTGACTTCTCCAGATACTCACTAGTTGGATACTCAAGTCAACTAGCTTCTAAGAATCTCTAGTTAAAACAAACAAGCCATTAATTTTATTTGTGGCATTTCATATATATATTTCTCTTAATAAATACATAGTTGCATGTTTTCGGTGAAAATGACTCATCAGATTTTATTGTGTTACGGTAAATAAGAAAGGGAGGATTTGTTAGTCAAGAAGGGCGATCCTTTCTGGTGTAACATTGTTGGTGGATGATATTAGTATAGGTCCCTGAAGCCATGTGCTGCATGACTAGGGAGAGAGACAAATATAGGGAAGTGAATAATGCAAAATTGAGAAACGATAATATTGTTAAAATCATCATTGGTAGAAATGAGAATGGATTCATTGTGAAAAAGAAACCATTTGAATTCTTTCACATTTGCTTGAAAACCAGCTGCCCAACCCATATGTAACATTGTGAAACCACTTGCTAAATCAACCAAAGAATGAAAAACAAATAAGAGAAAATTTTGATTATATACTATTCATTTTGATAGATATTAAGAATTTATCTTTCTGTCTTACATGTTATTGATCTAAGATAACTTTACATGCCGGTGATATATAAAAAGTAAAACTCGCTTTTTATTTAAAAGAAGGGTATATGATCTGATCAATGTCATCAAGTATTCGATTTTGATTTATTTCAGCTATTGAAAAAATAAAATGTCAACTCATTATAAAGTGCTTAAAGTGCATGATTATTTTCTATACTTTCTCGGTTGATTATACCCTTTCAAAGCAAAAAACAGAACTTTTTCCCGAGACTTTTTCGGTTTCTTTCGCTTCTGCGTTGGGCTCGAGCTACCCTTTCCCGCCACCCTGTAGCCTCGCCGGCAAAACTTCCCGCCATTTCCATCGCCAAAACCAACCTGCCTCCCACAAACGCCTCCCAGAGTCTCCAATCCACGGCTCCACGCGGCCCCGTTTCCCCCTTCGCCTGAAAACTTCCGGAAGAATCGCCCCTGGACGATGGCGTCGCCGCCGGAGGCCGCCCTCACCGACTACGAGCGCCGTCGCGAGGAGAACATACGGCGCAACGACGCCATCCTCGCCTCCCTCCGCCGCAAGGCCTCCGAGCTCTCCGCCGCTATCCAGTCCGCTGGCTCGAAGCGCCCCAAGAAGCAACCTCGCGCGAGCCCCGCCACGCCGGCCAGCCCCGTAGTCCTCCGCCGATCCCTCCGCACCCGGGGCCTTCCTCCGTCGGGCCCTTCCTCCTCCTCCTCCGCCGCCGCCTCCCCGCCCGCGCCGGCGTCCCCTCCGGCGCCCCGCAGAACCCGGTTCTCCTCCTCCCTCGCCTCCGCCATCCTCGCTGCCGCCTCGTGTCCCGCGCCGGAGACCAAGGCCCGCGACGAGGACTTCGATGCCGGGGCGGAGCTGGTGCTGAGGCCCTCGGACGTGAGGAGGGTGGTGCCTGACAGGATATTGTCGGTGCGGATCCTGCCTCTTGTGGACCGGACCGTGTTGGCCGTGGGGAACAAGCTTGGGCACGTTGGTTTCTGGGATGTGGACGGAGTTGCGGTGGATGAGGACGGCGACGGTGCAGACGGGGTGTTCGAGTATATGCCTCACAGGGGCCCTGTCGGGGCAATCGTCGCACACCTGGCCACGCCGCAGAAGGTGATGGTTTTCTTTCTGCTCTTGCACTTATGTTCTTACAGCAATTGGATTTTTTGTATATAATCTAGTGCAGCTGTAAAAGTATTCGATTGGGTGACTTAACAAGTAAGGATTTGATAGAGTAAATTGCGCTTCTATTCACTAGAAAACCACACCTAAGTTTTCCATGACAGGCACAATTTTCTAACTAGTTTGTCAAGTCTTTGAACTTCATTTTTTACTTGATGTTTGACACTTAAAAAAGATAATTTTTAGCACTCTTTATCATCATTAGAATTTTAGTTATACAAGATGGTTTTTGTCAGAGACAAAGATCAATTGATCAAAGTAAATTGTTGGGGATCACACATTCGATTTACTTGGATTCCCTTGGATAGTTGGATAGCTGATTGGTACTAAGGGTTTATTGCTAGAGTCTAAATAAGGTGTGGGGATATATGATCAGGTGGTATAGGGGACTCCAGCACAGCTGGTGAGCCATGATCTTACAGTATGGGATGAGAAAGGAATTAGGTAAGGCAAAGAAGGGATACAAGGGTATTGTAATAGTGTTTTTCCTTAAGTTTATTACCGCTAAGCAACCTAACATCCTAATTATGATACATATAATTGAAGGACTCCATCATATCTTTGTTCCAGAAGCACCCACTTGGTACAGCTAACTAGTAATGTGCCAAGGGATCCCAACAACATTGGATTTATCCACCTCTGGTCTTTGTAATCTTGACAACATTGTCTTAAGAAGATGTGATAGGAATATCTATAGGCATCTGTGTGCTTGCAGCACAAAATAGTTTTCCTGGTGATAATTTGTCTTGTTAATATTTCCATATTCAACTAGGATTCTTATTATGTGAGTTTCCTTGATATTTGTGTTCCAGATTTACAGCTGTAGCTACGAGGGTGAAATTTGTCTTATGGACCTTGAGAAAGAGAACTTTAATATGATCTATCAGTGTGACTATTCTATTTTCTCACTTTGTCAAGCACCAAATAGCCCCAGCTGTCTATATTTTGGTGAAGGAAATGATCTGAAACTTTTTGATGAGAGGATGGGTAAGGTGTCAACCACATGGAATTCACATGCTAACAGAATCAACTCGATAGATTTTCATCCAGAGAACACATATATGTTTGCTACAAGTTCAACGGATGGAACTGCTTGTATGTGGGATCTGAGATCCATGAAAAAGAATGGAGCAGAAAGCTTGAAGGTTCTCGAACATGGCAGATCCGTTCAGTCAGCTTATTTTTCACCTAGTGGACGTATGGTTGCAACTACAAGGTGCTCCTTTTTCCTAGGCTCTAATTTCGTAAACTTTGTTCTGTTTTTGGTAGAAAGGATTTCCCTTGATTGAATAACTGGACATGTATCTAAGAGCCAATATTATATCACAGCTAGATCCAATGAATAACAGAGTTGTCATTAGGCTGTTCTGTATATTGTCATGTGTAGTCTCGTAACAAGGTGTTAGTTTGTCAGAGTTTTAGTTGTGCCTTCTAATCTAAGCTCATGTTTGAAGTGAGCACCTAACATTCTGAATTTTTTGTTAGGTCTATGTTCTCAGAAATGACCTTTTTCTTATTGTGTGCAGCCTAGATGATACTGTCAGAATTTTTAGTGTGGACAACTTCAATTCACACATAATGAAGCATAATAACAAGACTGGCAGATGGCTTTCTACATTCAAGTATGACAGCTCTTCTCTCATTGCAGTTTTGTAATCGATATCTAAAGAATCTTTCTGACTGTTGGTATTAAACTAATGTCGCAGGGCAATCTGGGGCTGGAACGACACTGACCTGTTTATTGGAAACATGACACGGGCGATAGATATTATCTCAGTTGATCTGAATGACAGCAGTAGCCTTTCAGCTACGAACAACGCATGTCTCCAGAGCGAGCACATGACGGCCATCCCTTGCCGGTTTTCTGCACACCCATATAAAGTTGGACACCTTGCTTGTGCAAGCTCCGGTGGCAAGGTGTTTCTTTGGACCAGGGCATGAAGTGACAAAGCTTCCAATGGCTGAATCTAAATCAGCTTTTTGTGAGGTATTAATTTGAGATAATATTTTATATGTCGCTAAAAGTTTATATGTTTTTTCATATGTTACTATCTCTCTCACTGATATGTGTATCTTGAAATCATATGTTAGTGAGAGAGCGAGTGATATATAAAAAAACGAGTGAACTTTCAGAGATATATAAGAAACTCTCTATTAATTTTGATGGTTGTAACACCTAAGCCTTGTGTCATACATACCCTGATGGTGAAATCTACAATAGTTATTATTTAGCTGTTGGATCTTTCATATATTATGTATACCTCTAGAGAGTTTTAGTATGGTCGGAAGTTAGGGTGATGGTGATAGTTACAGTACTGCTACTCCTAAACGTAATTACTACGAAACGTTTCCCGCTGTAACTCCATTGCTGACTGTAGAATTTAATTCCTGTCATTTTTCCATGATGGATGCCACCTACAAAATGTGTTTGACTATAGCTGATGCTCTTCATCGGGTATCGTCATGATAAAATTCTAAGCTGCAACATCTGTACGGACAAGATGTATGAATCGACATGAAACCAAGGGCAGGGAAGAGGAAACACGAAAGATACTTCTTTCGGTTTGTTAATTCTTGATCAATGAGCTTAAAGATCAATGAGCTCAAAGTAGTTTCTACTATGCTAAGTCTAATATAGGCCAAATAGCTTAGGCTAGTTTGACCTGAGACTGCTTGCGTTGTCCGAATAACCATCCACGTATATGCAACTTGCTTGAGTTGGGGGTGAACGAGTGCCGGCTACACTCTTCTGCAAAGGAAACATCACTTGCATTCAGAAGGGTGGGTAACCATCATAACATCCTACGATCTAAAGAACACAGGAGTTTATCTCTTGCCACAAAACCAGGGAGTGCAGAGGGTCGTGGATTCCATTTTTGCCAGCAAGTTTAGCCTGATTTTGAATTTCCACAGGGGTTTTTGGGGCTAATGCCTATATTGTACGATCCCAAGTATTTATAATTCAAGCTAAATTGCAGGAGTTACTAACACTTTGATAGTTTTAAAGCATAAGCATGTGGCGCCATTTTTTTAAATATCGTAATCTCGTATACATGAATTCAACAAAGTACAATAGTATAATACGAAAGTGCATGAATAAATATCATGATGAAAAAAGGTGAAAACAAACATGTTATACAAGGTATCAGCAACACACGTAGGGTACTAGTTTAAACTCAAAATTAAGCGGAGGCCAGAAAAGAACACGAGCAATGCAGACAGCCAGACACCCAACATGATAACCGAAACTGATGTTTTATACAACAGGACCAGCGATTGATCTCATTATGCTCAGTATATGGAACATGTAGCCTCCAGAATGAAGAGGAGTCAAACCATATTTGAGCATGAAACAGTTTTACAACAAGACTTAGGTTAGGTCGTCCTCGTCGTCCTCCTTTTTCTTCAGCTCGTTCTTTGCCCTGAGGAGGAGGGTTGTTTTCCAGGGATCCTGAAAGGTGTATGCATTATATACATGAAATGGACTAAATTAATAATATGCAAATCTCATGTACAATGGTCTCTTCTGAAGTACTCTTTTAGATACCAATGCCATAATAATCAGTGAAAAGAGTTATTCAAACTTGTATTGCATTCATCATTAGACATTATAGTTAGCAAGGCTGCATATACAAACATAAATTGTGTAGTTTGAGTCAAGTGAATGTGATATAGGTTGCTTAATTTTATACGGTCATGTAGCATGGGCTTATTAGATTGTACTGTCATAGACAGGTCATCCACCAAACATATAAGAGTAAAAACTACGACAGTTACCAACTGAACATACCAGACGTGTCATGCTGTCAAATTCCTTGATTGCATCAGTAAACTTGGCAACATCTTCTTCATCCATAGCCGCAACAAGATCCTGCAGAGGAAATTTTCAGATCAGAAGCTCCTTCAAAGAATACAACTATGTTTGCTATAATTGAGCAATGACCTAATTTAGGACTGGCTCTTAACATCACATTTCATGATCACTAGTGGAAAAAATGTAACTTTTAAAGCCAAGCATGTAATGAATACAAGTGACAAAAGTGTTGCAAGGAAATGCGAGTTTTGCATCATACAGCTAAAAGCTTGTATTCACGTGTCCCTGAGAACGTTGGGTCAATATCCTGCAACACAGTTGAACACCTTTAGAAAGACAACAATGATACAGCAACGAATAAGATTTGATCAGAATAATCCACACCTGATATCGCTCCATTGAATTTGTGATAGCAACAGCATCACCTCTACATAGTTGGCAAATGCCTGCATTAAGGAGAATACCTCTGACACTGTACTTAAGAAGATTGTTGTTGATTGATTGACGTGCAATTGCTTCAAAAATCTCAGTTGCCTTTGGGTATCTGAAAAATTGAAATGTGAATGAGATATATGTTTATCCCTCTCAAAACAAAGGAACTCGTTTTATACTAATTACATCATGACGCGAATTTGACCAACAAACCCATATACTATTAAGAATGTGTTCTCGTAGCACAGAAGAAAACCAGAAATAACCTACAACAGAGAAATATTGGGGCAGACTGCACCAATCAGTTTGTATCAAGGTTCAAGCTTTAGGATGGTAGTTTTCAGCTTGGGGAGTACAGAAAGTGTTCACATAGCATACACTCAATATGTTTGATCAAGTTTATTAGGGGGCAAACTCAATATTTAAAGAGTGAGGCAATAGTTTTTGTCTGTTAAGTAAAGCTGAATAAACAAGTTCCTAGTTCCTAAAGTGCTGTTGTCGTCTTTCCCTTGACCGGTTATCCTACATCTATTTTACCCACAGACAGTACTCATTCATTTAAGCATTTAATACCATTCTACCTCAAGTCATTGCGTCTGACCAACCTCTGACAGATTTTTATCCCTGTACATGACAATATGACACCATCATCATGGTGCTGTTTTGCCGCATGTTGCTTTCCTGCCACAAGCTGCAACCGCTGTTCTTAAAAAAATCCATACCCTCCTTTTTCTACAATGTATAGCTTCCTAATAAACCATGGACTGATGGACTATTAACTTGTTATTGACTCTTAATTGCACCATCCAAATATCCACAACAGAAAGACTCGAAAGACATTCTCCTTAACTAAAACCAAGTACTTAATGAATATAAGATTGTCTGCTGAGTTAACTGAATATGGAATCAAATAAGTAGGATAGTGTGCAAAGATCATTCCTTAGTTTCGTCAGCTACCACAATACAACATAACCCAAAGTCTACACTAACCAATTGTTAACCCTACAATCATCCCTCAACAGATTCCAGTCTATAAAACTGGGATGACTCGGATGTAAAAAACACAATATTCTGCAACTACCATCATCTGGATACAATCAAAATAATAAATTTAGATGTAAGAAAACATTGAAGAGGTTGATAAATAAGAAATGCTACCACATAATCTATAGAATACAGACCATGAAATAGATAAATCTAATGTCAGGTCATAACTAGCTGGTAATTTTTGGCTAGTAAAGGGTTCATATGAACTTTGGCAACTCAATTTTAAATCTTATGAAGTTCAGAAGTTTTCATAGAAAGGATCAACAGAACATTATCAGAAAAATTCTATGAACCTGAAATATCAATCTTACTGTTCCAACTGAGCAGCAATTTCTGCAACTTTCTGCTTAATAGTGTTTGACTGAGATGATTGCCCCTCACTGTCAAAAAGATCAGCTGCTCTTTCCAGGTAATGTGAAGCCTTCTCTAAATCTTGTTCTTGCTGGTATATCTCACCAATGTCCTAAAGATGCATACGTTAACATTACCATCAGCATGACAGTTTCCCAATTAAGAAAATGCCATGCTTCCTTTTGAAACAAGCCATCATCCAAGCATGCCAATCAGTTGAGATAACAATTCTGTTTCATCAAGAAATGAATTGATACTTCACCTTGCTGTATCTTGCAGCCATGTTCAATCTACCAATTTCCAAGAAAAGATTAACAGCCTGGTCTAGAGCTTGTGCAGCCTCTGCATAAAATGGAGCCAATATTTTAAAAAGGCAGTTAGCTAATATTCTGAGAAACATATTTTTATGGGAAGAAAAACTAAGAACTGCAAGTGGTCAAGGATATGCAGCTTAAATGGAATTGCCCTTTTAGATCCCACTATCTTTAAATGTTTAAAAGACTTAAATGTTAGAGAAGCAATATATTTTAATGTTCATCAAAACAATCAATGTGGATATCCCATATTGCAGTCCTTTCAAACAAACACATTGTCACTAAGTTAAAACCAACTCAAATAAGAAAGGTTGATACTAATACTATGCTTAAAATCAGCTTCCATACTTAAGATCCTAGTTTTATTGGGCATAGCAAGGTTACAATAGACCACAATAGTCAATATAAAATATTATAGCTGAAAATTCCAGTTTGCTACACCATCACAATTAAGCATCCAAGTAAATTTTAGAACCATGAAAAGTTGGCTACATTTTTCGAGTTAAGTCAGATTAGTATGCAACAAATAAATCTCTAGTCCATGAGTTTAAGTTCAATGATAGTGTTAATTCTTGTTACGGAATATGTAAGCAAAATTCTAGAGCTGAGGAAGATTGAGAGAGAACAGTCATTATCAGATCAGAATAAGTACAACACAAGTGAACCACGTGTTTTGTGCTCAAATGAGAACAATGAAAGACCAGCTCACCAGACTGTCTCACATCAATCTATTATATTAATAAGAGAAGGTTAAGGGGAGCCACCACACTCACTCTCAAGGCCTAGAAATGACTAGACTAGTCAGCGTCTCAGCGAAAAAGAGGAAGATCTATGCCATTGATCATAGTACCATATTGTAATGGTGTAGATTGATCGGTATAATTGTATACAAAATACAATTGTATATGAAATAGAAGCAAGAATCACATATCAAATACAACTCTACTCCAGCAAACTTTATTTAGCTATGCACAATTGCAGGGAATATTTCACTAGTTTATTAGAGTGAGAAAAGGATTAAAAAATCACAGAAAATCAATAGAAGTGCTCAAGCTTAGAAACTGTAAAAAATACCCTGAGGTGAAAACTTTTTGTAGCAATTTGCAGCCTCCACATAAGCCGAGGCAGCTTCATGCTTACTGTCACCCTGTTTGGAGAAGTAACAAGCAGCGTAAGTAATATTGCGATTGAATGATTAATCAAGATGGCAAACTGATGAGCCCCCCACCCCCAAAAAAAACAGCCAACCTTTAAATGACAGTTAGCAATCTTTGTGTACACTTGTGCAGCTCTGCTCCCTGTAAACAAAATTGGTTACAATCTTTGCAAGAATAAGGGTGTGTTCTGTGAAAGTCAGAAGTGGTAACTAGATCACTTTACTGCGATATATTGAAAGAAACGCTTGAGTTTACCATGCTAATAAAATGATTATAGAAACACAAATGGTAAAATGACCCACTAGACGTCCAACAACGTGCACTATTGCATTAAGACAAATGAAACTTATGATTGAATTACACACCATCCTGAGTCTTACTGTTACTTCGAGTTCATCCCATGGACATAAAATATTTGAAAAAATCGATTTGAACTAGTAATATATGGCAACATACAACAGTTGCATATGTCTATATATTCATGGAATAATTTCAACGGAATAAGTCTACATAACCCCCTCACGTATTACTGATTGATTACTTAACTCCCTGAACTAATAAACCAGATGTTTAACCCCCTAACCTTTTAAATACCGTTTAATTAACCCCTAAGGTGGTTTTGTAAAGTGGTTTTGCTTTGTTGATATGCCACGTTAGACAAGATTGTCATGTTAATCACACACACCTACATAAAAAACTAACAGCCACATCCCCTGAACTTCTCATTCACTCCGTGAGTGTCTCTTCATTTACTCCAACGTCTCCTCCACATTGGACAAGATTATGATGTATCATGTTTATGTCACGTATAAATAGTTTATGTCTCTAAAATTTTGTTGTGAGACTTGAGATGGCAAATCAGATAATAGCCACGGAAGTCTACATAAACCCTTATGTATTGTTGTCAAACGTGATATGCCAACAAGACAAAACCACTTTACAAAATCACCTTAGGAGGTTAAATAGACGGTATTTAAAAGGTTAGGGGGTTAAACACCTGATTTATTAGTTCAGGGGGTTAAGTGATCAATCAGCAGTACGTGAAGGGGTTATGTAAACTTATTCCTAATTTCAACTGATACTTTTCAGTTCATCTTGCATCCTTGCCAAAGAGTTGGCTTCAATATTAACCCACACGACGGCACCATCTGTATATATTTTGGGATCAAATTGTACTGCATCCGCTCGAACCCAAAAAATCAGTCTATTACTTTGCAATTACGAAGCAACTCAACAGAATTAAGCGTCACTACTCCAAACAGAAACCTCGCGCATCTACCGATAGCCCCAGAATGCGTAGCACGTTGCCAGATCCACAGCCAAGGATCCCGTCTTATCCCCCAAGTGGTGATCACGCCAAACCCGGCGATCGTGTCGCCTCAACCCTATCCCCCGACCGACCCGCAGATCTCACAACCGCCGTCCCAAAAAAAGGGCAGGAAAAACCCCCCCCGCCAATCGGGGGCGCTTGGGGCGGGGAAGGGAGCACGGGATCCCTAGACGACTCACAGTTCTTGGCGAGCTTGAAGGAGTTGGCAGCCTTGTCAAAGAGGTCGGCGGCGTCCTCGTACTTGGAACCGAAGAGCCCCCACCCGGACAGCTTCTTCTCCGCCTTCCTCTCCAGGTCGACCCCGCGGGCCTCGTGGTCCCCCATCGCTTCCTCCGCTTCTCCCTCCCCACGCCGGCGGCGAGACGATCGGCGGCGAGGAGATTCGCGAGCAGACGGGAGAGAGAAGGGAAAGGGAGGACACGGACGGGAGCGGAGTCGGCGAGGAGAAGGTCGGAGTCGAGTCGGGTCGGGTCGAGCCGTGTGGGCCCCAGTAACAGGCCGTGCCTGTGCTACTGACAGGTGGGGAAGGTGATTCGTGCAGCGTACACGTGGCAAGTCGCTTCATCGACGCGGCGAAGCAACTACTAAAAAAAGTCAAACATGACATCAGATTAGACGCAGTACCTCCAAGGTTATCAATTATAATATTCCCGTTTATTTGCTACTATAGTCGGAAAAAACCTTAATAAATTATTTTGAGGCACGAGAAATGTACTAAAATTTTCTCTAGTCTGATTTGATTTTATTTTTTACATAGATTTTTAATTAGAATGATTTTTTGTATTATTGTTGGAAAAAATATGATCACCATCACTTCAACAGTAACGAGGATTGCGAAGGAGGTCTGGAGGTCTTGAAGTCATTTTCTAGTGTATATTGACATCTACCATTTCGCAAAGCTTTCAAATCTAAACTCAACTGACATATGGAGAAACAAAAAAAGAGAAATTGAAACTATGAACAATATGTGCACTTACTATTCACCACAAAATTTTATGGGTCAAGTTTATACTTAAAATTTGGAAAGTGGCATATATATTATACACAAACATTGTCAAATATTTTAACAATTTTTTATAACTATCTTCATGATATTTAAAGCAATAAGAGGACATCACCTGGAGGTAAATTAAAACACTTGAATTTAGACTCTATAAAATTTGTCTTTTTTCTCACAATTCAGGTTGAGTTTAGACTTGAATTTTTTTAGTGGTGATATCAACATACTTCAAGTTGTTATATTTTTCAAAAAATGTATGACTATTTGTGTTGGATTTCAGAAGCAAATGTACGCAAGGGGACATCCTTTCCACGGTAAAAAAAATCCATCTCCTTTCGCGCCAAATGTAACATAGCGGAAAAAAATTATGTGACACCTATGCCATATATCTTATATGGCATCTCTTCCTAGATTGAAGATCTTAATAACATGAAACTTTTTCTTTTTATTAATCTTTTTACTCCTACAATTTAGAAGATATTTTTTCTCTCACTCTACTTCTATTCTTATGAAATCAATGCTTTTCATTCCCCTAATATGAAAAAAATGTGCCGACGTCAGAAAATACATCTACAGATGATCATTCACAGTTAAGATTAACAAATTGAGCCCCTATTTTTTTGTCATATATATATATATATATATATATATATATATTGATTTTCATGACACTTTTGATTCAAGGACACTCCAATCAAATACATGTGAATGACACAATCCAATCAAATCCATGCGGAAAAAGTAAAAGAGAGCTGCTAAATTGTAGAAGAAAGAATATTAATAAAAAATAAAGTTCTTTCAAGATTTATGTTGATAAAATATCAAAATTGAAAAGAAGGTGCCATACAAGATATATGGCATATGTGCCATAGAATTTTTTTCAAAGTGCCCCTCAATACTCATTGGAGATATTTTTCCTATAAAATACTTATCAATCACATTTTAGGATCATATAGTAAAAACGGCCAACACTTGTTGATTAATTGTAAATTAAAGTGAAAATTGGGTGATCGGTGCACTTGTCATGGTTAATATATGAGGAGCAGGAACAGAGCCATCAGTAACACATGTGGCTGAATAATCTGTTTTTGTATTTCTTCAAAAATTTGTATAACGTTTTGATATAATTAATGGACTTTTAAGGGCAGGCCTGGGGTGGGCTTGAGCCCAGGCCTGCCTCCGCCCCTTGTAGAGGAGTACGTACAAACTTCACAATATATTTTCACCATAATTGTACATTAGATACTAAAAGTTGTAGCTCTAAATTTAGCCATTGTAGCTCTAAATTCACTCCCATCCTCATATATTTTGGGCACACAATCTCCTACAAAAAGGTCTCTAGCTCCACAGAATTCAACAGAAATAAATTTACATATAATCCTCAGTGACCTTAATTTGCATGGAGAAGGCGAGCGTGCGGCTGGGCTTGGTGGCCCTGGTGCTAGCGGTGACCCTCCTCATGGCGACGGCGCCGGGCCACGCGGCCCCATCGTCGCCGGCGGCGAGCTCCGGCGGCAAGGGCTACATCGACTACAGCTCCCTCGGCAATGGCGGCAGGCCGGCTTCCTACGGTGGCGGCAAGGCGGGAAACCCGCCGTCGTTCCCGAGGCGGCCATGCAGAGCCTCCGACAGGTGCCGCGGCTGATGAGCGTACGTACGTACG
>KE373064.1:35039-49964 GCA_000418225.1 Zizania latifolia
GCAGCCTTTGCTAGGTCCAGGAATGATTGTCCGATTGCTGTGAATCCAGATAGTATCACGAGAAGTGGGGGCAAGCACAAAGGGATGAAGTTGGCATTGGCCATTGTGCTCTCACTATTCCTCTCAGTTCTTGGGCTGCTTTGCTTGGCAGTTATATGTCAGAGGCTGAGGAAAAGAGCTGATACATTGCCTGTTGTCAAGCAGGTGTCATTCAAGGAGGAGCCAGGGATCTCTGGCCCGTTTGCATTCCAGACTGACTCAACAACATGGGTTGCTGATGTAAAGGTGGCCACATCTGTCCCTGTTGTCATCTTTGAGAAGCCATTGCTGAGTTTTACATTTGCCGATCTCTTGGCAGCGACATCAAATTTTGATAGGGGAACTTTGCTGGCAGAAGGGAGATTTGGGCCGGTGTATAGGGGATTCCTCCCTGGTGGAATTCAGGTCGCTGTGAAGGTGTTGGTCCATGGTTCTGCAATGGCAGACCAAGATGCTGCAAGAGAGCTCGAGCGGCTGGGACGGATCAAACATTCTAATTTAGTTCCTTTAACTGGTTACTGCTTAGCAGGAGACCAGAGGATTGCCATATATGAGTACATGGAGAATGGCAATTTGCACAACTTACTTCATGACTTGCCTCTAGGAGTTCAGACCACTGAGGACTGGAGCACCGACACATGGGAGGACAACAATGGTGGTGTTGCCACTGAGAACATCACGCCGGAGGGTACTGCAACATGGATGTTCCGGCACAAGATTGCATTAGGCGCCGCGAGGGCACTGGCATTCCTCCACCATGGCTGCATTCCTCAGATTGTCCATCGCGATGTGAAGGCAAGCAGCATCTACTTCGACTGCTCAATGGAGCCTAGGCTGTCCGATTTCGGGCTGTCAATGATTGCCGGGACCAGCACGGACGACAATCTCTTGCATCACTCCCCTGGCTATGCTCCACCAGAATTCTCTGACTCAGAGAACGCCATGGCGACAGCGAAGTCTGATGTTTACAGCTTTGGCGTTGTGCTGTTTGAGCTGATCACTGGCAAGAAGCCACTGGGTGATGACTACCCTGACCAGAAGGAAACCAGCCTGGTGAACTGGGCCAGGGCAATGGTGAAGGCAAACCTCGGATCAAGCATCATCGATCTGAAGATCCGCGACACCGGTCTGGAGAGGCAAATGGAGGAGGCACTGAGGATTGCCTACCTCTGCACTGCTGAGCTGCCGTCCAAGAGGCCAGCCATGCAGCAGATCGTTGGCCTGCTCAAGGACATCGAGCCTAAAGTAGCAGATCAGGACCGAATTGATTACTAGTGTTTTGGGTATTGAAAAGCAAGTGTAGGCAGTGAGCTTCTTAGTGGTTTTGCCTCAGTGGAGCTCACTGTGCCATGTCCTGCTCTCTGCTGGGATATAGTATCTTTTTCTTCTTTACTTCTTTCTTTCTTTCATTTGTTCTTTCTTTCTTATTCCTCCACTTGTTAAGATGTTGCAATACAGCTTGCCAAACCTGCTCCTTACTAACAATGTTACACATTAGAAGCTCTCAACCTCTCATCAATGTGCTTGTTTAGCAAGGGAAAATGCAAGCAAGCAAGCAGCAGCTGTCACAGTCCTTGCCTTCTCAGCTCACACTGTTGATGAACAATATAAGCAAACATGAAACACCATTAATACTAATGTGCATGGCTTTCATGCTAAAACAAGCTGTTAAAGATGAAACAGCTACTCATTCATTGGCATGAAAGCAGCTACAAACAAAACCTGGCAATGTCCTGAAAGTGTGCTAACAACTGTTTGGAAGATTAAAGTGTGTTCCATACCATCATCATGTTCCAACTTTTCTTTCTCCTCCCTGGTACACCTGCACTGCACTGCATTGCATGGCAGATGGCTCTTCTTTACTCGATTTCTTTGCAATTTTTCCCCCTTTTAACCTGCTGTTCTCCGGGTTACGCTATCTCTAAGTGCATTAATAATGCTCTCGGCCATGCGCGGCGGTGGGTGGGTAGCCTTTTGAGAGGCCATCACTGCAAGAACACACAAGAACAAATGCACAAACCGATCGCTTTCTTGAACCTGCGTCGAGATCGCTCTCATGCAAGCACGCCACTTCTGATCATTGTGCTTTTTGTGACTGATCAATGCAGAAATTTTCAACCTTTGCTAGAATTTGGCTAGCTGGAGAGCTGAAAATTGCTGAAAAATCGCACTGGGTGTTTCGTGTTAAATGCGGCGCCGATAAGCGGAGAAATTGCCGGATGTTGGGAGAAGTCTGACCAGTGTGGCGCCGGTGCACAAGGCTGCAAGAAAAGGTCTGTTTTTTCCGTGAGAAAAATCATAACCGCGTGAGTGATCTTGATCTTGTCAACATCACAAGACTGAATCCTGGCCATTTTGCGCGGATTAGCGTCGTGATCTAAGGAGGATCGATAGAGTGGTTGCGAAAGCTATGCATCAGAACAGTAAAAGGGCAGGGAGGCCAGGAAGGTAACTGGCCAATGCAAATTGCGTTTAGTTAAGCCGTCAGGATCAGACCAAAGCTGTGAAATGGTAGATTAATTAATTAATTAAAGTAGTGTGCTTTTGTCGCCAACTGACCAGTACAATGCATGTTTCATGTAGCACAATCTGTTTGGTGTACGAGTCCTATCTCTCTGTCCAAAATATAAGACGTTAACGTGATAGATTGATATTTAAAAGTAATTTTATATGTCGTTATCGTAATAGTTACAGATAATATATAATAAAAATAACTAATGTTTAACCTAGACCGTGTAAAAACTTATATGACGAGGAACACGAGACACAAATTGCAAGTTGTTAATTCTTTTCTAAAACCATGAGCTTCCAACGCAATGTGCTTGCGTGTCCAAGCTGTTTTGGCTCACTGCTTGTTGGTATTATGTCAACTATGGAGAATGGATCAAAGTGGTTAGGTAACTTAGTATTAATCCTCCTTAATAAATTCCCCAGGTACCCAATGCATAGATTCGTTCAAAAATTTCTGTAGCACGAGGATTTTTTTCCGAGATTTCTGCAGCACGAGGAATTGAACTCGATACTTTATTATTTTAGATGTGTTCAAGTCAAGTGTTTGTTCCATAATAGATAATTGTTAGGTACTAGTTTTTTTTCTTCGATTATGATGATAAGAATGGATCAAAAGGGTTAGGTAGCTACTATAAAATTATAGGTTTGTATGGTTTAAAGCCTTATTAAAATTTTATAGTGCCAAGTTTAGACAAGTGTTATCAGGTAGAGTTAAAAAAAATTCCTCAATCATAAAATATAACAAATTTTAAACTTAGACATATATATATTAAGGAAGTGAGTAAGAAGACCATATTACCCTCCTCAGGGTGAGTGAGTATAGATCTAGAAGTGGTTGATAGAGTAATAAGTAATTAAGTCTAAAGATAATATATATACTTTAGAGGTAAAAGTTACTCTCTTTATCTTAAAATGTAGCCAGTTTTAGTTTTGATCAAGTGTATTAAGGAAATAAGTGAGAAGATCATATTACCCTCCATAGGACAGGTGAGTATGGATCTAGGATTGACTGAGTGAAGCAATGTGTAATTAAGTATAGGAGCAGTATGATTAGGGTGGATATAAACATTATCTTTTACTAGTACTAATTTGCTATATTTTGAATACTAAAATTTGTTATATTCTAGGATAGAAGTACCTTTTATAAGTATAAAATGGTTATATTTAGAACAAATTTTAAACTCTAAAACTTGTTAGTATCTGTTCCATACCAATAAGACACAAACACAAAAAAAAATACCAAAAAGTTTTGGTAATAAAAAATTTATGGACTATTGTCTAGCCACCTGCATTGGCCTTACATTCTCTCTCCCCTATTCATCAAAGGAAATACAATAATGGATATGATGTCCAAGTAGAAACAGTACAAAACAGTAATGTCCTACAGCAAACAACTAACATTGGTGATCTGTTATATGGTTAATGGCCACCTTGATTACTGTCACAGGCAAATTAATTGTGCTTTTTTCTCTGTCAACTATAGTCATTGTCACAATGCAAATGTCTGTGTTCTCACAAGGTATCTTTGAGCAAGCTAGGTTTTACATGATCCAGTTGTTGCAATCTGCCTCTCATGAGGATCCAAACATGCCAAGACAAGATCACAAGACATGACAAGGAACAAGATGTGATCCAATTAAGGAGCATAGATATGTTGTTTGTGCCGGCCAAGCTTAATCCAGAATTAAATTCTTAAGCTAGCATGCAGCATTCATAGCCACCAAACTGAAATGTTTTTTACACAGCAAAGGATGCACATTGATTTGCTTCCCAACCAACCCATAGGACTATGATTTGAAATTAAGTTCCAACAATCCTTCCCTTGCACTGTTACTTGTGCTTGCAAACGCATCTACCCATGAATAATTTGTTCATGCATACCCCTCCCATATTTCTTATTTTTCTAGGTTTAGAGTCTTTAAACACTAATCGTTGATGTTTTGATGGTCGAGAGGTTAGTCTAAATACCTTTGTATGTATATAAACTCATTAACTACAGGTACAATTATATTTAATATAAGTAAAATAGAAAATACACTCGCTAATTAATTGTTTTTTAATGTAAAAATATATCTGAAACAACAAGAATTATATAACAAGCTGCAAGGACCATGAATAATTAGCTAACCTAGTAGTAGCTGATAGGTAGATCTTGTCGACCAACCAACTTGAAGTACATTTTACTTGATTATTAATTCAGAGCAACGCTAGTGACTACTCCGATAGATTGAGATACAATTTAGGTCTGTTTGGAATGTAAAATTTTTATTGGAATTTCGTTAAAATATAGTTCAATTTCCAAATTTAAAAACCGTGAAGATTCCTGCAGCAGTTAGGAACCTTCAGTTCTTAATTTCCTACCTCCCTGATCAATTAGGCTAAGGTGAAAACAACTCAATTTGTGTTTTTCCAAACGTAAACCGAACTTGTACCAAAATATACTCCATTTGTTTTAAAATATAGCATTTTTAAGTTCAAAATTTATTCTTTTACTACTTATAAAATATCACTTTTAACTGTAATGTACCTACACTCACCCACTCTAAGGAATATATTATAATCTTTTTACGCGTCTTCTTAATACATATGCTCAAACCTAAATATTATTATTACCTCACCTAATCACTCTCGGACACATACTTATTCTAAAGAATATATTATAGTTTTTTATACATTTTCTTAATGCATATGCCAAAACCTAAATGTTGCTAGACGAATAGAATATATTCTGTGTTTTCTTCTTTTTGCAATGGAACCAGGTCTGGATGCTTTTTTACAGGAAAGCGTGATGCTTTATTTTATTATGCTTTGGCATAATAAAATACTTTTATTATAATGCGATCATTCCAACAGGACATCATAATTCCTTGCTTAAGAAAACTAACAAACTCGATGGCTGCACATGCTATCATGAAAGTGAGCACCAGATCCGTAAATAGATTTGTATCCATCAATATGAATTTTATGTTTTTGCAAATATTTTATTATAATGCGTATTTTACAAAGCAATGGATCGTGTTGCACAACCGTTCCCAATGATTAGCCTAAGATGAAAAATATCATATCTACGAGGTATGATTGATTTCCTTTACTTATATTTGGTTAATAAAAATTAAGGTCTCGGCCTCTTTTAGGCCCATTTCATGCCCCTTTCGTTCCTGTGTTTCCGATAATACAGGGTTTTGAAACTCTAGGACTTGTTTGGGAAGCAGAAATCCTGGTCCATCATGTGAAATAGACCAGGATTTCTGGTTCCAAAATAAGACTTAAATGATACAATTTCTCTAAAAACTTTATATATAAGAATCATCCACATAGTTAATTAGCGTGAAAACAAGTTCTTTTTGTTTGTTGAAAACATGTCATCGGCGCATGAGCAGAGATGAAGGGCTTATTTTGAACAGCTTTATATTTCTGATAAACTATGGGTGAGTATATTTGTGAGAATTTAGAGAAGGCAACGTTTTTCAGTTCATTTTTAGATTCTACGGTTGTTGAATTTCATAATTTAAGTTTAGAATCTAAACTGTTTCAGAGAAGTTTGGACTCTAAAAGTAGCTATATCTGCTATAAGTTCTCCAAACATAACTGGAGTCAACCACCAGGCTAAAATTTAGTTTTGTGTTTATGTTGTAACTTTATAAGTTTATGATGTTACGGGATAGAATTGATATATTTATGTCACATCTTAAGAAAATTTTATATTGTACTTTAAGTTCGCATTATCAAAATTTTCAGTATAGAGTAGAAAAAAAAAGATTTCTGCAGCCGCAACTGCATGGCCCACCTCCTGACCTCATGCCATCGTCTACCGACCTCATCCACCCCCCGCCATTGGTGCTGAAGCTGGTGCCATCGTTGCTCCCGGCGAAGTGACCGTGACTCATGCCGGTGGCCGAGAGAGGCGGCGGCGCGGCTCGCCGGTGAACCATCCAAGCGGCGTCAGTGCTCGTCACAGCTACACGAGGGGGCCAAAAAGACCGTATTACGTGGGCCCCCAACTTGGCCTATAAAATGAGGTTTGGGCCGAACCAGGCCCACCAATGATGATTGGGCCCAACGTCACCCGACCGTTAGGCCCTGACGGCGCCTTTCCTCCCTCCCCTCCGTAACAGATAACGCCGTCACTACGCCGTTCCGTCTCGTTTCACGGCCACCACACCGCTCCGGACCTCCGGTCAATTGCAGTCAAAAGGCTCTTCTCTTGCTCGCTTCGCCTACTCCACCTCTCCCCCTCTCGAACCCTCCAAACCCTAGCTTTGCTCCTCCTGCTCGAATCTCCCATGGCCGGCGGCCATCCGCCCGAGGCGGAGCGCCCTGTCCTGGAGGTGGAGAAGGTATCGGCGGAGGCGGAGGTGGGGAAGCATCTGATGCCGGAGGCGTCCGGGGCGAAGGCGGAGGAGAGGACGGGGTCGGGGGGAGAGGAGGGGAAGGTGAAGGAGATGGAGGGGATGGAGGACGCGGCGTTGAATGAGGTGGATGACACTGAGGAGGAGAGGAAGGGGACGGGGAAGGGGAAGGGGAAGGAAAAGGTTGATGTCGACGAGAAGGAGATGGAGGGGAAGGAGGCGGCGGAAGCGGAGGCCAAGGAGATAGAAGGGAAGGAGGAAGCGAAGGTGAAGGATGTGCAGGGCAAGGAGTCCATGGAGGTGGAGGGGGAGGAGGAAATGAAGGAGAAGGAGGAGGAGGATGATAAGGACAAGGAGAACGCTGAGGTCGAAGAGAAGCGGCGGCCTTCCGGGAGTGGCCCAGGGACGCCCATCCCGGCTGTTCAGATGGCAGCTGTGCCATGCTTCCTGCCTTCTCCGGCGTTTGTGGTGCGTGTGCCATTTCTCACTGACACTCTTGCTCGTTAGGACTGTTGATTTCACGGGAGGTATCAGAGGGTTGGTGGAAGTTAGGGGTTTGATGCTTTGAGTTCATCACGTTCAGCTTGCAGGTAGCACTTTAGTGATGATTAGTTTTGGACACTAATTAGGCAATCAAAACCAACATTATATTTTAGTGATATATGATACTGGAAATGGTTGTCAGCCCTACCTCTTATCTCAATGCAATCATGAAGAACACAGGATTTGCAAACTACACGATGTTTTTGTGTTGGCTCTATCTGCCATGGCTGTTTCAGCTTTTATTTGTAGGTTGATGTAGATTACAAATATGAAAGGAGATAAAAGAATTACAATACCTACTAGGAAACAATCTCCTAATCCTATTAGGATTCCTACTCTTATTTGCACATGGTTACTAACATATCACTTCCTAATCATGTGCATTTAGCCATTTACTACACTTTTTCAACACCAGTCCTTGTCCGAAGCTCCAAGAATTTGACATGCACAAGTGGCTTTGTGAACAGATCTGTCAACTGCTCAGCCAAACTAGCAAACTCGATGCTAATCTTCCCGCCTTCAATGCACTCCCGAATGAGCGTGTGTTGTGCTTCCTTCTACCAGGATAGACGAGATTCTTGCACAAGAATATGGCAGACCTGTTGTCTATCTTCAAATTTACGGGTTCTAACTCGCTGCCAATGATATCACTCAGTAGGCGCGTAAGCCAAATTCCCTGACATGCTGTGGTGGATGCAGCAATATACTTGGCCTCGCATGAAGAAAGAGCACAGACAAGGAGGAGTTGGATTACAGTGTGATAAGGATGCTCAAGAAACTAAAAGTGGGATTGTGGGAACATAATTTGTTGCATGCTCATATGAAAGCACAAGCACTATTGTCAATAATCTTTAGACTTAGCCAATGAATTTAACCATGCTAACCTGAACCAAAAAGATCAATAGGTCATCCTTCTATCCAAGTTGGTATAACTCTAAACACATTCAACAAAAGCAATTGCATATCAAAATTTAGAAGAAAAAACACTTTTAATTCTAAACCTTTTCTATCAAAATTTTGAATCAAACACATAAAATAACTTCAAAATCATTATATAAAAGGTCTTTCCAGATGTTTCCCATGCTGATGCATGGGCTGATAACTAGTGGGGTTAATTCATATGAGGACAAATTGATAGCTCAATTTTAATTATATCTGTTGAATCAGAAGTGACACAGTGACTGTGTCAGATGACTCACATGGTAAAGTTGGAGCAATTTTTCACTTCAATCCTAGGTTGTTCTGTCATTTGAGAGTGGAATTGTATTGTAGTTAGTAATTCCCAGGTATTCAGTCTAGAGGACGGCGATGTTAGTGGTCATCCATTTCAACTGAAATAAGAAGTGATCATCTGTTTAGATTCATATAACTTTGGTTATGATACAATGGTCTATCTTGCATTGTTTTTACTTTTCATCTTATCTTCTGTGATTTGATTGTTGGTTCGGAACTATTACTATGGATTTGGGGGTCATTGTGATTAAACAAATATACTAATATAGTGAATGCAATTCTGTTCTTGGGTCAACTGACCTGTACAAACTGCTTTGTAATTAAAACATAGATTTTTTGGAGGGGTGGAGGGGAGGGGGATATGGCATAACAAGGTCTCACTATCGAAAAAGGAGTTCCTACATATCATTGGAAAAAGTTACAAAAGTGGTTTGCTTCATCTAGGCAACTATTCAAGAGTAGCATTATATTTTTTTGTAGTACCGACTAAAATAATGCTATGTAAGATAATAAGATTTTATAGAACCTGAACTTCCATTGACTGTGCCATCAGTTTATTATATGTAAATGCATGAGGGAACATATTAGTATTGTAGTTGACATTTTAATTTATTTAATGCAATGAATATTGTATGTTATGCTGTGTGCATCTTGTCCTAATCTTGTTAGCAGTGTTCTTAAGGCGTTGCCTAGGCGTCCGGACATGCTGAAGCTCTAGGCTTCGGCCTCGCCTTGGCTTCAAGGCGTATGGCGTCCGCCTTGCCGTCTGTGGTGTCGCCTAGGCGTGATTTGGCATCGGTTTGACGCTGAGTGGCCTGTGGCGTACGTCATACACCCAAGCGGGCAGCGAGCAGGAAGCGGTCAATCAAGGGCAGCGCGCGTGGGGAAACAGGAGCACATGCAGTGATTAGAGAGGGAAAAGAGAGGATAAGAGAGGGAAGGAGGCCTGGAGTGGAGGGAAACCTGATCTGCTTTGCTTGGCTTCTGCTCGGTGGCGCTTGGCAGGATTCCCTTAGGTCCTGATCGACTCCCCTCTCTCCTTTCTCTGCTCGGTGGCGCCCAGTGGCTTGCAATCCCCCTGGCCCCTAATGCACCCAGCGGGATCCCATCCTCCCTGCTCTGCTCGGTGGTCTGCTGGTTGCACAGTTCCCTCCCTCCCTGCTTGGCTTGGCAACACCCAGCGTGTTGCTGTCCCTCCCTGGCCCCGCTTCTCCTGGCGGGATCCCATCCTCCCTGCAGCACCCGGTGGTCCCGTCCCTCCCTGCTGTGCTTGGCGGCGCCCGGCACTCTGGCAGTCCCCTACTCCCTCGCTCCCTGCTGTGCTCAGAGGCTCTGTCTGCTCCCCTCTCAGGTATGCAGCACAGCAGCCACTTTTGTGCTTTTGTGTATGCACAGTTTTTGTTTATATTGCTGCATGGGACAAGAGAATAGATGAGATAGCACATGAGAAGAGAAGATAGGTCAGATCATTGGCAACACTAAGGTAAATATGTATGCTACACTGCTACTAAAATCTGGAGCAATTATAGGTTAGTATGTGTGTATGGCGTCACCTCGCCGCGTGCCTAAATCACCTAGGCTGCTTGAAGGGTGTAGGTTGCCGCACCTTGCCTTACTGCCTTAAGAACATTGTTTGTGAGTCTTTAGTTGAACATGAAGATAATAAACCTTGAATATAGTAGGCATTTCCTCAAATGTCACCTTCTATTTGAAATGGGATAAAACCAGCTATTGTTTAGCATTCTGCAAAATGACCAGAGTTTGAGTGTGCATAGTACGTTATGGAATGTGACCTCATTCAGAATATGTTATGTACTTTATTTTGGTGGGTTACTTACATTTTTATAAAATTATCATTTTGGAAACTAGTTTTGGTGGGTTACTTACATTTTTTATAAAATTATCATTTTGGAAACTAGGGTCAGTTTGCCATGAGTCATCAAGCAGCTTTGGCAAGTGTTACAGCTCAGGCACAAATACAATTGCAGTCACCAACCTCTTCTTCATATTCAGAAGGGCTGCCCAGTCCATTTCCAAATCCTATAACACCTAAAGCTGCAATGCCACTGCAGCAAGCACCATCAGTTAATGAAGGGAATGTTTGCAGACCAGTGCTAGAGAAGTCATCCTCATTTCAGTCTGGACCACATCATCATGTAGCTGTAAACATGGTTGGTGATGGCTTCAACTGGAGGAAATATGGCCAGAAGCAAGTGAAAAGGAGTGAAAATTCCAGGAGTTACTACAGATGTACCAACTCTAGTTGCTTGGCTAAAAAGAAGGTTGAGCATTGTCCTGATGGACGTATGGTGGAAATCATATACAGAGGAACACATAATCATGAACCACCACAAAAGACCAGATTTGTGAAAGAGAGAGTGGCTCATATTACTGGTTCCTCTGGGGATGATGAAACCTTACGACTTGGGAATACTGAAAATATAGAATCCCGATCACCAGGATGTAAATTAGAACAGGATGCTGTTTCTGAAGCATCTGAGCAGCAGCTGTTTTGCTCAAGTGACTGTGAAGGTGATGCTGATAATAAATCTGAAGATGATCATCCAAGCACAGAGCCCCAGCCAAAACGAAGGTGAATGTTGTATGAGTCTAATTTATTCATATTTTGTTACTGAGTTGTCTTATCTTTGTTCTCTATTTTATTGTGCTATCAGCAGGATAATTGAAACCACCACACCAAACATAACTCCAGTTCACAGAACTGTTAGAGAGAAAAAGATTGTTGTACAGGCTGGAAAGATGAGTGATGGGTACAGATGGCGTAAGTATGGACAAAAAATTGTCAAGGGAAATCCAAACCCTAGGTATGCATTGCCCTCTTGTTCTGTTATTCATACGGCATAGTTTTGTTAAACTTGAATATTGCTTCTGTGTTGTTCCTCTTATTTTTCAAGTACCAGCCAATTCAAATACAACAGTACAGAACAAATTTACAAGTGGTCTATCATATTGTTCTTTTCAAGGAGCGTAGCCAATATTCTGCCACCATAGAGGAATACTTTTTTTTCATTTATTTTATTCTAGTGGGTTACCATCATCTGTGACAATAGCTAAGATAGTGTTCTAACTACTGATCTCAACACTTGAGTATTGGGTTCTTACATTGTGCCGATGACTGGAAATTTTGTTTATTTTTTCATTTTTCATTTAATATGTTTCACCTGGTGGACTAGATACAGAATTTGCACAGACTGACGTGTCACCATCTTAACTATATAAAGTAGATATCTGACGATTCTCACCCTCCTTAGCAGCTAATCTTGCTACTTTGCTAGTGTCATAATGTTGCACTGAGTGTCACAACAATGGCATGTGCTCTAGAGGAATCATTTCATCCTTGGAGAATCAACGTGGTGATCACTTCGTTCTTCATAACTGGCACCAGATTTCTTTCCGTGAATCAATGTTTCAAAAAGCAGTGGGCGGTAAGCAGGCGCCAAGCGGTGGGGGTGCGCCTAGGCCGCCTAGGCACATCTAGGCAGTGTGGATAATTTGCATTTAAATAATACTATAATAGATATTGACAACATCACATACCTTTCTTTGATGACCATGATCCATCTTCATGCATGTCCCAATGTCCCACACATCCCAGTTGACAAAGTTCATTAAAAACGAAGAAAACTCTTAACAGCAGGCAACAACAATATATGAATTATGACAATTGACAATAATTGCATCATCTTACAAGCCAGTTTGACAAATGACAATAACAAGAGTTCTTCCAAATCAGTGCACAACTCACAAGCAAAGTAATGAAATAAATGACACATATGTCTCAAGTCACAAATAAGCAGTTAAATACGATAATCATCAAAATGCAAATTGCAATGCAAACACATGCAAACATCAAACATTTAGGATGGTTAATCTACATTGTCTTAAACAAAGTCACCCCAATGGACCCACTCCCATATCATTATCGTCCTTGCACTCAATGTTCTCCTACGAATTGATTTCTCCATCGGATTCAGACTTGAAATCATCTTCATAGAGTTCTCTCACTCTAGCACTCCTACGGGGATGTGCAGCTTCAGTAGTTCCCATTTCTTCATCTACTAGTGTCCATGTTAGACCTGCTTCAGCATCTAAGACATCAGCAGCAGCAGCATCTATCACCAGCCCGATTCATATGCTTCTTCAGTTAGCCAATCTTACACATGAACAAAATCATTAGCTACAAGGACATCAACTTCATTCCCCTTCTTCTCTTGTCTCTCCATCAATCTTGCATTGAACTGGACATAAATCAGATTATGGAGACGGTTCATGCATATGCCATATGGCCAAATACAAAATTAGAAAAATCTTGAAATCATGTATACCCGGGTACCGTTCCCCGTCAGTATACAAATCTTGAAATCCCTAATATGTTATGAAAATTTGATATGTAAAAATAACATTGGTAGACTTTATATAAGCAATAATTCCATAGAAGTTATATTTTTAATATTTTTATGAATGTATGATTAGGAAAAGCAATGATCAAACATGTGTGTTGCGGACTGTCAATGTCCTAAGCAACAACTAAAAAAGAATGGAAGGAGTTAGGAGTACAGTTCAGTTTTATAGAATGTACTTTGAGGTAATGTGTTATGGAGAATGGTCACAAGCATACGAATTTGTTGACCAAGCAGGAGCCACTGCAACTTCTATAAGTTCCTAATGATATTTTTGTTTTATGCAGGAGCTACTACCGTTGCACACATGATGGGTGCCCTGTCCGTAAACATGTTGAAAAAGCACCAGATGATGATAACAATATTGTTGTGACCTATGAAGGTAAGCATAACCATGATCAACCGTTTAGAAGCAGCACTGAGTTGAGGGATGAACCTGTTCCTGTGATCGCTCCCGCAGCGACAACCTCTGAGAAACCCATCACTATGACCCGAACATCAGATCAGAAACCTCCAATCAGCATGCCAAAGGATGGCAAGAATCGCATTAAGGACGAGTCTTCAGGACATGGAGGTGAGAAGTCGCTGGAATCAGCGCAAACCCTGATCAGCATCAAAAGCAATAACGACAACATGAAGAATTCCCTCTTGAAAGATACTTCTGCCGTAGTTCCTGTCCAGAACAATTGATCCTTTGAGGTTAGGGTTGATTCGATTAATGTGTTAGTTTATGGTATTTATTGGTTCGGCAAGCTATTATTGTGTTAGCATTCTGTACATGAGATGAGGGTCGGCATTCTGTGGAGCACCATTGGATAGACGGAGCATCTGTTATAAGCCATGAAACTTACCGTTGTCCCCTTGTGTAGATTTCCAACCCTGTAGTGTGTATAGGTACTGTATCGCTTACCGAGGATAAGCAACAAGGATACCAGATAGTTTATGTGTGTGGTGCTCTTAGTACAACATGTGTCGCTCTGCTTGGATTAACACATCTAAACTGATCCGTGCCGTGACCGTGATATGTTGATTGCATCTGTGGTTATATCACATGTGTATGGTGTATGCCACTTGCCCAGTTCCATTCTATGAGTACAGAAGGACAGCCTGACAGAAGCCGCGCCGTTTGTCTACATGGAAGTTGCATCCCTCCGTGCACAGTGACCCAAGTGAGTACGTGAGTCAGCTACTGTAGTCTAAAGATTTCAGTGTTCAACAACCAAGCACTTGGTGTTGCTAAAGCTGGGCCCGCCTGTCACTGAAAGCAAGCATCGATTCAACGGGCCCACCCCAACGCAGCGGTCAGCGAAGCACTGCCGTCTGCCGATCGCCACCGACAGATCCCGCCCCATTTCTTTCAGATCCGAATTCCCAATCTCAAATCGGTGGCCGCGCGCCTAACCATAACACACTGACGTGTGGGCCATGTCGGGCTCGCCCGGGCCCATCTGCCCGAAATCGTTTGGCACGAAAGCAAGCAAAGCCCCCCCACGTCGTTCCCGTCCCTCCACGGCTGGCTCCACCCAACAACGACCCACTGACGCGTGGGTCCGATCCCACATGTCCGTGGCTTGCGTAGGATTCGGTTCGACTTGTGTTAGGTGCACGACTGACATGTGGGCCCCACATGTCATATACTGCTAAAATACAGGTAAACAAAAGCATTTCCACAGTTATACTGCTACGTGCATAGTAGTTCACCGATGAAATAGCCTTTACGAAAATGCTTGGTCATGGGCGTCCGACGTCAACAGTTCATTTGGACGCTGTATTACAGTTCGACAAAATGTAAATACTGTTAGTATTGGACAACACGATGGATGTTTCGG
>KE373064.1:64321-87016 GCA_000418225.1 Zizania latifolia
GGCAGTGGCTGTGGAGGTGGCGGCCGGGCGCGCGAGGCAGAACGTGGTGTGTGCGACCAAGCTGATTGGGGTGGTGGGTTGGGTAGCCGGATAAAAGGGAAAGCGAAGACGAAGCTGTGAAACTGGATATTTCTACTGAATTTCTGTCAACTTTTTGTAAGGTTTAACAAATTTCAGCCAAATTTTTGTAAGATTTAACCAAATGGACCTTCTATTTATTGAGTGACATCTGTGCAAACGAGGGAACCTAGGTACTTCTTCTCTGTTTATGTTCAGATAGTTCTGGCTCCTCTCAAATACGGAAAATGAAAAACACATAAATTAGATGTTATGACAAATGGAGTCCTATGGGAACTGAAAACGTGTTCATGAATTGATTGAACTACTTGTTTGGATACTACACATGGAAATGTTAGAGAAAAAACTATTAGAATAGAATTAAGAGGAGAAATAAAGACAGTGTTATTAATGTTTGTTATCAGTAATAATGATTTAGAGGGTACCTAAAAGACTGATGATAGTATAAATATAATATTTATATAAATTCAGACCTTTTGAAAGAAAGTAATAACGTATGTCGTCATGTTTGTTTTACTCGAATGTAATTCTAGCTATGATATATGTAATTTGATATCTTATGCTCTCATTTGTGGATCTCTACCATATTTTAAGGATTTGTTTGGCTGCCACAAATCCTGACCTATTTTACACAGATGGACTAAGATTTGTGGCAATCAAATAAGCCCTAAGTGTTTTTGGAGCATTGTCAACCTAAAGATATTGCAGTCTCTTCAACGGAGTTTATCTATTAATACTATATTATTATACTATAATATGAGTAATAGATAGAGAAAAAACTTGTGTTTGATTAATTCAAGTTCTAAAAGTTATCACATTAATATTAAAACTAGAGATTTACAAAATTAGTTTCAGTGTCATTGGTAGTCCCAACCCATGTTTCTTAGATGGTGTTTTATCTTGCCATGTCAGCAAGACACCATCTCTAGAAACCATACTCTCAACCATAATTGCGTAGGACTGTAGCAAATTTTTTATACCTCTCTCATTTCTCTCTCTACCTTTCAACTAATCTCTTTCCATTTTTGTCTTGGATGCTGTGACGATATGGTGTCTTAGTTTAGGTATGGTTTCTTCATTTTCTATTATCTCTCCTCATTAATTTATTTGCCACATCAGATTTTTTCTATGTGACAGCTATTAAATGTCCGAGACACCATCCTACTTAAAGGGTTAGAACTACTCTTATAACCGTACAGATTAACTAATTAAAAATATACATTGCTACAAATCTTATAAGAGAGTAGTTAAGTGTCGGTATGTTACAACGGAAAAAAATTTACGGGCAGACGACATTGTGGGTGTCATGAACAATAGCAACTTGGAATGAACAAAGGAGTACTCTTTGATAACTATAGTGTCCCTCACTATAATCGGCATAAAAATTTGTTAGTTGAGGGAAGCATCTGCTCCAACAATGTATCGTCTTAAGGACACTGTAAGCAAGGTCAGCAACAACATAGCTCAGACATGTCCACCTTCATGGCCAATGCTGCTTATGGTAACTTAGGGCTGCTTTGATCCAACAAGTTTTTTCAAGATCTCCTTGAACAAGCCACATAGCAACTAATACTACTCTTCTTAGGGTCTGCTTATTTTTAATGGCAATCGAAGATTCTTAGTAGCTAGCTGGTCTAAGTAGCCAGATAGTCTAAATATCTAGCTAGTGGGAATCTAGAGAAATTGGTGTTTTCCAGCTTCTAGATTCTATTTTATTTCTAGATTCTGTAGCTATTGATTCTTACAATCTAGTTCTACAATCTTAATCGTTTGTTTCAGTTTCAGATTGTAGAAGTAGTTGCTACTAGAAACTGAAAGAAACAAACCCTCGGGATAGATGAGCGTGTATGTGATAGCGGTTAAGCGAAGTAATAGTAATCACGTCCAGAGCACGAGTACTTTAAAAATAAAAATTGTATTTTATAAGTGTTATATTACTACGTAAATATAATAAATTTATTTTATAAGTATTACGTTACTGCATGAATATATTTTACAAGTGGAGTAGAGAATCGAGGGAAAGGAGGAGCACTGGAGCAGGCAGGCAGGAAGGAGTAGGACAGGGTGCCTGCCGCGAGTGTCGACGGAGACAGACAGGGGCGCCCAATAAGAGTTTATGGCACAGATTAACATGTCCTACATCAATTGAAACAGTGACTGTCTTTAGCCATTAATCTGAACGTTAATTTTTTATCGCTCTTCCTTCTATCTTCCTCCAGCTATTTATATTGCTGGTACATATCTTATTTCTGATAAATTATTGAATTTCTCTTAAATAATTGTCAAAATTTTCTTAAATAATTATTGCCAAGATTTTCTACAAACATGGAATTATCCAACAAAGGCTGACAAGCTACACCACTCACTCCAGTCTCCAGTACGTACTTCGGTACTTGATTCAGGCGTGTACGTGCTAGTGTGCTACGACACGATTGATAGATCGTCCTCTTCCTCCCGCTGCAGCTGCATCCATGCATCGATTCGATCATGGCGACTGGCGACCACGCATGGCCACCTGCGGCCCTGCCTTGCTCGCTTTATCGGCCGGCGTGCATTGATCCAGAAAATGATCCACCGATGTTCCCATGGCGTCTACTCTGCATAATAATTGAAGATCGTGGTCCTTCTCAACTACAGCCTTTTAACAAGTCAAGCTTGGTTAATTTCCTTCTAAACTTGTTTCATTAGCGAGATGAACCGAGCTAGCTTGTTAATTTAACAAATGTCTATGAGTCAAACCGAGTTTACTCATGAGCCACATGTTTTTAGATAATGGATAAACCGACCGCTGCCTCTGAGATGCACAAAGCCACAATTAATTATTACAGTAGTTCTATGCTACATTATAAAATATAGACACACAAGTACACAACACATTTAATCTTCGTGAGTTCTTTCTAGCTACAATTTTGGTTTTTGTTCAAGGAGGTGTGGCCGATGGCTATTGTGGCAAGCCACCAATTAGAGCAGGATTTGACCAAAGAACATGAGCACATTGAAATTTTGTGTTTCTCATTTATGCTTATCAAATGTGTTGTGTGTCTATCTTTTATAACGTAGTATGGAACTATTGTAATAATTAATTATGGCTATGCGTATCTTAGAGACAGTAACAATTTATCTATTATCTTAAAAATGTATGGCTACCAAACAAGCATTGACGTTTCTCTTAGTAATAGAGGAATCGCAATCTTTACATAAGTCCAATTTTGACACACTGCATCTACAAAGTTCATCAAAGGCTGAGAATACATTAATTAACAATTATCAAATTAAACATCTAGAGCTTTTGACCACAAATTAATTAATGTATCACAAGCTAAACAAGCTAAGGGGACATCTAGTGATGAGTTAGCTCAAGCTTGGCTCATTTTTGCAAATTAACGAACTGAATTTACAACTCGACGCGACTCGTTAATTGTCTGAGTTGAGCCGAGCTTTACACAAGTCGGGTTAATTAGCTTCAGAGTTTTGAGTTCGTTCTAAACTGAGACAACCACCATAGGTCAAGCTAAAAAAGAGTGGTTCACAGGGATAAACCAGTGAACACACACAGAGAGATTTTTTTAAGATACCTCTATAAAATTTCCAATTAATTATGCTGAAAATATAAAATTATGGAAAAATGATGTCACTATATTATGAATATGGTAAGATTTGACCTAGTAAAATTTCTTGTACTACCACTAATTGTATATCAGCTACATGACAAGGTCGCATTGGTGAGTATGCAATAGAACTTTTAAAATAAATTGATAATTGTATATTTTATCAAAATAAGCTCGGTGAGTATTCAATGTTAGCGTGGCTTAAAAAATTCTTAATAAACTCCATTGTTGGCTATAGCCACCGGGTACGGGAACCGAATCCTCTCACGTCGGGCATCAGAGGTGGTCAGAATCACAGTTGTTCAGTTGAGATCTGGTGCGAAGTCCATCTTAGCTGTCGTAAAGCGCCGTTTCCAACCACTGTGAAGTGGGTTTTGATCATCACAAAACCCCACTCAGTACCATTGAATTCTAGTTGAACAACTGAGATTCCTTAACTGTCCTTTAACAGTAGGCTTTTCGATGTCAGAGGATCTTAAATCTAAACACGGTGGGGCTGTACTACGTCGCGTGCCATTGCTAGACACTGGAAAACGCTGTAAAAAAACTGCCGGCTGGCTGCCGGTGCAAGCTCTTCGATGACCAGGCTCGCCGGCGTCACCGGCCGGCTAGCTCCGCCACCGGTGATGGGCATCCATGCCATCCCGGCATACACGGCGCTGGAAAGGAAAGTCAAGTACGTGCAGCGCGTGCAGATCGGGAGCGAGCGGCACCCATCCATGGCGCTGGAAAGGAAAAGAAGCAGCAATCCAAACAGAGCGCCATTCCGTTTTGTCGAGGCTCCAACTCCGTCGTCTTCTTCCTGTCGCCTCTTCCCCCGGCTGCCGGCCTCCATCCATCTTCCTCTCTCCCGTGACCCTGCCTCTCGCAGCCTGCGCGTCCACGTAAGCTTCACATGTGATAGCATGGCGCCACTGAGCCAGTCTGTGTGCAGGGTACAAACAGTGTCGTCGAAGACGACAGATCATGGTTTAGCTAGGGCACTCTGAGTCCGAGAGACGACGACATAATCCTAGTTAGGACTTGGGACATCTACCATTGCTACTGACCTACCGTGATATGAATTATGAAGTCTTCCGCCAAAGGAAAAAAATGTGTTTTTTACTCTTTTGGAGAGGCATCCCAACAAAGTTAGCCTGCATTGTTTTCTGGAAAAAAATTATAATAAGTCACTCTCGTTATCATATCATATCATATCATATCACTGTGAGACAATAATAAATGAAATATTTAGGTGAATAATACATGGACAAAAACGAAGACACTCTTAACTGTAAAAATTATCAAATCTCTCTTGTTTTCTAGTAACCCAGGTGATCATCAGCAAAATCCTAAGCGAAGAGAGCAGTAGAGCACACCAATTTTTCAATTGGTAATTAAAATATAGCTAATACATATGACAATTAATAGAAGAAGCTAGAATACATCACAAAATTTGGAGGTGTTAGTCCTCACGGTGATCAAGGTTCCAGAAACCGGTTGGAAGGCTCTGAATTAATTCGAACTCAAAATATAAATTTTGGATTTTTTTCCCGGTGGCCGGTAAACGTTAACCTGTAAAAAAAAAATCAAATTTTTGGAATTGAACTTTTATCCGCTGAAATCCAGTAACCGCTAACCAGCTGTTTATTCCAAACTAACTAGTATTTAGAACCCTGACAAGGATACGGGATTTTCGAGAGATATGTTCTACTCCTCCGTTGCAAAATATAACATCTTTTAAATTTTAAAATTTATCAAAATATAGTAAACACTTTTACCTAAGTACTCATACTACCATACTACATTAGGACTTCATTATGAATTACCCCATTTAACCACTTCCAGTTCTAGACTCACTCATCCTCGTAAGGGTATTATGATCTTTTTTTTATATTTCATTAATACATATAACAAAGCTTATAGGTTGGTATATTTTAGGACAGAGGAAGAAGTTCCATTCATAATTTATTAATGAAAATGGGATAAGTGAAAAAATAAAAGCACCATCATGAAAGAACAAGTTCCCAGTTCAATCTACACCATCATACCTTCGATTACAGGACAACCTTTGCTTTGCTGCCCATGAGGAAACATGCATTGCATTGCATGATGCAGGTTGTATTCATCATACATTCGCAAAGGCATCCAGCATCCAGATATCTTCATCAGTACAGCCGTACATTTTCTGAAGCTGATTAATTCCCACATGAATAAGAAAACTTTACCTCATTTCAATCAGGGCCTCAAAACGGCGTTACGCAACAACATTCCCCCTGCTTCACCAGAAATTCACCCAAAACAACTTGATTGGCGAAGTACGTGTACAAACGCCTAGTTGCTGTCGAATAGCAGGTATCCACATCAGCAACAAGATTAGAGATCATTAGAATACACAAATGTGTGTGGCCTCAGAACGGAATTGTTTCTCATTTCTCTCTTTTCTTGCAGTGCCATATCAATCAGTGTACATGCATCAGCTGATCAGCTCCAGTTCTGCTTAAGTACTCATTTCCATACAGAACCAAAACATGGCTCAAGGAGTAGAAGGTCCATCAGGCAGTTTTGTCTTCCTTTTCCTGCCAAGAACGGACGCTTTCTGTAGCCAGGCACCACCAGCGCGCCATTTCTTGAAAGCAGCCATTGAGTCCCCAGCAGATTGAAACACTTCGCACCAACAAAACAGGTTAGTCAAACTGATAACAGTTGGGTACATGGAAAGGTAAAGTAAGACACGCAGGATAATTAGGACAGTTGGGCACCATCTTTGGGCCAGATAAATATGTCATCAGGCATATTAAAGCCATATATGACTCTTACAAGTTCAAACTATAAGTATCGGTGCATACCTCTACATCATAAGGGCATGATGTTCTGATACTAACTAGCACTAAATGAATGTTCTAAAGGAGGAGGAAAATTCCTAATCCTAAACAAGCTAAACAGGTAACAAGCATACAACAATCTAATTCCTTTGTAAATTTGCCCCCCAAAAACCACTAGTTGTTTCAATTCCAGATACACAAAACTATGAAAAGATTGACTATGAAACAATAAACCAGATTAGCATGTTTTATGATTAAACAATTTTCCAGATAGGACAACAACTTGTTCATGGAAACCAAGCTCAAAACTAGTCATTTCATAAGCAGAAGCAACTCAAGAAAATGTTTCATTTACTACTGTTCTGTAGTTACTTTCATGGAAATTATAGTAGCTATTCATTAGTCAGGAAATACTAGACGTACCTCAGATTAGGCCACATACAAGGATTCTCATCGTGTATTGACTGGATTGAGAAAAATTGAGTGGGATAAGCTGTCAACACCAAACATTCACCTTTGTTAATGAAGTCCTCATAACAATATAACACTTGAACATTTAATGGCACAGCATTTGTCACTGAATTCTTGACTGTCTTGTAAAATGTTTGCCACGCTGTGGAATAATATTATATTTGCCCGCTCCTCTCCAATGGTCTCGGTTGGCCAACAAAAAGGTTTTGAACTCCTTGTCAAGTTTTGGATCAGAAGCAAAGCCTCTTTCTTTCATTTCATCATAATACTCTAAAGCTCTTGGTATGCATCCATGTTTGATCAACCCTTGGACCACTGCCATATAGTGTGAATAATAAGGGTCAATGTCATATATCCTCATTTCATTCCACAGTTTCAAAGCATTTCCAGGTTCATTCAATTGAAAAAATCTACAAATAAGCATGAGAAATGTATCACTTTTAGGGCCACATCCATCTTCCTTCATTTTTCTCAAGAGCTTCAGGGTCTCATCAATGCCTTCTTGTCTCAAAAATGAATCGTATGTCAAAATGTTTGGAACAATTCCCTTCAGTATCATTCCTTCCATCACAATCCTTGCTTCATCAAGCTTGTAACTTTCACAAAGTGGAACTATCATACTGTTGTATGTTTCAACATTTGGTTGGAGACCTTCATCTGTAATTTTACTGAATAAATTTTGTGCATCCTTCATGCAATTCTCTTTTGTAAGAACATAGATAAGTGAATTATAAACAATAATACTAGGAGTCCAACCCCTCTTTTTCATCTCATCGTAAACCCTCAGGGTATCAAAAAGGTTTCCCACTTTTGAGAAACAACTAACCATGAGGGCATAAGATGTGCCATCAGGAGTAATGCAGTAATTTGACATTTCTCTCCAAACTCTCTTTGCTTCAGCTACATCTGTGATTACATTACACCAACCATCAAGAATTATATTGAAACCTTCTGCAGTAAGTGGGAAGAATTTCTTTCTCACAAGAAGCAATTCCTCAGCATCCTCTATGTTTTTATTTTTGCAAAGAGCATGGAGAAGGGAGTAAAATACTGTTTGATCTGCTTCTACTTTAAACTTCTCCATTGCATCAAATGTTTTGGTTGCCTTCTTCACTTCATTGGCAGCTGCATACCTGAAATTAATAGCCATATTCTTACAATGAAATGGCCATAAACTATTTTGCAACAATAAAAAAAGCCAAATAAGAAAAACAACAAAAAACTACTAGAAAAATATGGATAACTGCAAAGCAGGCAATTGATTAGGTTTTGGGGTTACAAAGGCACGTCCTTAGTCATGTTGTACGAATGATTCAATGAATTAAGGGCCCCCTCGCAGCAAGACTATAAATGGACTCATATATATTATTTGTCCAATACATCAGTTTCAACAAGATTAAAGGATTACCACTGCTAAAAACAGTGCACCCAATACAGAAAATGGTAACTTTAGGAGTTGCAACAGACTTATATTCCTAAAGGCCAATCCAATAAATAAATTGATCCAACCATGAATATTCTCAGTCATCATAGACCATACTACAACTAACCTGAGTATTCTCAATCATCACAAACTACACTACAACTGCAACATAATATTCATGATGATCCATAAAATCTGCTCATTTGGGAACATTGCCACAACCATGTCGGTCACGTAAAAACACATAACTCTTGCAACAACTTATGCAATGACAGCTCAATCATTCATGTTAGTATGTCACCTTCAATGATCATGATATAAACAATAAAAATTGCACAACTATTTTAATCATTGGAATAGTGTGACCAATTAATGATAATTTGCTACTTCCAATATTAAGTTTCCAGAGCATTTGAGCATAAATTTGCTCCTCTGGATGAACTCCCTATCACCAAACAGATGTATACAACTGAATTCAGCTGCATAACAACACCAGTTTTTACTTCCTAATATGATTGCGCAAGCTGATAACTGCTGCTTAACCAAATCAACACAATATACCAAGCCCCATGAGGAGCACATTCAATAGCAAAACCAATACAATAAAGCCAAACTAAACCATTAAAATGAAAGCAAAGAACTTTAGATGAATACACTGCTATAGACAACACATGATTCTAACAAGAAAATCAACATTATTGAATTGTGTTCAAGAAATCAAATAATTGTACCAAAGCACAATCACAACGCTGTTTCCAATCTCGTAACATACAAGCTACATAATGTACAGCAAAATAACGACAGATTCCGAACAGCAGAGCCCACCTCTCCATCATGATGACCATGGCGCGGCTGGTGAGCACCCCGCGGCGCAACATGCGGCGCACGACTGCCCACGCGATGTCGAACCGCCGCGCCTTCCCCGCGGCCCATATAGCCAGGTGCCACGCCTCGGCCGGCGGCGGGGGTCCCGCCTGCTCCCCTGCGGTGCACCTGTCGCCCCAGAAGAGCGCAAGAGCGGCCGCATCAGGGTCGCGGCGGAGCTCCCAGAGCGCGCGGACGAGGAGGGCGTGGGAGGCCGGAGACGGGCCCGGGGTAGGTGGTGAGGACAGAAGGAGCGAAAGCGCGTGCTTCGGGGAGGTAGCGGAAGAGGACGCGCCGGAGAGGCGGTGGAGGAAGGTGGTGAGCTCGCCGTCGTTGCCGCCGTCAGGGCCCGGGGCGAGAGGATGGTCGGGCTCGAAGTCGCTCTCGTCGGATGGGGAGTGGGCTGTGAGCAGACAGAGGTGCCGTGAGGGATGAAGGAACGATGGGCGGACGACGTGGCGGCGGAGGACGGCGACGGCGAGCGGCGGCGCCATGCTGCGATGGGAGGCGACGGCAACTGGAAGGTGAGGGTTTAAGGGGGAAGGGCTGTTCGATCACGATGCGTCGTCGATTGTGGTGTTTGGCGCCATCTCGTCCGTTCGTTCGTGACAAACAAAATGGAAAGTTTAAAGCTTGATTTCATAGGAATGAGAAAATTTTCATGACATGCCTTTGAAAGTCCACAATTGGTTTCTCTGGTATGTAAATGTCTCAACCTCAAACAAACAATTATATTATTCTCATTTTAAAAATTACATCTTTGCTTCTAGAGTTAAAGATACATCCTTGCTCTTGTCAAAAAGTTGAGCCTATAGCAAGTTACCATAGGTTGACTAGCGATCTTAGTCGAAGTCATCTGTTGCATATATAGGTGTGTGTATCTTACAACCTTTAGGTTAGACTAATGAGATAATATGTTAGAAATATTATATAACGGAGTGAGTATTAGGCTTCTTGTTTTATTTGGTATTATTGGTCATTTCAATTACTCATGCAATATGCAATGAGACATAATTGCACTAGATTAATTTGATCTACTTTCTTCTCTTAGCATAGCCAATTATTCTGATATTGCTGGCACAAAAAAAAAGTAATATGGCATTCCCATAAAACTTTTGGGATTACATGCAAATCCTAAAATTGTTGAAACCAAACACGCTTATTAAAGTTATTAAAAAGAAAAAGAAAATCTTCTTACATGTCATTGTAGTTTTTAAAATTTTGAAAAATATTACTACCAATCCATATTAATGAAATATTTTCAAATCATAAAAATTATAATTATAATGACGATTTTTCCAATTAGAAAAAAAAACAGCTACGGCACTCGTGGGCAAACTCTCAGTCGCAACTCGCACGAACAAAAGAACAATCGGCGGCGGCGGCGATGGGAGGCGAGGCCACCAGTGCTAGCGGCGGCGGCGGGTTCCGCGCGCGGTTTGAACACTACCTGTACAGCGGCGAGAAGAAGCACGTCGTCGCTGGGATCGCCATCTTCGCTGCCATCTTCGGCGTCCCCTGGTACTTCATGAGCCGAGGTACCAGATCTCTTCCTCCACACAAAAAAACCCTGATCACTAGTATCCTCCTGCTTGTTACCATTTCGATTTTCATGGAATCATGAGGAGTCATTAGATTCGCCTAGGCCGGAGTCCTATTTCGCGTCCTAATTTGACGCGCAGCTCGTTTAGGAGAACTAGGGTTTTGGTAATCTCAGCCTTTTTCGTGTCGCTGATGTTTCCTTCAGGATGCCCTTTTGTGATTGCTAGTAGGGTTCTAAGTGCGAAGGGTTCTTTGCTCTCTGGTGATAATGACACTTGGTATGTTGGGGGCTTGGTGCAGGGCAAAATGGTTCAACATTAGATTTCTTGGGAGTATTTTCTACCTTTTCTTAATGATTTGATACCCTTTAAAGTAACTGGGTGCAGTTTGGAATTAGATGGAGTATATGAACTGCTATGGAATTTAGGGTTCTCTTTGTGTATGCAAAACTTGGACCATTTGACTGAATGAAAAATGCAGGCATTGTAAGTGGAACATGGTAACGTGGCAATCATAATTGTAGACTGGTAGTTGCAACTTGCAACAAGCTGATTTGCTTCAGCTTCTGCATTATTGGCCTCCGTTGCTACATTGTGTTCAGGTCTTCCTTTCTATTGTGGTCAGTGTTCTCAGAATGTCATGGTCGGTAAGAAAAGTATATCCTGAGATAAAACAAAGCTGGAAGTTGGTCGAACATGAAATGTTGCTATTACTGGATAATGATGAATACATGTGTGTTCCCCTGTTAGTTGATACACATAACATTATATGATGCTCTGAAATTTATAGATTTCTTTAGCTTCGTTTGACAGCTTAGCACAAAATAGGCATATGCATGATCACTATGTGATGAGAATTAAAGCTTAAGACTTCTTGTGTACTTCAAACCTGAATATTTTGGAGTCACAAATTTGTTGTTTCATTATCTTGATTTTCTTATCGACCAAACAGGGGACAAATTAATTTCTAAATTATCAATTATGTATTATTGAAAAGAGCGTATGCAATGAGTATATCGGAGTTCTCCTTGCTATTCATTACTACCTTCTATCATAATTGACAACCTGTCTTAGTATGTGGCTACACATGTTCTACTAAAATCTCAAACCATTCAGCTTTTAGTTATGGTTTCTGTTGACTTAAGAGGGTACAGTGTATAGCTTTGCCAGTAAGCCATATGCATAGTCACCTGAATAATTGCCATGATACGATGCTAACATCTATTAGTAATTTAGTACATAACAAATGCATTCCATGATGTAAACCCTTGTATCTGATTGTGTGATTATCAGCATGGCATACATTTAAAATTATTTGCTTTAGGAGAACTTTTATTTACATGGGTATTGATAGGTATTGTTGTAGGGTGGAAGCTAAACAGTTGGTAATGCTACCTTTTCCTTGGACAACCTAGTAATGTCAAAGCTGAGAAATACTATTTTTGGATTTGGAGATTAGGTTATTCATGTACCTTGGTGATTTTTTTTTGATTTAGGTGTGGGTTGTACTGTTTTTGAATTTGTTCATACACTACAAAGTACCAGACCATCTGCTTAATCCTCTTCTGGTCAATAATTAAGAGTCTAAGAATCACTAGTAATTTGAATCTGCAGGTTAAAATGATTTTTCGTTTGGAGTATGATGCACAGTACAGTAATGCCCATATGACCATATGGATCACATAAGTAGCCAAATTTATGTTTTTCTTAACTGTAAGCTAATATTGTTTAAAGTAACAAGTTTTAAAGTAACATGGGGGAAATATTTGTTGAGAGAGGTCAGGCAGGGAAGACTTTAGGAAGAATGACTGCATGGCTCTAGATGGAGGGTGTCAGTTGGGGAGCAAGATGCTTAGAACAGCTGGCTAGTTTGGGAACCCTGAACAGCTGTTCAGGGAACTATAAACTTGATAATCTTTACAGATTCATCTTTGCTTGCCTTGAGAGACATGACCCTAACAAACCATCTAAAACATATTGATAACAAGGATCTCATCAAACTTGACTAAAGTAAAGGAACTGTTTAAACTAAACTGAATCCAAACTTACTGATACACTACTGCTATTGCAGCCTTCCCTTGCACAATCTCCGGTGACCAATGCAGCTGGTCTCATGACATTGTGCACATGGCAGTGGTGTTATTAGTGTGTCACTGTCATCAGCATTACTTATTGTCTTTCTGGTTCCATGCCTTTGTTTTACTGTTAAATTATGATGACCAATTGACAATTTGAGGTGCCCGCATTCCTTTTTTTAAGTTTTTTAATTGATAATGACAGCTCATCTTGTCCTTTTATTCTAAATGGTGTAATTGTACTAAACTCTTAGATATTCGTAGCACACATTTCTTTACATTTTTAGAGTGATTAAAAAGTCTAACACTACAAATAAGATATGATTTAGTTGATTTTTGTTCGAGAATGAATGTTGAATGTTAATTTTTGTTAAGGAACCCACAAATTACCAAATTTTTAGAATGTTCTTTTTGGCACATGAATACCAACTGATTATGCAATATGTTCCATATACTTCAGGGACAAAGCATCAATCTCACCAAGATTACATGGAAAAAGCGAACAAGGCAAGATCAGAGAGACTGTCTTCTGGACAGTCGTCAGCACCGAAAGAATGAGGTAGTAATCCCCAACTCAGATTTGCAAAATCTCAGCGCACAGTTTTGATCTATAATCTGAGGTCTTTGATCCTCATCTTGTCAGTTTTAGAAGCCATTAATCAAATGTAATACGCCGCATGAAATTTTGTCAGATGCAGCCTCTCTTTACGTTTTGCATTGTTCTGTAAGGAGGTGATCGACAAGCACCTGGATTTTTTTTTTCTCAAATGGCAATTCTATAGCCAATATGTTCAACCTTTGTATTCGACATGAGATGTTCATGCCTCGCTTTCTGTGGACGGCTGTATCTTCTGTGTGTTTAATTGTTTATCAGTTTGTGACCTGAGATTGACTCGATGTATGTGTACTGCCGAGATGCAGTTATGCACGAGGTGAATTTAGCCGTCGGTGCAGTGAAGGCTGCAGAGTGTTATTGTTGAAAGCGATTAAGAGCATCGGCAGCTACATACATATATACATATCCATATGCAAATGTGCAAATATACAAATACGTCCTAATTTTCTAGGAATTTTTGAATATTTCAGATTTCTGGAAAAGGAAAACTTCACTGTGCAGTTCTGTTCCAGTGGGCCGGCCCAAAATAATTCTGTCCAAAAATAAAAAACAGAAGTATTTGTTTGGGCCATTGAGTTCGGCCTGCTGGAAAATAAACCAGGAAAACAGAAAATAGTGAGAAAAAGAGAATTTTTTCATAAATAATATTTATTTATTTTGAAATCGCAATTATGGATACCACCGTCAAGAAATTATAAAACTAGACCTATATGATAATTCAAATGTTGAGAGAAAGAATTGCTCATAAACAAAAAATGTTGACATAGGCTTCTGTCAACATTTGAAATGACGACAGAAACTCGATCGACATTTTAGAGTCGACAGAGTTTCTATCGTCATTTCAAATGTCGATATTTAAAATATCAACAGAAGCTCTGTTGATATTTTAAATGTCAGCAGAGGTCTAGTTTTGCATTTTTAAACGATGTTCAGAATTACAATTTTAATAAATAAATAAATATTATTTATAAAAAAGTTATACTATTCATGAGGCCCGGCCCAAATAATAGACCGGAAGCTTCGCGAAATAACAGAAACGGGCTCTGTTCACTTGCGCAGCCCGGTCCATCTAACAGCACGGAGGAGGCCTAGCGCGGCCCACGATGGGCGCGCGCGGAAGAAGGGCTGACATGCGGGCCATCGCTGTCAGCGGCATGGAGCCAACGCTCTGGCCGGTGGGACCCAGTGCACAGCGACACACCCGAACCTGTGAGCCTGACGTGCGGGCTCTGCCGCGTTGGTGCGAAGCGCTAGGCTGACAGGTGGACCCTGCCATTGACAAGCCATGCTGACGCCGACATGTGGGCCCACTAAAGCCTCGCAAAGCAACGACGTGCGTAAGAGACAGCCACTACCAGACGGGGCCCACGTGTCAGTGGCTAGAGTCTGCGCCCGCTGAGGCGGCCGGAGGTAGACGAAGGTAACGAACGGCTGGCGGCCGGCGGCCGCCCTCGCCGTCCGGCGTCACCCCCAACTTGACAGCGACTGATCTATTTTGTACATAAGAGTCGCAACATAATCACCAATGGTTCGGATGGGAGGCAAAAGGGCTCCATCACGATGAACGGCGGTCCCCTGGTTCCCCTCCGGTCACCGCCGCCGAGGAAGAAAGGAGAGCTTTTTGCCAGGGCACAGTGGCCCTATGCCCCTATCTCGAGTATTACCATTTACTCGCACTGCCAAAGGAAAAGAACAGACTGCTTTGGCACTGAAATGCTTCCCTTGACCGCTTTAAAAAACTGGGCAGAAGGCAGAACCATCGAGGTAAATGGGTAAAAATGCCAATGCAGCCTGGGTGAAAACTGGAGCAAAGAGATGGGATTGCTCAAGGTCCAGCTCGTGATAGAAGACGAAAGGAGCAAAAGTTTGATGCCTGGCTAGATTGAGGAAAAGGCAACTGCTGCCTGAAAACTTTATTGGTGCAAATGAACCAGAGTGGAAAAAGGGCAGGCAATTTTTGTTCACAGGAGTTGGTGTATCTGTTTCGAGTAAAAAGAGCATACTGCCAAATAAGAAAAGACTTGACTGTAAAAAGGGGATGAAGCATCTTTGAAAAGACTGGTTTTGAAATTTGAATGAGTTCAAGCGAAGAGAAAGGGAGATGCCAGTGCCAGGGAAAACAAAGTTGTTTCCCCCTTCTGAGTAATTCACACTTTGAATGGTAGAAAGGGTTAAACTCTGGTGGAGTTGGAGTAGCAGAAGTGGAATGGTAAAAAAATTGGGGTTTACAAAATAAAGTGAAGATTTGAGAATGAGAGTGAGATTGTTTTTTGTCGCCTGATGATGAATAGAAAATTTCAGATTTGATGATTCGATTGGTAGAATTTGATGGAGTCAAGCATTAATCGAAAGTAGGAGAATCAAAATTTTACTTTGGAATTTTACTGAGGCTTTTTTTGGGTTCATTTTGGCACCAAATACAACAAATCGGCAAAGAACAATTAGCTTTTTATTAAAATAAACGTTTTAAAATAACCCAAAAGTCGAGATGTTACAGTGCCTAAATCAAATTTAAGAATACACTAATTGGATTATATTGATCATGAATCATAATATTCGATATTATTATTACATTGATATTTTGTTATTTTGAATGTTGCTGTACATATTACTCAATAATTATTGTAAAATGTAATTGAATATCATCGACTCATTGTTATCAATATATTTGGCATGATTAAGAAATATTCACAATTATAGGCTATGTTTTGTGGAATTTTCAAATCCAACCAACCATATCCCCACTCATGTGGAGCCCCATAAATGTATGATATATTTTGGTGAATATACGGGAAATATTCGTTTTTTAAACACGAACAAATTCATAATTCGGGGGGTTAATTTCAAAGTATGCAGGCCATGGCCCACATGAACTTTGCGTGTATAAAATGGAGGCCCACAAGATGGAAATCGAATCGCCGGCGACCTCGTTTCTCTCAAACGCGACCTCGATTCTCTCCTCACGCGCCGGCGGCCATGGAGTTCATGTACCGCGCCGGCGACGACCGCAGCCGTCGCTCCCCTCCGCCGGTGGCGGCGAGCTCCGGATGCCGCGGTGAGCGCCTCCCTGCCGTCGACACGTGCCTACATATGGTTCACCTTTTGGGCTTTGGCATGTAGTGTTTCTTTATACTTGGTCAGGCGGTGGTGTGTTTGTTTGTGACAGATGATGGTCATCATCAAGCCGGAGACGGCGCGGGAGGCCACGCGGCCGACTCGCCCGTGGAGCTGCGGCAGCCGTCTTCTCCGGTGGTGGCAGCGGCGGGTGGTGGCCCCGACGAGCTGCGACGCCAGGCGATGAAGGAGAGGATAAGGGAGCGGATCCTGCAGGAGGAGGCGGAGCACTGGAAGCTCGAGGCGGAGGTCCGACGTGAGCTCATGGAGCAGCTCTTCCCGTTGCTGAGATCCGGGAATGCGGGGCCTTCTGGCGCTTCATCGGCGGCGCCGATTGCACTCCAGGTTCGATATATGATCCTCTTTCGTTGCACTTCGACCGATTTCTGGGGTGTTTTTATCACGCTATATATCAGGTCTAGGTCTAGGTTTTTGGGTTTGGTTCACCGTGGAGTCAACCTCCGCGGCGATCTTAGTCTAAAGGGAGATAGAGGTGGCGGACGACTAGGGTTACGCCCGAGTGCCCGACGATGTCGGAAGCGTGCTCGGGGTGGGCGAGGGATGGCGGCGGCGGTGGATAGGGGAGGAGGTGGGAGGACCGGAGGAGAAAGGTTAGGGTTTGAGTACATAGTTTTATATGGTAATGTGATAAATCAATCTAAATCGTGGGATCAAAATTATGTTGATTGAATCGATCATTAGATGAAGATCGTATTATTTAGCTTTTTAAAAGGGTTTTACCACAAAATTTTATCATGCATCATATAACGTGTACTATGTTCTAGTTTTCTTGGATGCTTAATTTCTTAGTTAACCTGATCTTTTTTTTTGACTTGGATGCATCTTTTTTATTTTTGTCAATTTTTGATGTCATGAATTAGTGATATCCATGTAGTTTATGATATAATTCATATCAATTGACTAATTGGATAATTTGATTGGTGATGCATGTTTCCATTTACTACAAGAATTGGGATCTTTCATGGCAGCGATGATTCTTGACGGCAGAGATGGCAAACCCATAGAAATAAGTAGAGTGAGGGGCATAAATAGCCAAATTTATCCAATCAATCAAACTTTGTGGATTTTATACCATTCTGAATGGCATGCGCATCGTTTTTGCTTTCCATGCTATCCAAATTATTACAAGATCTTAAAAAAGTTGACAGCATATTATTGTGCCAACTATGCAAAAATTGGATATGCAACTTTCAGCTTTTTTAACCTCAATTCATGTAGTACTAATTTGAGATTGTTTTGGCTATTTAGAATTTTTTTCGCAGTTCTCAGGCTGCAGTAGATTGGCCCTCAAAGTTCAGGTAGTTTAATAGGCTTTTTCCTATTATTTATATGTCAATTCTGTTCCCAAGATGACTCGTGATCTCTGTTCTTAGATGTGTAAGTTTGAATTTGGTCTTACATATTTCTAAATTGATCTATATAATATGCCTATAGTATTTGCCATTAAATTTATTCAGAATTTTTCATGACCATTAGTGTTCATGCATGCAAGAAGAGGCTGAGGAATGTGCAATTAAACTGAGAAAATCAGTTTACAACTTAAGTGGATATGCACTCATGTCTTGTATATGTCATCTACAAGATTATGAAAAAGTCTGAAAAGATGTGTGTTCCTTGAAGGAAAACGCATCAGCCCCCGTGTTGCCGGCCAAGAGGAAGGAACCCGCCGCCGCCCCCGCCGCCCCGTCCACTGTTTCAGCGGCGACGAGCAGCAAAAGGCCCAAGCTTGACCTGACCTGCGCCTTGTGCGGCATCACGTCGACCGGTGAGAAGGCCATGCAGGAGCATCTCGACGGGAAGGGCCACAAGAGGAGGGCGGCCGCCCAGCTTGCGCAGCCGGTGCCCGAACCGGAGCACGAAGAGGAGGATACGGCTGCGATGATGGCGCATTCGGAGGGTGGCTACACGCCGACGAAGTTGACGATGCAGACGAACGCCGGCGTCTTGAACGATGTGCTGCAGATGGACGGCTACCTCCTCTGTGAGGTGTGCAACGTGAGCACGGCCGACCGCATCACCATGTTGTGCCACCTCGAGGGGACCAAGCACGTCACCAAGGCCCTGAAGCTGCAGCGGCAAGCCGGGAAGTCACCGGCGCCGGCGGTGGCCGCCGCTTCCAAGAAGAGCGTGAAAGCGAACCGTTTTGCACCGGTGATAACAGCGGCTGCCGCCGCTGACGGCGAGGCTGGAACGGTGGTCGTGGTGGAGATCAACGGCACAGCGCATACCTTGCGGCGGTCGGACGATGGCTGCCTGCTCTGCGAGTTATGTGGAGTGAAGGCGCCATCGGAGGTCGTCGTGCAGTCTCACCTCACTGGGAGGAAGCACAGGAACATGGCGGCGAAGGCCGCCGCTACCGCTTCATTTGGAACTGGTTCGGGAGAAGAAACGAACATGGCAGCCAAAGTTGGCGAGAACGCTAAGGTGCAGGAGATGGAAGCCATGGCAGAAGAAGGCGTCACCACCAACGTCGACCACCACGTCCCCGATACTCCGGGAGAGAAAACCAAAAAGGTTGGTTCCCATGTCGCCTCCGTCGCCTCCACCGTTACCGGTGGCCCGGAACCCGTCGTCATTGTTGTCGACGGCGAGCAGCACGTCGTTCAGCGAGTGGGGGAAATCCTCTGCTGCCCGCGCTGCTTCGTGAATGCGCCGTCGGAGAATGTCATGCGGTCTCACTTGGTCGGAAAGAAGCACAAGAACAAGGTTGCACTACAGAAGGGACAGCTAACTCCAGCGGCCGCGCCATTGCCTGCGCACCAAGTTGACGCTGCCTTCGCCGGTGACTCGACGCCACCCATCGAAGCCAACAACAAACCTGCAAACACCGGAAACCGTGCACGGCTAGCCGCCGCCGCCGACGACGACGAGAAAGCGGTCGCCGACATCACTGCGGCGGAAGGGAAGGCGAAAGCCGCGGCGCCTGATGCCGGGCAGGAGGTGAAGATCCAGGTGGAGGGCAGGATGTTCGTGGTGCTCCGGCAGCCGAACGGCACGCTGCTGTGCGAGCTCTGCCGCGTGCACTGCTACGACAGGGGCGACATGTTGCAGCACCTCTACACCAAGGGGCACTGGGACAAGGTGCCGGCCACGTCGACCTGACGAGGAGGAGAAGACGAAAGTAGCGACGTCGAGCGGCGCAGGTAAAGAAGTGTTGGCGATGATGAGATTCGATGTTCCGAGGACGATGGTGTGTCTAAGGTTCAGTGATGACGACATAATCTACATGATTATCTTTTTATCGTAGGCATATAATAGGAATGAATTTCTACTTGTCGGATTAACAAACCATGGTTATCAATTAAATAACTATAGTTTCAGTCAGCAGTAATCGGTTTATTAATGAATAAATCTGGATGGGTTATCGTGGTAATTGAACCGATTACCACTATCTTGCTGCCGATAGAAACCAGTGTCCGAATGGTTTTTAAAAACCCGTTTCTATGTCTCAATTACTTTAAAATTTTGTCATGCAATTTTTGGATGAACTGTACTGATGTACAAAGAGAGATTTTATACATCAGTGATGTACAAAGAGAGATTTTGTACATCTGTGACAGATACGCTTCTGAACAGCATATGAACTGCTCACAGTTTAGAATTTTGCTTCATATTTAGACTTCAGATTTTGTATAATAGTAAATAAATATATATATATCATCAAATATTTTCAGAATTTTTTCGTACTTTATGTTGTAATTTGATTTGAGAGAACTAACGAGGGGACATAATCCTAATAGATAAAAACACTTTAAATACATGGGCCGACAAAACTCATGCTAAGCTCTGTTTACGGCCCATGTTGTTGAACTGCTCGAGCCTATCTCAGGATGCAGTGGCCATCCATCAGATATCCAAACAGATTGCACAGTGTGAGGAACACCATGATTGGAAGTAACCAGGGTATTCAATTGCAAGGAACAGTTGCCTGCAAACAAGGCAAGAAGATGAGACGGACTTGTCCATCAGTCATAATTTGCTTCTGAAGTTAGCTAGGACCGGAATCATGCCAACACATGGGAACATTGTCAGCAGAATTGATTCATACTCCTCCTTGAGGTTAGAATCCTGCCTAACTAGCTATGTAAACATCACTACATGTTCACCAGCACCACAGTAAAACTTGTGCACTTTAACCAAGACTAGCTAGAAAGAAGCATGGCGGCCAGAAGCAAGTCATTGAATCACACAAGGCCACTAGAAAGTAGAAAGACCCCTACTGATGGACAGATATACAGTGTTGATATGTTACTGTACCATGTCCAAACACATGGGATAAATACAATCTACATTAGTGGTGTGTTTTATTCTATTCCCTATTGGTTTCTTTCAACTTGGTGCTTACATGTAAAAAGGAGTGAGTTCATGAATTGGCTCGGGAAGAATAGATTGTTGCACTTCACTGCAACACCTCACTAGATTTCAGAATAGATTGTTGCACTTCACTGCAACACCTCACTAGATTTCTCCATCAATATTCATTTGCTCAAAAACACCATTAGCCCAATGAGCTGTTGTCGAGATGACATCCACACTAACACAACAAAGCAGTGACTGATTATACTCAACTAGTCGACTACGATCTCATCATGTGTGCCAGGGGCATAATATCCATCCACTGATTCCTCGTAGGGCTTGTTTGACAAGCCAGGATTTTAGTTTAAAATCCCGACGAATAAGACAGGGAATGGGATAGGATTTCAGCCTGCCAAACAAGGCCTTAAGGGTTCTTTTACGACTCGAGGACTAGGGATGATGAAACATAGTTCTTCCCAGCAATCTCAACGCTGTTATCATTAATCGATATACTATACTCTGAGAGCTAACTGACCCTGCCATGAGATCTTCCTCTTCCCAGCTCCAGTGGTGGCGTTCTGGACATCCCAGAATGCTGCCATTTTCGCATCACTAGGGCCGGCACCGACATCACCCTCCACAATTGGGCGCTTCTTCACAGCAGCAGGCTGCTGGTGGTAACCATGGAATTCCTCCATCTCCTCCAAACTCTGGAAAGAACACATTCAACACACTCATTCAGATGACAAGTCTTGCAGTCAGCGCAACTGGCGAACTGAGTTTGCCCCAAATATTACCGGCTCACAAGCCTCGTTGAGGTCAATCGCCGGAGATGCTCTTTGAGAAGAATCCAATCTTCGCTGCGCCGACGCACCTTTGCTAGAGCTTCCAATGGCCTGAACCGTGCGGCGCACGTCGCTATGAACCCAAGCAGTCGGCCATGATGTGAATGGAAATGCCGGATTCTTCACTCTATAGACAACAGTCTGCGACGGATTTTCCAACATTGATTTGTACCTTCTCCGCAAAAACCTACAATACGGCACAGTTATACTAAGCATACTGGGACTTGCTAATAGCAACAAACTCGTAGCACCACGGAGCATAATCATCAAAACATACACATCACATACTGGAGAAGATGATAAGGTCAAGCTCTTACTTGACTTCAGCTAAAAGCCTCTGTTTCTTCAGCTTCTCCATGTGTAATCTCTTCTTCTTCGCTTCGGTTTCCTGAGTATGCCAGACGATCGAATAATCAGCTAATCAGGTACCATCAAACTAGGAGATGTAAATTGAGAGAGCAGAAAACACCATCAGGCTTCAAAGAACCACATTTCTCAAAATGCTTAAGTCAGGATAGTTCACTCTATTGAAGAAAGGTTAATTGCAGACTAAAACAACCTGATAGACCTATCAGCTAACTTAGAACACATCAAAACCATGTTAAATCATACAATCTAAGATTATTTATGATAATATTAGAACTCTAGATCTAACACAACAAAATCGTCACCAACAGATGAACTCCAGATCCACCAAAATAACCAACAAAATCCCGTAAAAAAACACCGAATCCATGAACACCCCGAAGAAAACCAAGAACATAGCCACCAGGATCCAATCAAACATCAAAACCAGGATGAAATCAAAATCCCCCTTCCAAAACCCCTAAAAGCAGGATCAATCAGGTGGCTCAACCACGCTGAACCTACCTTGAGGAGCTCCTCGTAGTCCTGGAGGAGGTCCTGGTACTTGGCCCTCGCCCTGTACGCCTCCCCGCC
>KE373064.1:94496-109309 GCA_000418225.1 Zizania latifolia
TGCTGGCCATGGTTGGGTGGGGGAAGCCGGCGGCGGAGGAGTTTTTAAGGGTTTTAGCGTTTAGATTGCTCTTTTTAGGGTTCCTGACAAAGCCCACCAGGGTTCACATCTCGCAGAAAACAGCGAATTTTGCTTCGTTTTCACTAATTTTCGGAAAAGTTTGAAAATTTTAAAATTAAATTTATAATTTCATGCCAGCTAACAAATGAATTTCTCTCGTTTTCACCAAAATTCACTCGAAAAGTGTAAAAATCGACGAAACGCAAGCGAAGCGTGGACGAAGATTCTTTCAGTTTTCAACGAATTTCGCTCAGTTTTAACAAAATTCTCACAGTTTGACCAACATTTTCAAAACAAAGCTTCTTACACATTTTTGATATATTCTTTTTTATATATGGAGTACTTTCTAAAGAAAAATAGAAATATATCACTCCAGCTGCAGGAGTGCCACGTAGCTCACTACGAGCCACGTGGCGCCACGCTGGAGTGGCTATGGCTTCGTCGTCCTCGCGCAAATGCCGAGAAGATAGAATTCGTTGGGGGAAGTTGCGGGAAACCCTAGCTGCTGGACATGGCGACAGCCGAGGTGATGGGCGAGGCGGCGGAGGAGGCGGAGGAGCGGGACTGGTCGGAGATGACCCCGGTGTGCCTGGCGGAGGCGTTCTCGCGGCTGGGCCTGGAGGACCTGTGGCGCGGCGCCATGGCGTGCTGCCGCTCGTGGCGGGACGCTGCGCGATCCCGCCCGGCGCTCTTCGCCGCGCTCAACCTCAAGCCGGCCTTCGCAGCCGTCGGAGCCGACGCCGCTGACTGGTGGACGCCCGCCTTTCAGCGACGCGTGGACGGCATGCTCCGCTCCAGCGCCTCGCTAGCCGAGGGGGAGCTCCGGGAGGTCCGCGTCCGGCACTGCTCCGACGACGCCCTCGCCTTCGCCGCCGAAAGGTGCGTGCAAATTTTATCCTGTTGAGCTTTTGTATCCGTGAACAGTGGCATTTCCTTCCAAATTAGTAGAGGCGCATGAAGTTTTTTCTTTTTTGTTCCTCAATTAGAATCTTAAATTTCGTGTAGAAATGTTTTTTCCGTAAGTTCTTTTTGGGGACCAACAAATACGGTCATATCAAGGAAGGATCTTGATCTTCTTAGACCTTTGAGATCAAAGCTAGATGATGCACATATTTTGGATCCGTAAAATGGCAGGATGCACAATTGTTCCTTGTTCATTTCTCAGATAGGAATCATTTTATCTTTCTGCCCTAACACCTAGAATTTGTAGAAGTTACTGACAGTTGTCGTAGCTGGCTTTCTTTCCTGCAATATGCATTTAATCCCTGTTTAACCTTCTCAGTGGTAAAATATAATAATATGTTCATAAAATGGAGAACTTTGTCACCTTTTTATCTTGATTAAGAATTGTATTTGTAATTCTACAGAAATTGACATACTTTAAATAAAAAAATTACATTCGTAGCGATAAAATTTGGCTTGATTAGTTGAACTAATGTATTGACTTATGGTTGAAAACAATTTAGAGTGATATATTTTAAAGTGGGTAGCATTTGGTAGTTGCGTCTTACCATTCTAATGATGGAGCTGCAAAATATATGGTAATATGTACTGAAGGTCAGAAGTCAATTCTTGAGTTGCATGATTGTGATGTTATTTCACTCTGAAAGTCAAGTTCTTAGAAAGATATTCCTCTCTTTTGTATTTCTCCAGAGAACCAACAGCTTGAATTATTATAGGTGTTGGTCTTACCTTTTTTATTAGACTGGTTGCATCACGATCAAGCAAAATGAGGGGGCCATTTTGTAGTCATGAATTTGCAAACAGAAGTACACACATTATATTTAGAACTTAATTTCCTGTAGTTATGCTGTTTTTTAGCAATGAAGTTCATTAGAAATCCATATTCTTTAAAACTCAGATAAGAAGTATACTAAGTTTGTTTCTGTTAATATATAGCTGAAATTCGTCTAGCAAAATGCATGCAGAACCAACCATGCATTATCTGTTAGTGTTTAATTGTGATTAACTTTGGCTGCTTCTACACCATTTACGTAAAAATAGCTTACTTGGATTTACTTTGAGCTTGCCGTTATACAATCTGCATTTTCTTTCTACGAGTCAGGCATTGTCTTAGCTAGTGGCTAACCTTGTTTTAAATGCAGTAGTCCAGTTCATTTTCAGAGCTCAGTACTATACTGCCTATTTGTTTGTATAATTTCCTTGGCTTTTAAAATTTGAGCCAACCATTTCATCTGCAATTGAGCTTGGAGATTTGGCTAGTAAATTTGGCTCGTACAAAAGTTGAGTCAATTACTCAATATATTACTTGACTATCTGTCCTTAAAGTTTCCTTACCGTGTTACATAGGACAGCAAAGAACAAATAGCAAGTGTTCTGATTCCTCCCTGATCAATGAAACTCCTTCTTTTCGACCAAAAAAACGATTTCAAAACATTTCACTGTTTTGTTGTGTGAGAAATGAGAATCATTACACTCATTATTTGTTTCACAGTAAAGTTGCTCAAATCAGAATACCAGATTTACTTGGTCACTTTAGATCTTTGTCCTACTTTGTTTGGGTTCTAGATTGTTTCCTGTTAACAGGGAAGTTTACATATGTATGGTAGAAACAGAGCTAGATCGTAGGAAGTAGTGATGAGAGGTGGGAGGACGTGGTTTTGGCCGTCGTCCGGGAGCCGTGGCGGCAGCCGACCAACGTCCAGGGAACGTGGCAGATAAAGAAGCAGGAAACTCTTTATTCCTTCTGCTTGATTAATCTAATACAACCTCCTGATATTTATATAGCTAGTTCCTCTACTTTATCCCTAATTATAGAATCTTATCTTAACTCTTCTCTATCTCTAATAACAGAATCTGAATCTTCTTTATCTCTAGTAACAAAACAGAATCTTATTTTATCTCTAAATTAGATTACTTAAGCTAATCAAACTCTGCTAATCTATGCTGTATTGCTATTGCCAAACATAACAATGTAGGTCAAGCGGGTAAAAATAATATGCTTTGTTTTGGTCCACAAACCTAACATAGTTCTTAGTTCCATCTCTTTACTTGGATTTTACATGTCATTTTGATTGTGATTGGATTACTCTGGGACAATTTTGCATATTTTAGCCTCTCTAAACAAATTTTAAAAATAGACCCGACCTGAAACTATTTCAAGGAATGAAGCTTTTTTAGTGCCACTGTGCCAGAGAATCTACTAGTGGATGGGTGCCACAACACAGAGGTCAATGCCAATCATCATTGACATAGAGCTCATGCAGCTCAGCATCACCCATTTTGGTGATGTGCTGCAGCTGACTTGGCAGTGGCAGCAACATGTCACAAAGTTCAGTGTGAATGATCTTGGTGCTGAGACATACAGCCTCATCACCACTAGTAAAAACAGTCCATTTCTATAATTAAATTCAGGTTGGGTCCATTTTATAAATTGTGTAGAGAAAAGGCTACAAAATGCAATGTTTGCCTTCACTTAGATTTTATGCCATTATGAATGAGTAATTCGAGTGTCACCTCTGGGCTTGGATTTTATTGTTCTTATTCCATTCATTTGCAGGTCCCCAAAGCTCAGTATTCTTTCCATCAGAAGCAGTCCAAGTGTAAGTGATCGATCTATGCTCACTGTTGCATTGTTCTGTCCTATGCTTACTGAGTTGGACATCAGCTACTGCCATGAGGTTTCATACAAGTCACTAGAGGTGATTGGTCAGAACTGCCCGAACCTCATTGTTCTCAATCGAAACATATTCAATTGGCTCGATTCATCAGAGCATGTTGGCATAGTTCCTGATGCTTATCTAAGAAATTGCCCTGAAGATGGTGACAGGGAAGCCATTGCAATTTCAAAGTTCATGCAAAAGTTGAAGCATCTCATAATTAGGTTCTCAAAGTTATCTGGTGTTGGCCTCAATGCAATCTCAGTAGGATGCAAGGAATTGGAGGTTCTTGACTTGTTTGGCTGTGCAAATTTGACAAGCAGGGGAATAGAACAAGCTACCTGTAATCTGAAGAATCTGAAGAAACTAGAGAAGCCTAACTTTTTCATCCCCAGGTCCTCCTTCCACATGGGGAGGTATGGACACTGGCAGTTATACGATGAAAGGTTCCAGACAAATGTATTCCAGATATAAAAACAGCCTCAAGGTTAAGGATCACCTTAGGCGCTTGTTCACATTGACCTATGGCTTATACTTATTAGTACTATGAGTGTTGTATGTATGTGTTTTGGAGAATAATGACAGTGCCTTATATTGTGCTTCAATTATTTGTGCAGTTATACAATAATATGCTTATATGCCATTGTTTTATCTTGAACTAATTTTCTAATCTTATCAAATATCTGGACCTCTTGACATCTATGTTTTGAGAAGATAGCTGATATGATCATGTGCAAACAGTTAAGATATGCATTCTTATATGGTTAGATAACGCATTACTTTTCCTTCAGTTGGGATCTTAATCTGGGAATTCTTCAAGGTTTATAGGAGCTTCTACAACTTGTGTAACAGAACTATCAAATCGAGGGCATTCTGAAATCTGTTCAGAAAAGGACTACTTTTACCTTCCCAATCAATCTGTAGCATCATCTTATCCCTTCAAGGCTTTCAGGATGATCATGATCATGAAAACAAAATCTTTTTTCCCCAAAATGCTGATGAAAACCAAGTAGTGAAATAGTAACTTAGTTGCATACGTTGTAAGAAATTTGTTTGGCATCTGGCCACATCCTATTTGAGCTATCCTTGTTCTGCATTTAGTGGCTAAAAGGATCCTTCACTATTAAATAATACTAGATAAAACTAAAATGATTTACATTCTGAAATGGATGAAGTACATCTATCTCAAAGGGGAAGGCCACAGTTTTTGGTTTGGACCTTTCTGCAGTCACTGATAAGAGATGAAAACCAACTTCTGAATTCACAAATTACAGGCTGCCACAATCTTGTGGGTGAGATCTGGCAACCCTAGTTCATGGAGCACCATGAAAAATCTACACCAACCACATGCAACAAAGCAAGCAAATCTGGTCCTGCAGAACATCATTAGACAAAAGCAATGGGCACAAAGACATTGCATAATCTTGTCTGATTAAGAGTGCCAAATCAGCAAATCTTATTGGGTGGCAGGTCCCATTAGACCTGAACTAAGCCATGAATCCTGATTTATCAGCTAAAAGAGTGAATGATAAGGGCACAAAGCACCTCCACTTCATAACCTTTTTTCACAGAGTTTTCCCAGAAGCAAAGTGGAATAGGTACCATGAGCATCCTGCCATAACTTGTGGTTCTTATCTTAGTAGTTACACTACACTGAAGGAGCTATAATAAGAAGAGCCTCCACACACACACAGACATTCCACATAGCAGTTTCTTATGCTGATCAGTCCATTTCAAGATGAAGAGAAGCTTTCTTGTTCTCTTCTTCCTCCTCACCCTTGCCTCATCTGAGGCCTCATCTCCAGGTATTGCATGGTCAGTGATCTCTCTGTTGCTCTACTCTTTCTTGAATTCTTGATTGTTAGTTCTTCCTTGCCATGGTACTGAATCTGCTAAAGAACTGAATTTCTAATCTTCTGAAGAAATGAACTTTTTTCTGAAATTTGTGGTACTAGTCACTGAAGGCAAGAGGCTGTTGGAGATTCAGATCCCCAGGAAGCTTGGGCTTGCAGACGGCCACACACACAAGCTTCCCATGAGGCTGGCCATAGCGCACAGGGCTGGCAGGGCTGGCAGTGCTGGCAGCACGGGAGGCGGCGGCGCGGGCAGCGGCGGGAGGAATGTCAACGGCGGAGCGGCTGAAACGCGACCGCACACCGGGAAGAACGGCGCGGCTGCGCTGCCGGTGCCGGCGACGGCGTCCATCCTGGCACTGGCTTTCACATGTGCCACTGTTCTCTCAGCTTTCAGCTTCTGAAGCTGCTTGTGATGTTCTTGATTGCAAGAAGGTACTAGTGTTTGTGTTGGTGTGGTTATCTCTGAATTGGTATGCTCTTCTAGTGCCCAACTGTTTGTCAGTCGTACAATGAAATTGTTTCATGGTTAATTCCCAGCATGTATCTCATTCTTGATCTATCATCATCTTTCTCATATTGTCCCAGAGATTGTTATTCATAATTGCATGTTCTACCTGTTCATAACTTGGAGGAATGGAAGCTGTTCAATCGGAAAACCACATGCTGAATTTTGCTAGATATTGAAGCCTCACTCCCTTCCTTCTGCTGAATTTCAGCTTCTGATGAGTGATATTTATATTCCTTCACTATTAAAAAAAATTCTGAGTGCAACCAATATTTCATCAGGGGCATTGGTGGCAAACAAAAAGCCCTGATGCTATTGCTAGGTTCCCTGGCTTTCCATCAAACTTCAGAGTTAACATGTACAGCATCAAACTTCAGAAAGGAGAAGTAGACTACTCAAGAAACACATAACAGCACAAAGGACGACCTCCTTTTTTTTGTCAGAAATCCTCTTGCAATGTAATCAATCAGCTTGATGCTTCGATTTCAGAAGGGTACAATTGCAAGTTGCAACCATCTAATCTGTACCAAGATCCACACTGATTAAGGTAATCAAGTACCAACTTTGTGTCCTCCTTTAACTAGCTACGAAAGGTCCAAAATTTACAGAAGTTTTTCAGTTGTCACGACGATAGTTTTAGAATCCTGAATTTCAAGTATCAACGATAACTTTTGCTGGGAAGTTTGATCCTTTTTTTGTGAAGCACAATGGTTTCTTGAGGAAATTAAGCTTAGAATTACAAAGTAGAGTGGTGCTGTGCCAGGAAGGATTCCTGAAGCCATCTATCTCCTCTTGTGTTATCCTTTCTTCAAGAAAGAGTGATGCTTAAAGCTAGCAACCTCTGCAGAAATGTCATGTGCCAATACAGCTCTTGTTAAAGGGCTTTGGGCAAGCAATGGATCAGTCTGCAGGAATTTCACTGTACATCACTGTTCGTTATGCCGTTATGCGATGGAAGATTAAATGGCTGGGGCGCTAGCGATGCTCGTTTCTCGTTTGTTACAGTCCTGATGCTTCATATGTTTTTCTTCGACAGTAAAAGTTGTCGTGATTCGTTTGGAACTAGCTCCAGGCACTAATGTCAGTGATGAAACTAGCTCCATTCGGGAATACCTGTTAGTTTTTTACTTCATTCACAGTACTCATCGAACAGCTGAAAATGGCGTAAAAAATGTTGCTTTCGCAATAGTAGGAGGTAAAGATCACTTGTTGCAAACATGGATTAGTAAAACAAGGGTTTATATATATATATATATATATATATAAGTGTGTGTGTATATATATATATATATGTGCGCGCTCTATATAATATTAGGCAATATCAAATTCTATCTCGTTCTCAAGTAATTGTCAGTTTTAACTCAGGTTTAACAATATGTTTCATATAGGCAACCATCCTCGTGGGAGTCACGGCTCACGTCGAGAGTCTAAACTTGTATAAATTATTATCACATTATATGTGTATTGCTTGTTCCATATAAGTAGCTCCAACACATATATTAATTAAAAATATTATATATTATAAAGTTAAAAAATACTAGCTTATAAAAAAGTTATATAAGCGGTACTAACGGAGAATTTATTAAAAACATATTCTTTTTAAGCTTTTTACTAATAATCCATTAGCTATAAAAAAACAAAACAATCAAAGCTGGTAGGCCATGGCAGCTCAATCAACTGCTCAAGGCCCACGGAAAAATGAAGCCATTAGCCAGCAGCAGATCAACACAAAATCAACAGAGCTGACATAAGGCAAAGCACATTTCTTAATCTGATTGGTTAACACAAGAAAAAAGTGAGGCACCGTCGTTTTCCTCGATGGAGAATGCTTCACTGCCACGTGGCGCTCTATTATTGGTCTGTCGGCGCCTCCGCGTCCCGGGTGATTCGCGCCATTATTCGTGACGCCTGTTTAAACAATTGCAGTTTCTCAGCAACCAAGAAGGGGGATGCCCATGATTTCAGCTATATATACACCCCTGAATTTTTTTATTTATTACTCTCGAATTTTAGGCATATATACACCCCTCTCAGTCTAATATAGTACATCTCTCACAACCTAAATAGTAGCATAGGTAAGAATATCAGTTCATATCTATTTAATTTTGTATCCCTTCTATTTTGCTCTGACTTTGCTGCTGCTTAGCGGCTTTATGTTATAGACAGTATGTGACGCAAAATAGACAGGTCACTTAACTCTACGCTTAAGAAAAAATCTCCTAGGCCAATAACAATACATTGGGCCTGGCCTTTTCTTCCTTCTCTTTATTTTTGTCATTAGGGTGGCAGATGCATATACAAAGTGGGAATTGAATGGTTTTCTATAAATATGTATAACAGCTTACTGAAATTTAATGCCAACCTTATATAATAGCCAATGGATGGAGGCCACTCTTTGGCACTACAACTCTCCTCTAGATAATGACAGATAGAACATTTGCACAAAGCTTAAATCATGATAGCTTTCTTGCTTTCAAAGTTGCCAGTTATTAGGATTTAATAGTACCCCTCTATAAGAAATAGAGATTCTAAGCTGGAAGTGTGTTCTTGAATCTTGATCCTTCACCATCTCCTTTCTTTGCTTTCCCATTTGGATGAAAATTGTTAATCTACAGTGATGGCTTGTCATATTCCACTTTGTCTTCTTTTTTCCTTTGTCTTGATCCAATCCATTCCCTCAAAACCAACAAAAAACTAGATTTTCTCCATTTGATAGTAATTGCAAATATTTTTCATTTATTTTGGTTTCTCCAAAGATTTGTTTTTTTCTAGAAGTGTGCTACACTGCAGCTGGTTTTTGTTGTGAGAATCTGTTTGTTAATTGGAAACAATGGCCGGAGTCGAAGACGAAGGCGAGGTGGCCGCGCTGCAGGAGGCTCTGCGAGAGCAGGCGGTCGTCGTGGAGGAGCTGAGGGCCGAGCTGGAGGAGGAGAGGCAAGCGGCGGCGTCGGGCGCCGACGAGGCGCTGGCCATGATCGTGCGGCTGCAGGCGGAGAAGGCGGCGGAGCGGATGGAGGCGGAGCAGTTCCGGCGGGTGGCGGAGGAGAGGATCCGGCACGACGAGGACTCGCTGGCGTTCCTCAAGGCCGTCGTCTTCCACCAGGAGATGGAGATCTGCTCCCTCAAGCGCCGCCTGCTGGCCGTCTGCGGCAGCAACGACCCATACGCGCCTCCCGCCGGTGATGGCGCCGCAGCCGACCTCCCCTGGCTGCGGAAGCTGGCCAAGAACGCCGTGCCGTCGAGGAGGAACGCCTCCCTCCCGGCGCCGCGTCTGGAGGAGCTCTGCTCGGAGATCGACGCCGAGGAGGGCCACCACCCCCGCAAGAACGGCGGCGACAGATGGCCGGCGAGGACGGTCTCGGACATAGGAGAGGTCATCACGAAGGAGGAGTGGACGATGCTGCTCCGGTCAGCCTCTCACCAGCTCCGGCGTGTGCCAAGCTACTCTGACAGCGCTTCTGCACACGCCACCCTCAGATCTAGCAGGAGGGCTTCGCCGGAGATCATCTCCGAAGAAGAAGAAGATCACAGCGACAAAGCACGAAAGGATTGCAACTGTAATGGCCATGACACCATTGCTGAATTCGGTGAAAACATCGAGCAGATCAAGCTCGCCGTACACAATCTTGCAACTGAATTCATCACGATGAAGGAAGCCGGCATCTCCAAATGCGATTCGCAAGCACGAATGCTAACCGAAATCCGCGCAAAGCTCGACGCGATACAGAGGCAGCAGGATGGTGGCCATGGAGACAAGAGATTGTCACCTCCTATCCAGGTGAAAATCAGTAGGGAGAAAGGCAGCTCATCCAAAGGAGGAGGCTACTCACAGAGTGAGCTGCTGATGAACCATTTCATCGAGGTATGTGCAATGATCTTCTCTGCTGCTCTGCTTGTTAGGCCCTTGCTCAAGGCTGCTGCATCCATGACATTTTTTATGTGCTTCCTGATTTTGGTCTTAGCTCTGGTGTTCAGAAAAGTTTTGATGAACTAATGATGTGTAAGAGCATCAGCAATTCAATGGTTGCACCGATTTATCAGAAAAAAGCTAGACACGTATGCTTTAACATAAACCGATGCATCCTTTCTCGCGTGGTGCAGGACCGACTTGAACCAATGACGTGAGGAGGGGGGAAATCGATTCATGAGCTGCCAGCTCACTCTATGAGTCGCTTTATTTCCCCCACTGGATAAGCCCTAAGAAATGGCAATAGAATTATTTTCCCTTCAATTTTGATTCTTCATATTTTACTCACTCATTGTAAGAAGAACATGTCTGTGAAAAAAGCTCAAACAATTACTGTCATTTTGTTTCTGAGGAAACATTGGAGAGTAACTTGTCCAAGCCATTTTTACAGTGACAATGTAATTTGTCACTGTAAAACTAGGGCTAGGTTTTCCCTTTTGGGGGGACATCTCTCATCTCTGTGATGAAATGTGTTCTTGTTTATACTACTCCAAAATCATCATGAATTGCATTACTCATTACACCAAACTACATGTGTTTAGGTGTTTGCTGTTCTCAACAAGAATTTCTTCTAAATTGTCTTAACAGGCAATGATGTACATACCATGAGATGTGTGAAAGCCTAGATGAAGATGACATTTTTATTGGTTCTTGGAGATCATTGACTCGAGTAAAAGGATTGCTGATTTTTTTTCACATCTTTGAGTTCTCTTGCGAAGATGATGTGTGATACGAGAGCTCATGTGAATTGTGTGGCGTGTTTTTTTTTTACTTTGACGGGGAGAGCTAGCTACAGCTGATGTGATGCTACCAATGCTTGTAAAAAATTAAAGAACTGTTTTTTAGGGTCACTGTTACGACAGATTGAGAAATTTGATCAGATGTTGAATTTTGCCGATATGAATATGATGGAAATATGGAATCACCGTCATTTTCGTCAGTTGTACGCTGGCAGTATACGCAAAGAGAATGAATCTCTGGCGTTGCTTGTGCTTCATCTCTCTAAACGCCTACTTTGCTTATTGTACCATCTACTGGGTTGTTGGATACTGCAGATCATGTGCATTGCATAAAAGTAAAACTAAGAAAAAATTCTATATATGCTACTGAAAATTTATCGGTTCTCATATATGTCATTAAAAATTTGATATTCTCGTATATGGCACTGCTTCAGTTTTTTGTATTTGTATATGTCACTGTCGTCAGTTTTAACGTTAATTTTTTCCAAATGACAAAAATGCATTTAGCTCACAACGCGGAGAATCAGAGATGGTCAAAGGGTGCGCAGGGAAACACGTCGCTGTCACAACCACTGCCGGACCCTCACCCGCTCCTCATCGCTCCCCAACCTATCCTTGATTCCCCGTGTTGTGAGATAAGATCATTTTTATCATTTAGAAAAAAAATTAACATTGACTAACGTTGAAACTGACGACAGTGACATATACAAACACAAAAACTAAAGCAGTGGCATATACGGAAACAACAAATGTTCAGTAGCATATACAGAAACCTGTGAACTTTCAGTGACATATACGGAATTTTCTCTAAATGTAATGGTTTTTACTAAGGCACTGTTTGGTAGCGATTATTGAGGCTTATTCCAAAGAGAATCTCAGGATCTTTATCAAACAGGTAAAAATAATAGTGATTCAAGGTAAAATTTAGGAGAATTGATTCTCATTTTTACCCGTGAAAGAAAATCAGGTAAAACTTTGCTTCTCACGAGAATCAAGTAAAACCTTACTTCTCACGAGAATCAGACGAACAAAAATTTAAAATACACATAAAAATTTAGAAAAATATTTATATATGATTGAAGTATAAATATTTTTTTTGCCTTCTAGCGTTCCTCCTCTATAATTGAGTGAGAAATAAAATCTCCTATGGACCACTTGTCTTTTTGAGTGTTGTAATTGAACCTAAAAGGACCAGGGCTTGGTGCGGGCCGTGTTGGGCGGGTAGGCGCACAGCGTGGTAGAGCTCAAGGCGGCGGCGTGGCGTGGATCCGACAGCTAGTATGGCAGCAGAGCACATGTGACGGCAGCCCATACGAAAATGGGCGGATTGCTTATTCTAGATAATCTAAATGCGTTATTTGGTTTATCCAAATCTGAATCTATATCCATCGAATACCAATGATGTTATATATATTTCCGTATCAAAAAAATATTCAGATCCGATCCTATTTTTGAGTGTTCCGACCTATCCAATTTGTGCAAACCAAGACTTTTTTTAAGAAAGGTAACTCAGTCAATAATGGAAAAGGCATTTTACACCTTTATGTCCCCTCATGTTTTACATATTCCTCCGATAAAAAATATATTACGTTTGACTTTTTTATAGTCTTTAATATGTAACTTTAACCATATTTTTGTATTACAATAAATTTATAAATTTTAAAAAAATATATGTGATTGTGAGAATATGTTTTATAGACAAATCTACAAGGATCATTTTTATACTTTCTAACCAAGTATTTTAATAGTTATTAATGGTCAAATTTTTGTTGTTGCAAATCGAGCTGACATGATGTGATTTGGAAATTTTCTGAAGACCAGAAAAGCATGCCTTCTGTAATGTTTTATTCCTGTGCCCATCCTTACCATGCTTGATAATGGGAAAGGAAATGCTTGCTGACAAGAACACACCCTTGACCATTAGCCTGCTAAGGTCAGGGTAACCATGCAAGGAAACATCAGGCAAAAGAAACATACAGAACTAATCCGTAAGCTTGGACCAAATGATCATTTGCAGGTTCAGTTGAACTGAGTAGAACTAACAAATGGCATGGAAATTATCTTAACAGTCTATCTGCATACTGGTACACTCAAGATACCACATTATATACACTAATATTTGTAACTAATAGTCTCCTGTTAGCCATTTCAACTTGTGTTAAAATATCACTGCCATGCTATTCAACAAGGGATCTAGAAAATTTTCCTATCTCTATTTGATTCCCTGGTTCACTTGGCTTGAGTAGGGATTACCATCTGAAGTCCAAACTGAACAAGATGCATTGCTTCCAATACTTGCCATTGTTACAGCTTCACAGCTAGTCTTCTGCAACATCATCCAAAACAAAATGGACTACCTTTTTTTCTATTAATTTTAGTGCATCAAGTTGCAGTAGGCTAGCCAGCCACATCTAAGGGCATCCATTGTTCGGGTCACTGCAAATCAGATCAAAGATCATTCCGACAGATCAAAAGAGAGCTCCTTTTTTATACAATTCTAAGCAGCTGAGTTGGTCAAAGTTTGGCTTCTGAGAGAGAGGGTTTAATTGAAACTGCAATATCACCATATGATTCTTGCTGTTGTACATCAATATAATCATAACTTTTTAGAACCTACAGCAAGAAAAATGTGTCAGACAGAAAGAACAATATGTGCAGCTGCACCAAAGTAACTATGGAATTATGTCAAAAAAGGAAATGTGGCTACAAGTCTGAATTGTACCAATGTTTCCATAAACATGCGTGCAGCTTGTTTTCTGTCCCTCCCTTCTAAGATTCTGTTCAAACTAAATTCACCAGGTTGGCCATCTGACATAGCTGAAGCCATTTGTTCTTTGAAGTACCGTGCAACAGCCCTACAACGCAATATAAATCAAAAGTCACAATTTGCGCTGAGACAATAACATTTAACAAAATCATCTCTTGGAACGTATCTCATTACCTTGTCCTAGCAGACATGCTTCCTAATCCTGTTGCCCCAGTACCTGCTGTAGATATTACTCCAGGAGTACTCATGAGACTAGGAATCTCTGGCAAATCTTCATTAAGGTCATCGTTAAATGGAAACGGAGAAACCTGAGGATGGGAATCTTGTCCAGGTGATATATAACTCATATCAGCTGATAGTATTCCAGTAGCAGCAGTTCCTCCAAGTCCAGACTTTGGAGTTCTACTTGCACCAGGAGTTTTGAAAGGAGAATTATCATCTCTTATTGGAGATGGAATATCTTGTGGAGAGAATCGAGGAATCTCAGGCAAATCTTCATTGTGTGCAGTGTATGCATCACCTGGAGACTTTGGGCTGAGCTCAGGTTCAGGCTGTCCATCTGCATTTCTCACAGACAGTTGTGCATCTGCGTTTACTGGTGACTTTGGGTGATGCTCAGGTGGAGGCTGTCCATCTGCATTTGTTGGAGATTGTGGATTAAGCTGATGCTCCGGTTGTGCATCTGCATTTCCTGGAGACTTTGGAGAGAGCCGATGATCAGGAGATGTATCCCGAATACTGACACTTGCTACCCCAGGAGTATGGTCATCAGAGATAAACTCATCATCAGGGTCACTGAAATGGGGGAAGTTTCTCTCGTAGGTTTGATGTAGTTTAGAGCACATCCCTGAAAAGATGCAAATTTGGGCTATGACATAATTTCAGGACTAAGTGAAAGGACTATATGCTAGTGGAATCAGGGATCACATTAGCTTACCATAGACCGAAGGCTCAAGCAAGAAGCTGTCCTTTTGGCGAGTCCTGCTGATTTTCCACACATCCACAGCTGTTTGAGGTAGTTTCCTCCTCTTGCCGATCAGATGATATAGTTCATCACCACCAATTTGTCTCTTCATATGACTGTGCAAGTAAATGAGAATTTATCAGTTACCACTAATACAGTAGAATACCACCATAAATCATAATTTCGTTATAATTTATTCTCATTGCACCTATCACTATGATGGTAAAAATTCAGTTGCTAGAGGAGTTAATTTAACTGGTTGATGAAAGCAGCAATGGAATAATTGTAAATAAGCTGTTTAGGATGACAATGTTCCAAGGGTGGTTGGGGAGGG
>KE373064.1:131869-146723 GCA_000418225.1 Zizania latifolia
CCGCGCAGCCACCTGCCCGTGCGCCACGTGGCCAGGAAACCGCCACGTGGCCTACCCAGGGGAGCTGTCCCCCACAACTACTTTAGTACTGCATTGTGTTTCCCTTATGGATTGAAATGTCAGCTCGGAGCCTTGTGCTTGGACCTGTGAGTCCTGCAAACTGGGTTCACTGGTATTATAGGGCTCGCCGCCGCCGCCATAGTGTCGCTTGTTGGCTCATAGATCACATCTCCTGGGCAAAGCCCGTGTGTGGCGTGAACAATGCCACAATGCTAGCTGGGGCACTCCATGTAGACCATCCGCTCCACGTTGATGCAGTTAAATCCTATTTGACGTCGTCGTAACTACTCACATAGTAGAATTGGACATCAAGACCTTGACGGATGTGGCATGGATGAGAGTAGGGGCAGGAGACGTGGCATGGGCGCAACGGCGGTGGTAGTCAGTAAAGGCTATGGAAATATGAGGGTTACTAGTATGCTAAGGTTTTCAAGTTTTGGATATTTATTTGGGCTATTGGGTTATGGTCGTTACTTTTGGGTTTTAAGGATTTTTTATATTTTATGGGGATATATAGGTTAAATAATAGATTTGGGTTTTAGCTCAGCGAACCGGTAGATAAAAAACTAAACTTGGCCCGGCGAGTCCCATCCCTCGTTAACTGTCACTCTACCTACCGCCACTTGAATAATCACGTGAACCCTAAACGAGTGCACTATTATTAGTAGCCAACTTTAGTGTTTTGTAGCGATGCGTGATATATATAGCTTGCCTGGAGTGTCATGGATCATGCTAGTATGCATCCAAACAAGCCTAACCCCATAATTAAAACTAAATCTGCCGGTGGTGACGCAAATCCAAAACCGGTGGTTGCGGTGGTCAGAATATTATGCGTGTTATTAAGTGTTTGTCATGACATGACGACAGCAGCAGCTTGCACAAGAGCCATCACGAGTCACCACTACACTCCTCACTGTTTACTGTTCTTCTATCAGTAGCTCCCATTGTCGGCACTACTGTCTATTTATGTTACTGGTAGTATTATTCTATCAATGAATTGATCTTGACTATCCATTTAGAAGAATAAATTAGTACCCTTGATTGATTATACTTTGGGTATAATTTTACTTCATATGTACCGTTCAGTTCATCTGACGGAATAGGCTTTTCCCCTTGTTTCTTTCAATCGAATGCAGATGTAGCCTCTCATTAATATCTAAATGCATTAACTCTCTGTTTGCTATGTGATTTATTTTGAATTTTGTTTTTTTTTTAAATAAATGAGGTAGCACTCCAGGTTGAAATAATGAAGTACCAGTGTCCAAGTTGAATAGAGTACTCCTCTAATTACCAGGTACTCTCTCTGTTGATTTGATTTTTATAAGTTTTACTTGGATCTAAAAGTCAAACTTTGTAGTTTTTGATTAACAGATACAGTTTCAAAACTATGAACACTGTGAATACCTGCAAAATTACAGCATTGTGAATACAGCATAAACTGCAAAAGAGAAAAGGCTGGACAAGATTGAGAAAAACGGATGAATTACAGCAGAGATCAAAACTATGACCATTGTGAATAACTTTTGCTGATTTCTACTAAGAATTGCAGTATGCCACAAGGGAGACAATATCAGAGTCTCCTGGATTAATCAGTAGCTGCATGGTGTTTTTCTCACACCATGACAAAGAATAATATGATGGCCTACTCCATTATACCGTTTACACAACACAGATAGTTTTTTTTTCTATCATTCTATTAGATTTGTTGCAACTACTAGCACAACAAGTCTTGCAGCAAGGTACATCATGAATACAGACCAATACATTCACCACCAAAAATATACAGATTCAATGTATGAAGAATAAGATGTGGGTGACCCAAAACACGCATTGTATACCTCAGTAACTTGATCTCTGATAATGCGCATGCATGGTGGAGTTATAAAAATTTCAATTTTCCATGTCGGAGAGCAGATTTTGCCTGACATACAGCCTTCTCAGTGCCCGCCAATCCAGAGCAAGCATCTGGTGCCCCCAGGGTAACTGCGAAGTACAAATAAATGGTGCACAGGAAGGCAAGAACCACTAGTGTTGTCAAGAGGAAGCGATGCCGCTCAAGGAGTGCAGACCAACTGCCGATGTCATCCCGGGATGATTGAGGCTTCTTTGGGGATGATAAAAAAAACGTATTCTGTGACCTCCTGTGAGGAGATGATAATGAATCAAGAACCATGGTGGTGATGAGTTAACTCGTTCAAAACCTGACCCAACAAAGAAAAATTAAGGGTAAGGAAACATACATATTCTCAAAATATATACTTGCAAGAAAGATTGCATTAAAGAAATAACATCCTTCAAATGTTCAATTCAACCATCACATATGCTCATATTCTTCTTCTTCATCAAAGTCTTTCAATCCTAAGAAAGTTAGGGTAGGCTAGAGTTGAAACTCAATCTTGGGTTTCATACTTTCATCTCCGTTTGAGTGGCTAGGTTTTCCATTGACTTAGCACGATAATAAATTAAATAATTAATAAGGCAGCTCAGCAACAACTCAACTGTAAATTACCAGTGAAAATATTCATCCTTCGAGAGATACATCATACAAAATAGGAGATGCACATGTGTTGACCACCCAAAATAGGAGAAAATAATTAATAAGTACATCACTGCAGGGAACAAATAACACATGGATACTATCATACTACCTCCAGTGATTAATATATGACGTCATATATTAATGACTGGAGGGAGTACAGTTCAACTAAATGTACAGCTAAGCTCTACATCACTCTGCCACTGTCAGGTAGGCAAACAATTATCTAGCTATTATAAGCCATATTTGTAGATACATATAAGTTCAAGTTAACAAAATTGAATTATAAGAACATGAGAAATTCAAACATGCTGCTCTACTTTATCTATACCCTTAATTTAATATAAGTTTTGGGAAAGACAGAAAAAACATGGTGGAGCAAAAACCACTAAACATCTGCCAGGGTATCTGCTTTGACCGTGGAATTTTCATTGGTGGAACAATGGACCTCACAGTGTGCAGTGTGCACTATAGTGAAAACGACCCACCATGTGGCATTATCCCAGTCCCTGTCAGTCTGTCACCAGTGGAACCGCATAAACCTCAATTGTGCAGTTGAATTCCAAAGCAAGCTCCTTTTCTTTATTGATGCCTCAAGATCCAGGCAAGAAACTCATCTCTTGCTACGGTTTAATGTTGGCTCCCACGCTAGTTTCTACCAATTGGTCAGTATGCTTGAACTAAGAATCAACGTGTTGTCATCTTCTGAAATTCCAATCCCAAAGGTTGTGTGTTTGCTACCCAACTCCATGAATCAAATGCACACAACTCGTTGCAACGGCGGCCGGTCCACACCAATTAGTGAATCAGGCAGATTGGTTCTAGATTCTAATTCCAATCCAATGATGATCAGACGATTCTGTGACACATGCATCTCATCTCGCGCATCTACATGATCTCAAAAACAATACCGAAATCTAGAAAAAGCGCATCTAAAGCCATGACAACTAAATTTGCTTCTACGCGAAGCGTGAGATGCCGAGATCTTTGTCTCTGCGCTTCTCCTCAATCCACATAAACGCTAAGGGATAATTAATATCAACAAGATGTGAAATCTCGGAAACAAATCAGCTATATTCCTTTCCAAATTCCAAACAAAATTTAGACCAGTATTGACGGGCTCACAAACATCAATAATTCGCAAGACTGCTACCTGACCGGACCGAATCCAAATTAAAGAAACCAAGAACACACACAGGGCAATGTGAGTTACGAGCCACACACCTAATCTGCAAAAATGATTAGAGGGGGAAACGAAGCACGAAGCGCAAAACGCACACGAGGCTCTAACTGGGATTCCCATCCCCAATACCGTTTTCCCACCCAGCGGAAACCCATCTACCCCCCTGCAGCTGAGCCAAGCGCCGCCTCAACGGCGACCTGCACGCGGCGGCGCTAGCGTTCTACTCGCTCGGCAAAAAAGAAGGGCTTTCTGGTCGGCCGGGATCCAGTATGAAGAACAGGACAGAGGAAAGGTAAAAAAAGAGACAAAACTGCGCAAAAGCAAGAAGCTCAGATCCGAGGAGACGAAAGGAGAGGTAGATCGAGCGCTTACTTTATTCCGATGCGAAGAGCGCTTCTTCCTCCTCGCTCTCTCTCTCTCTAGGAGGAGGACGGATGTGCGGGTGAGCTCAAGAGAGAGAGGAGAGAGGAGGGAGGGGGGACGCGGTTTGTGGGGAGAAGAGTTAAAAATGGAGTGGCGAGAGGAGGAAGAAGGGGAATTGGGTAGGAGTGGTATTTTAGTAATTTGCCAGTTTTTGACTACGGCGATTTTAGATTTGACTATATTTGACTATCAATAGTTAGAATTATTTGTTTTAATATTGCTTTTAAATTAACAGACAAAGTGCTTCTACTCTTGATTATAATTGATAAATATTCGTGAAAGGAGGAAGTATAATTTGAGCAAGAACCAAATTTGCCTAAACACGCTTAAATAATACTGGAATTATATATATATATATATATAATGGGTCATTAGTTCTAGTTTTCGTGCCGTTGTCCAGGTCAACAAAACATTCCCTTTTCTAAGTAGGTCAACGAGAAGAAAACCTTGCAATTATGGGTACTGGAGTCAAATTAAAGAAAATATTCCCTTCGTCTTAGCTTTTGGCATATGTATTAAAAGTGATCATAATATATTACTCATGATAGATGAGTGTGGGTCTGGGATTAGTTGGATAGAGTAATAAGTAATAAAATCTAAAAGTAATGTAAGTAATTTATAGGTAAAATTTATCTTTTATAGGTACTAAATTGCTACATTTTAGGTAGATTTTGAACTTAAAAAATGTTATATTTTAGAACAGAAGGAATTTTACATTTCACAAAACTGCATACTCTTATAATTTAACAAACCTGTAAAAACAACTATACATTTAAGCCACAAAAATCACTAATTGAGCTCTTAAAATATGAATTTTTGTGATAAAACGTGTACTAAATCTAAAGTTTTGTGACGATTCAATTTTAAAATGTAGTTCTATGATATTGTGGTTTTTCTTTATAGCGGCGATAATTTTGCCAATATATATTTAGTTTGGGGAAATTTAATCTAAAGAAAAACGAAACTAATATACCAAAGCAAAAAAATTACATGATTAAAAACAGTAACTCCAGTAAAAGTGGATCGCAAGGAATTAGTAGTTTCAAATTCAATATTCGGAGGTAGTGTTGCATCAAATCTTAGATGGATTGCATCATCTATTCATGTACGTGTAAGCTTAGAACCGGGTGCATAATTCTTTTGTCAATATGTAGTTCAGGCTTGGAACTAATGGCATCACTTCATTTCCAGCTTCACTGAGCTATTTCAAACGGGATGTTAAATTTAAAACAATTTGCCCTAATAAGAGCCATTTCTCAATAGTTTCAAAATAAAAAAGAGCCATCTCTGAAGCTAGCATCAACCGATTTCTGACGAAATTTGTACAAATATCAGTCAGATCCAGACCCCTCCAAGCATGCCATTTCCGTGTCTGCTCGCAGCTCGCTTCCTGCAAACCGAGTCTTTGAAAAGCAGCCGCAACTGAGTAAAGAAGCCGAGATCTGAATGAATTATTTTGATTCCGACACAGTCGTGTCGTGTGGGTCACTGACTGACTAGCTCCTTCTGGAAGCAAGTGGTTAGAGTGACCTGACTTTTGAGTGTTCTTGAGGGGTGACAGTTTTTCCGATGGAGAAGTGGATTCGTCCTGACGAGGGTAAGAGACTTTTCGTTCCATAGGGAAGCAGGGCTGAGGACCGAAATTAGACGGATGCAGGTTTATTTCTCTACCCATAGGCCTGAAATAGCTTGTTGTCGTCGCCATCCCGTGTCTGCCCCACGCCTCCACCTCTTTACCGTTTCCAGCATAAATCTCGAAGTTAGAATTATACCAAACGTGTCTTATGTGTATTTTAGATTCTCAGACATAGCTGAGACTTCTTTACAGGGTCTCCATTCCCTTGTTTTTTTAATAAAGTTAATCCTTAGCCATTGTTTCAAGTATTAAACCAGCAAGTAGGCTCCATTTCCCTTGCAGATTATAGAGCTTCAGGAGTTCGGATTGAACAAGAACAAAACATTGTTGACAGCGGCCAAATTGTTCTTTCACTTCTGAAAGCTTCACTCACTGAAGCTGTCATCTTTGATTTTCATGGCCTTGCAATGTGCCTATTTTAGCCGATGCTTACCAGAACTTAACTTGAGCTTTCCAAAACATCTTGCAAGAAATGTTTATGGCAAGCTTTTGTGCAACTGAAGTTCTTTGGGCAGCTGCAGATCATTGTTGAGCTGAGGCATCTATAAAAAGATCTGATGTTACAACAGTTAAATACAATAAAAATGTGACGAGCAAAAGAGACACAACACAGGTTTTAGAAGAATGGGCACTTTCTTTCTCTATAAATGTTACATTGTTATGGATCAGACACCTGTTTGCAAAAAACCTTACTTACAACGCTTTTTGCGAATTTATATGGATCAATGTTGTAAACCCAACCTTTTTTCCTGACCTCTGTAAGCAAGCCAGGTCGGTAATACTCCCTCCGTTATAACACAGAACAACGAATATGAATAGTACCACTGTCTAGATTTGTTGTACTATGTTATGTCAAATCCGATCCTAAGTTACAATAGTATGAGACGTAGAGAGTAGATGGTTTTAGTTCATATACGACCAAATGCTGCTACTTATGCTAGTACAACATCACTGTCATTATCTACACCTTGCAAGGGCTCTTGCAGCTTAGCTTCAAAGTCCTCCAAGTATTCTCTACTGTTGATCTCTGTCAACCTGCATAAATCAAACAGGAAGAAGATGCATCAAAGGGGCTTTAGCCACCAGGAGATGCACTGAAGCTTACTGCCTGCTGAAACCATATGCATAATGTCACAAATTTGCCGTTACCTACTGATTGTCCGATCCTTGGCAAATCCTAGCTCATTGTCCACACACAGGTCAGGATCATCGGTTTTCTGCGACCGTGAAGATCTAGGGGAAATTTTTCGTGCTTCAGCAACAGTTACTATATTCTCAAACAGTTCTACTGGTGCAGCCTCAGCTGCACATGAGAACCTTGCCTTGTTCTCGTACATAACCTGAAACCTCATCATTTCATTGGTGGCTTGGAGATTAATTATACCACACTAAACAAGCAGAGAGTTTGGTTGAAATGATTTTTTCCTCTTGTTTACACTCAAGAATAAACCTTTTACTCCCCTTTATCCAACATATTCATATTGCATATAGACCAAGGGAGTATTAAAAATGTCTAGATTAACCCCACAATTAGTATCTCTAAGGACTATTAAATGTATGCATGTATGGAATATAAGGTAAAGCTGGAATTTTATTAGGGGTGTAGATGGGAAAAAACGTTTAAAATTTGCATTGGCATATGAAACAAACCTTATATTGACAAGACTATTCAAATTTATGCCTTGCATTCTTGAACAAAGAGTCCAAAATTCATTGCAAGATTTTAGAGTGTTAACACAATGAAGTGCATTAGTACCAACAGAGATGCAAGCAAATGCAATCTGAACCTGTAAGGCTATCAGGTTCAAGGTGCTTATTGTCTAGTTAAAAGTCAGAACAACAAAAGGTTGTCTAAAAGGTGAGGCCAATGCAAACTTGAACATGAAAAGTAATAGAATAAGGAAACATGGATCTTACATCAACCAATGTAACAAACCGATAAGCTGCTGTTCTGTTTTGAGAACCAAACTTAGGGACGCCATCAAGTGCCAAAGTGTGAAAATTTTCTGCATAGCAACAACCGGAAACCAATTAGATTACATCAAGAATTGACTTTTGTAAATCTTGAGTTCTCGACTGAGAAAATGCATGCACCAGCATACTTACTAAACAGTCCAAAGTAATCAGCTGCCCCTAAAGGCCTATCACAAAGATCTTCAAATGGGAAATATGCACACCCATTTGCTCCCAGTGGAACCTGCAATGAATTGAGGTTCAGTAATACCACCAGTATGTTTAACTGGACTAAAACTAGCTCCTTGAAATTTCTAACTTCTACAAGACCTGCAATTGCCGGCCCATAACAACTTCAACTCTCTGAGGTCTAGGTTCCTCATCACCAATTAATGTTTGGAACTTCTGTTTAAGAAGTGTACTGTATTTTCCAACAAAATAGAAACCTTGTTCCGCCTGTTTGTGTATCAGATGGACGATGTCAGAAAAGGGTTAAAAGGAAGAAAATAAAACACTAATACATTGAAAAGATAGGCAACATACAGAACCCAATTGGCGATAGTCTACTGCAGAGCCAATGGGATGCGCAATGCACCTTTCCTGCAATGGTCCACAGAAGTTGAATCCAGTAACTAGCACATTAAAATCCATTTGACAGCAAGAAATCCAAAAACCGGACAACTCATACTTTCAGGGTGTCAATGAAAGGTAAGAAAAGATCTCGCTGTAAGCCACCCTCATAAAGCTGACCGGGAGCTCGATTAGAAGTTGAAACCAGAATCTGAGAATAAAATAATCATGCAGAATAATTAATATGAAATGTTAGCGTACTAGTGTACTACTGCCAAGTTGCTTAAGTGGAATAAGAAAGTGAGAAAAATAATAGTCACATACAATGCCTTTGCTGAACAAATGTCGGAATAACCGGTTCAATATCATAGCATCAGCAACATCAGTTACCTGCACAATGCCTTGAATTTGTTAACAACATACATACCTATCAATCCAATACTTACTTCAATAGGGATACACATACCATAAATTCATCAAGACATAATATGATGGCCTCATCTGAAATCTCAGCTGCAACCACGTCAAGGGGATCTGAAACACCTTTATGCATCTGTATGTAGATGAATATTTAATCATACGTGCCTGAATATATTGCAGCGAGTTAGGCTGAGAAAGGCAATTATGCATTCTTGTATATATATAAGTACCTGAAGACGACTATGTACATTTAACATGAAATCATGAAAGTGGATGCGCTTCTTTCTCCAATTAGCTGGCCTGCCAAAAGCAAAGTGAAAGGGAACAATAGATGTAAATACCAACATATTATTTGCCCAACTTTTACCACAAAGCCAAATGGTTTTGATGCAAACACTGTTATTGAAAGGCTTGGGATTTTTTTAGCCTACCCCAACTTGCTTTGGATTGAAAGGTGAAGAAGAAGAAGAAGAAGAAGATTTTTTTTATGTAACAAATTATCACTCCCATATTGGGCAAGCCATGTCGAAGTCCATTAATGACTATTCCAATACCTTAATGGCTAAATAGTCCCAATATCCTAAAGATTTGTACAGTAAATAATGTCCAAATGAATTAACTTACAATAAATACATAATAGAGAATTATGTTTAACTTTTTGAATTATGTAACAGCATATGAACCACTAATGAAGCTTAAATTCTGTTAAGTAACATGCCATCTGAGTTTTGAATTTTTCACCATGTCAATACTCAATACTTTCATTAACTTAGGCTTCTGCATGCTCCTTCTCCAGAAATGACCATACATAATAAGTTGACAAAAATAAAGGCGAAAAGGGCAAAGAAAATATAAGGTCACCGGAACTGCATAGGCACATAGCTGCCATGCAAATCCTGTATAGCTATTTTGTGGGTTGTTATGTCATCAAAATGCATTATATATACATACACATTGATGGATAACTAATGAATAACTTGTGGACAAGTTTAATTATTGAATGCACTATGAAACATAACTTCCTTATCTCAAGAATGCACCAAGAAAGTCAGCAAATTCTAGATTAAGGTACTTACAGTTGCTCATAGAACAAGTCCATAAGCATCGTCTTCCCAGTACCGACACCTCCATATAGATACAGACCCTTGACAGGAGAATAGGTAGAAGGCTGGATAATTAGGCGGGACCATAACCATCTTCTCCTGCAAAACAGTAAACAGTATGGTTTAGGACTTGGGAGCATTCAAAACCAGATAAACCATGTGTCATGTCTCATGTGAGCTCAGAGTTTTCTAACTGCGCTTACCTTCCAGATTTCTCAGATGACTGATATCTATCCAGATGGCAAGCTTCTTCATTCTCAACCAGCTCTTCATAGAGCCTTTGTAATTGTTGAATAGTATCAACCTGTATCAAGCAGTAAAAATGGCAAAATTCTAACATGATACAATGAAGAAAGTTAGACAAGAAAAATGACGTTGATTAGGAGCAGTTAGAAAACCTGAAAGTGATCACCATCCACAAGCTCTCCTGATGCGATTCTCCTCTCATATTCCACCATCGGACCAGTTCTTGCAACATCTGATGCAAATTGGGAAACAAAGTATGCTAAATGAAATGCCTCTACCAGTAAATTAAAATGTATCCCAAGAACACACACACACACACATACCTTTGATTGAATCAGCTGACACAGTGGAAAACCTGGACCTCTGTAATTCAACACTTGGATTCACATATCTGCCGATTTCTACATTATGACATAGTATGCTCATTGAACTGGAGACTGAACTACACAATATCAGAGCATTCTGCTGCCTGACCAATCTGTTCGTTGATGAATGTCCCTCTGCATGGAGCTGGGTGAACCGCCGGAGTTGGCGAAGCGATCTAACAGCTGACCTCATCTTCCTGAAGGCGTTTTACTTTCTAGACAAAGCTCAACAGGCAGTTTCTCGAATCTACAAACATAGCAAAACAAGAACCCATTTTAAAAAATCATGTGGAGGTCACCTCCAAGAATGGAGAACTAGTGATCATGTGAATATGTGATTAAACACAGATCATTCATGTGGAACAAACACCATTGGACTCTGTAAGCCTCACAAGTAGACACATAAAGTAAACAAATGGGGAGGGAGCATGCGCTTTGGAATCTGTAAGCATGAATGATTACTAGGAAAGTGACGAGAAAGAGTGGTCGATAATGAAAGCAAATGAAATGCCACTACTGATACCCATAACCCACCAATCAAGGTCAACTAATAAAAAAAAGTAAAACTTACAACTTTTCTTAGGAGACAAACAATTAGGGTTGAAATGATAAGAATCACCACATATCCTTCGATCGAACAACAAAATCGACGACAAGATGAAATATTTTGCCCCAAATCGCCAAATCAAAAGCGGGAGACCGCCAGATTTTGGAACAACGAGCTGAAGGTTAGAAGCTCCAAGTTTATTGGTATACTGTTAGCCAAGATTTTCTGATGAGGCGATGACGGACAGGAGACGCGACCCGAGTCTCAAGATTGGAACTTTCCGCAGCTCGAAATTTCCGCCGCGGCGGGAGGCCGGAGGAGAAGGGGTTTCGCCATTGGAGATGGCAGCCACCGAGAGGATAGGGAACGACAGACAAGATACCTGCACCAGAACTCCGGGACGCCGAAGAGAAGACGAAGCGGCGGCTGCCCGGCTGTGGCAGACAGCCTGGATTCTGCAGCCACGTGATCCGCTGGAGGAGGCGATCCGGCGCCGCACTGCTTCTACGGCGGCTGGTAATCGCGTCCAACAGCCGGCGGCGCCTGCAGCAGTTGGTAGCCGCGTGCCCGCGTCCACCCGGTGATGGCGAACTACTGGAGAGGACAGAGCAACTCTACCCAATAAGAAGAGAAAGAAAGAAAAAAAGTTTAAAAACAATCGAATCGCACCGAAGGAGCTCATGCAACGAACCGAGACGTCTAGGAATATACTAGCCGGATTAAAGGCGGAGAAAGGGGGAGATCGAATCGAACTCTCCTCCAAACCGCGGAGCCGAAACCGCGAAACCTCCTCCCTCCTCGTCGCCGTCGGCCTCTGAATGACAGCCACGCCGCCCTCTCCTCAGTCCTCTCACCGCCGCTGCTACTCCCGTAGTGCTGTGACGCCACGGAACCTATCCTGAGAACGCCCGCGCGAGGAGGATCAGGTGGACGACGACGGATTGGCGGTGACGATTCCGACCGACGGCCGGAACAAGCAGAGCAGAGCAGAGCAGGGCAAGGCAGGGGAGTGGGAAATTTGTTTTTAAACTCGATTAAACTTAGAAAAGTTTGATTTTTTTGATTTAAAAAATCAAACGAATTATAATATAAAACAGAGGAAATATAATTTTCAGCCAATTTATACGATAATTTTTGTATAAAAAGTTTTCGAATAAATAAATATATACATAATATCATTTAAAGCTTGCTGAGAATAAAATTGGACCCACCGAACCATCAAGAATATATCATGTAATTAAGAGCAAAAGATATATAGCCATATCTAGCCAATTTGATCTGATCTAACCATTGAACATTATGAGAATATTTCATGGTGGCTTCACAATATTTCTCTACGACTTAAATAAAATTATAAAGATAAAACATAGTTGGTAAAAACATAATTAATAACTAACTCCCTTAAAATTTTCTCATATAAAATTTAGATTTCTGATGTAATATATGGTCGCATGTCTATGACTAGTATGATCAAAATGTAGGTTAGTATATTTTATAATATTTGCTACTTCAAAAATAACATTTTTAAATATATATGAAACTAGACATAAAAGTGTAAAGCAAAGACTAGGTTAAAAAGACTAGTAAAAAAAGCCAGAGGTCAACAAGTAAAACATAATTAGTAAGATCATATAAAATTGGAAAAAAATCTACATAACCCTCAAGATACTTAAAATTCTCAAAATTAGGTAGCTTAGACCTCGATCTTTGCAAAACCATTTACTTAACCTCTAAGCTAGTTTCACATGCTGTTTTCACCTTGTTGGCATTAGATTTTCTATGCTGGCACCCCATGGGCGCTGGGGAATAGGGGATGATGCCCTAGATCGAGTTCTCCACCTTCGAGCTTGCATCGGCATTCTAAGATGAAGTTAGCACCAACAACCTCTACTTTGGCGTGGGCAAAGAAATCGCTGTAGGGGTAGCTAACAAAAACATCTCTGTGAGATCTTCTAACGATTCGACATGAATAATGATAACATCATATCACAGCTAGTTGGTTAGTCACTCAGTCGCGTCGTTAGAGCTTGTGAACCATGGCACCATGCAACAGCAAGTTGCGATGGAGAGAGATGGAAATATGCAGTATAAGGAAGGAGGTGAGAGAATGATTGATGGTATTTTTGTGCTTTTCATATAAATAAGAGGACAATTCTTTTTTTTTATCTATTTATGATACCATGTTCCACATGTCATTTGCGAAGTCTGAGGCATATCATCACTTATGTAACGTGCCACGTCATCGAAACCATCTCCAAAACCGCCATATAGATTATTTAAACGGTTTTTGATACTTAAAGGTCTAGAATATCCGGTTTCGTAGTTAAGGGTTTTAAGTACATAGAGTACAATAGTTGAGGGGTTATATAGAATTTTCTTATAAAATTTAGATTTCTTGCTAGCGTTGCTAGTGTGGTAAAAATGTAAGTTAGTGTATTTTATAAGATTTACTACGTAAAAACAACTTTTTTAAAGAAAACAAATTCCCAAGGGCCCACCAACCACTACGAGAGTTAAAAAGATTTGAAACGAAAAGAAAGGTTACGACTACGAGACAGCTACCCGGAATTCGCGGATTTTTATTCGTGACACCGACGAGTGGGCCCCAAGCCCACTGGAGTAGTGGAAAGCTCTCGGAATCCTGGAGGCTGGAGCACTGAGAAGTGAGAAGTGAGAAGTGAGAATCCATCGCCGACGCCGGGGCACGAGCGCGCCGCCGCTGCCCGCTGCCGACGCCGATGGCTGGCTTCGCGACCTCGCGCCCCGCCTCCCTCGCCATCGTTTCTCTGCTCGCGTTCTTTATCTTCTTCGCCTTCCTCCTCGCCGTCGGCGCCGAGCGCCGCCGGAGCACGGTACGCGCCCCTCTCCCCGCCGGCCGCCGGAGCCTCCCTCTTGCTACTTTTGACGCTGGTCTCTGAGCCCCGCTTGGATCTTCCTTGCCAGGGGAAGGTGGTGCCGGACGAGTACGACCTGCGGTCCTACTGCCTCTACGACACCGACGCCTCCACCGTCTACGGCGTCGCCGCCTTCTTCGTGCTCCTCCTCGCGCAGGCGCTCGTCTCCACCGTCACACGCTGCCTCTGCCTCGGCCCCGCGCTCTCCTCCCGCGGATGCGCCGTCACCGCATTCGTCCTCTCCTGGTGAGCGCATTTTAAACCCTAGCCACCCCTTTCCTCCACTTCCTTGATGGGAATGCGGTGTGTTCAGTTCAGATGATGGTTCATATTAGGTTCGGTTCAATTTGAGTTTTTTTTGTTGTAATTTCTAGTGCACGCTTGCGGATTCGAGTGTACGGAATCTGTGCGTCTTTGAGTAGGTGAGGCGACGAGGTGAGGAACCCGCTACGGTTGTTTGTAAGAGCATGATTTGGGGGCAAATCGGCTTGAATGGTGACAAATTGCATGGGGGCACAAAGTTTTGGATGTTTTCTGTAGTCCCTGTTCTTGCTTCACCAGCTGACAACCTGACAGAACTGTTCTTTTCTGGTCAGATTGAGACAGAACTAGAAATCGTTGCTTTTAGTAATCTTTTGTGTCAGCAGAAGCATTTATAAGTTACAACACAATGCCTGTAAGGCTATGACAAAAGTCTGTAAACAAATTGGCTCAATAAGTTGGCATCAAGTCATTTACTTGTTTGGGCTCTTCATTTGAGTCAAGTGTAGTACAAAAAGCTTTTTACTCTTCTGCCTGGCATCCATAAACTGAGAGCAAATTTCAAGATCACTGTCACTATATTGTAATTCAAATTAGATAATCCTGCTCTGAATCTGACAGGACTAGGGCTAATCTGTTTGTTACATTTGATTCCTG
>KE373064.1:179462-190599 GCA_000418225.1 Zizania latifolia
AAATATTCACAGTTTTCATAGCATTGTTGTTTGTTTTGTGTTGTGTTGTGCCTCCCTTCCATTTTGTGAGTTTCTGGGGGGTTTGGCAGTTGCTTCAGACTTTGTGCAGTGCTTGTTCATGCTCCTCTTTGCTTCCTCATATTTGTGACTTGTTCTGCTGCTTGTCATATAACATGGCATGTGATCCTCACATGGTTAAGGTCTGCTTGTGGCTGTGTGCATGACCCTTGTTCTGTTGTTCAGTTTCTTATCTGCATATTATATATCAATATATGCACCATGGGTAGAGATCTGGCAAGTTCATGTATCCCTACTGAGAAGCAACTGCAGAGTTGTCTAATTAGACGTTTGACCAATATCTTGGAGTTTAGTGCTGATGAGCAATGGTTGATGCTCCCAAGAGACGATGGGATTGTTTTTTACCACCGTCGAAGTTGACTAAGGAGTATTTTGTTTTGACATGGCAAGAAGAGAATTCTGGAGAAAATAATACGGTTGGGACCTAAGAAACGAGTTCTAGACTAATCCGAATAGATTGCATGCAAAATTCACGTCATATTCTAACGATGTCAACCTTGAGATGAATTTCGTCTTGCAGCAAAAATAAACTTCAATCACCGTGAACTCAAATAGTTACATCAAAATTGCATCATATTTCAGGGCACATTCCTGTTTGAAGTCTGTACTCAAATGAATTTCTGAGTTCTGACTCAGTAGAATGTCACATGTTACAACTTAAGATCATATAGTGGTCACACTGTCAGATAGCAAGATATACCAGTTACCAGGAGAGTATATGTGGAACATGATTTGATTAGCTCAATCTCATCTCACTGCTCACAACTACTACTGTTCCAGGGGTGAAGAAGCCAGCTACAGCATTCAACCTTACAGTCTAAATTAATTGCTCTCCATATAAGAATGTCTAACCTATAGCGCATACGGCGAAAATGGAGACACACAACATACTTAATACATTTCATGTGATACCAGGAGTCGCACTATACTCATCTGAATAACAAAAAATACTGACAACAGATGTAGGGTGTGGCAACACCATGGAAATTACAGTACCTATCTGACCTTCTTCAAGAACTGCACCTTCTCAAACTCTGGGGCAGCATAACTCTTCTCCACTTCCCACGCATGATGAGACATCATGTTGAACGACGATTTCACTCCCTTCTCATCAGAGACCTCCCTCGAAAAAGGGATCCGGACAGCAAAGGTACCTTCCCTGGACTGCACGTGCAAGTCAAAACCCAGCCTGTCCACCCAAATCATCTTCACATCGGTCACCTGTAACCAAACATGAGAGAACTTTACAGTTCATGTATACATCTCAGGATTACCACTCAGCACAGAAGACAGTAATTGGCTGTAGTATCTTTTAGAAAGATAGCATAAACAGCTTTCTAAAATTACATTTGTCATAACAAAGAATAAAATGATGCACCGTTTAATATCCCTCTTAGAATAATTCATATATCTAACACACTATCAGGTTTACGTCCTATCTGTTAATATAGTCATTTTAAGGTAGGTAACTCTCTACAGCTAAGAAATTATAAAGAAACTAAGAAAAGAAAAATATGTGCTTTCTTAGCTGAAGATTAGCTATTTTTCCTTCTGACAGAGAAACAAAGTTGTAGGAATGACAGGAATAAGTTCAGTACCTGAAAATCTGATTCAACATAAATGTTGTATATCCTATGAACATCTTCAGCACGTTTGCTGTTCATTTCCTCAGCAATGCTTTCAGCAAAATTTCGGAGAGGATCAGGTTCTGCATCACTGTATTCTGAAGGAATTACCCACATGCCATCCTGGACAGAAAAAGGCATCCCATGAAGATCAGTCATTCAGTCTCATTTGAACTAAAAAATACAAAGGTGCAGTTGGCTCGTCAACACACATTCATCAATGAAAGAAAATGGGACAACACATATATAAATAAGTTCAGCATATGCCAACGATGGAACTCAAGAATATTTAAAGCACCTAATATGGTAATTGAACAAAATTCAGTAGCTGCTCAAGGTTCAGTTAGCAACCTATATCAATACATTTCTGGAGTAAAAAATTGGATCTGGAATGGATTCCATATGAGGGGAGGGAGGTAAATTAAATATAGGTGGGGAGTGTAAGTTGATTATTAGGTGATAAAATTATCTTGATGGTCTTTGTTTTTTGAAGTTGGTTCAGGAAGCTATCCATGAAAGGAAATTCAGAAGACATTCAAATGAAACTGATGACGCCATGATATAAATATATCCAATTTTTTTTGTACGATGCAGGTCAGTCAAACAAAACCTTAAAATCAACAAATAGTTAATTTTAACTTAAGACTAATCACAATAAAAAAAGGGATGTACTCTTTCAAGTCGTTAACTACACCTGAAACCTAGAAAGGATAACTTGAAATATAAATGTGGCAAAGGTACAAAGGTAACGAAGTGAACAGGATATTGAACTCAAATATTCTTTGACAGAATGTAACAGTGATCCGCTCCATGCCTTTAAGGAACATTTTCATGTTATGAGGCTGTTTTCGTAAGCTAGTTTACTGATCAACATTCAGCATCATAGATTTTACAGACTGTTTTGTTCAGTAATCTTTAGCAAGCGTAAAAAAATCCACACTCCTATCTTTCTTCTCCCCCTTTTACTGTAACCCTCGTTCACACACTGTGCACAAATCATGTAATATCCTTAGTATTAGCGAAAAGGAATAAAGAGTGAAGAACACTAAAACATTTTATTTTATAAAATGGGAACTCAGAGGCATGTAAATTCATAGTCCAGTGAACAAGCAGGTATTGATGCAGAACAAACACTCCAGTACAAGAATAAGAGATCCCAGATTTTACTAACATCAGAATATGAAGAAACCAAAAGTAACTAGAAGAAAATAATGTGTTTTACCTCACTGAGATCTTCAATGTGCAAGATCCTCTCTACTGATATAAAATACAAAAGATCTTGATCTATCTCCTCTCCAAATTTCTTTTGCCACCTAGTAGCAAGCTTCTGCATATTTCAATTTAGCACATTACAAACTGATGTCCAACTTAGTATGTTAGACCATGCTTTCACACTAGACAATTTCCCATTGTAAATTTGTAATCAACTGATAATCACAAGTGTAATGCAAATATGCTTGCAACAAAATGGAACACCACAAAAGTTTTTACCTTCAACACATATTCATCAGTAGGTTTAGTCAAAACACCTAGCAAAGTACATTGTGGTGTCCTGGCCCCACTCTGCCGAAACTACAACCGCAAAAAGTAGTAAACGAATGGTGAGCAGAAGATACAAAAAAGCTGTACTGCCATAAAAACTGATATCAGCATTAGAATTGAGTCATGTATGATTGCCGCAGATCAATTAGGTAGTGAATCTACTCACATTTGGTACAAACACAGAAACAATTGTCTTCCACCAGGAGATCCCACATCTTAAAATTCCAAAAACATCTCACACAATGTAATGCAATTTTACTGCATACTGTAACAGTCTAGAACCCAACTCCAATCCTCCTCGCACAACGCACATAATCCTAACAATACCTCAAATTTCCGTTTTTATGTCGCAGACCACGGCATAACCGAACAGTGAAAACAAATTATGAGCAATATCACGCAGGTGCTTCTTGGAGCGCCTAAAAAATCGATCTTTAACGCGAAATGTGACTACCAGACCAGTGAGACCACTCAGCCTCCCATGACCCAAGAAGATGCATCCCCTCACCTCGACGTGGAAGCTGGACTGTGCATCGGGCGCGGCGACCCCCGAGGAGGCCAAGCACAGAGCGGGCGCACCGGAGGCGTCCGCGACGAAGCGGGCCCCGACGCCGAGCGGCCAGCCATCGGGGCCGACGACGGAGAGCGTCCCTGACGGCGCGAGCTCCACCACCGTCCGCGCCACCTCGGCCGCCGACGGCTGGGCCCGCTGCGCCGACAGCGGCGGAGCGGACGCCACCGCCGCAGCCGCAGTCCGGACCCCGCGCCTCGCGGCGGAGACGGCGAGCGGTGGAAGCCGCAAAGACGGCTTCTTGGAGAAGATGGCGGCCGGCGACGGGAGCGGGGATGAGAGGAGGGAAGGGGAAGAAGACGACATGACGGAAATGGAGTCGGAGGTTGGGATTGGTTGGAGATTTCTGAGGGGTGAGATTAGTAGATAGGCGGGGCATCGTCAACTGTGTTCTTGTACCACGTGGCAATCATGTTTAGCTCAGACTTAACAGAAAAGTGCTTACCAGCCTTGACATGGTACCGTTTTTTACTGTTAAATCGAATCGATAATAATAAAAATTAGGCTGGTTACCGTAATCTTAGCCATTCATTTAAAAAACAAAAACAAGTGATATATTATCTAAGTTGCCATTTTATTATTGTGACCGTTGAATCATATAAATATATAAATAAACGGTCCTTACTAATTCTATGTATCTTAAGATCTGCTTACTATTATTTGCTGTTGATAACCAGCTGACAGACAAATTTGTAAACCCTAATTTAGCTACTAATCAAATTTGACACTCCGTATATTTCAGTTTTCTGAAATAAGAAAGAGCTTATTAAAAAGGTGTGTTCTTAGTTTATGATATTCATCTTTTCCTGTTTCTTAGGATATTTTTTCATAAATTATTTGTCAATTCGGAACATTTCAACAACACCGATCCATATACGCGTGGAAAGTAGTATATTTTTCCATATGCTTGATTCAATGAATTAGGACATAATACGGTGGCAGTGCGATAAATTAGTTCTCAGCATTGGTTTGTTTGCACAGCTAATAGGCAACATGCAGGTAATTTATCTTGCAAAAGAAGTCTTTGCCAGTAACATTGGACTTACATAGCACACCAAATAAGCAAAAGAAATGCTCCACAGATATACATAAGATCTCTTTCTAAAAATACTGAAGATTGGAGAATGCAGCAAACAGAAATGGAGGATTGGATGATAGATCATCAAATACCAGATGAGTTTGCGAAACTGCATGTGTCAATTCTTCAAATACAAGTGGATTGTAACACAGGGAGTTGAAGAGGATTCAATCCTCCTGAGACAGCTACCAGCAGGTATTCGTCGAGATATAAAACGGTACCTCTGCCTTGATCTTGTTCACCGCGCACTTGAGCTCTCCCTGCTAATATCTTCTGCAATCACAAGCATCACTTTTACTTATCCTTACTCTTAATGTTTAAGGTCAAAACAGAGAAAATTTAACAGTAAACAGAAATCACAAAATAATAATGAACTAAACTGTGCTCCCTTCAATTTGAAATTTCAGATGCCATTCCTTTCTGCAATGGAACAGCATTTACTTGACGACATCTGTGAGCACATGACTTCATACTGAGGGAGACCCTGTCAAGGTGATGCTCTTCACAATCTGTGGCAAGCGAGAGAGCTCCACCACAGATGGTGGCAGGACTGGCTTCAACTCCATCATAAAACTAGGCAATTTTTGTGGTGAGGAGTTGCTTACATGGGCATTGCTTCCTAGCTCTGGTGACAGCTATCCATCATCAACAAGAACTGTTAAAACAATAGCTGAATTGGAAGCATTCTCCCTCCAAGCCGATGACATTAAATGTATAGCCAGAACATTCAGGATGATGCATTCCAAACACCTGCATCACACATTCCGGTTACACTCATACCAGTGGAGAACATGGGCAGAACGCTTCATCCAATCAGCACAGCGGAGGCACCAGAACCAACAAAAAATGGCAGAAGTAAGTTTAAGCAACAGGTGGAAGTCATTCTTCTCATTAATCAATGGCCTCAATGAGACAAGGTGTGAGGATGTCAATGATTCTTCAAGCACTGTGTCACAGGGAGCACAAGTTACTGTCTCAAAATTGCATCAGTTTTCAGAAAACCACAGGAGGAGCGACCTGAAGAGCCTGATTTCTCTGCAGATGATCACCAAGAGTAACACATAAATGGCATCCATGTAATCAAATGCTGTAAGTAGTAAACCTGTTGATTAGACAAGTGGTGATCTTAATCTCTAAATGATAATTATAACCCTGGCTGTTAACTCTCATTCACCAATAGTTTTATCATCTCTTCATTGTTTATGATATGAGTGCTAGATTAGACGATCAAATACTAAGTATATTGTAGACAAGGCCAATCTCACCAAATGTGTGGGCTGCCTCCACAAGTATATTGTCTATTTAAAAAGTGTCTGATTTTTTTATCTATCAATCACTTTTTAACTTACTAGATCAACATCTAACAACCTATGCCTCTTTTTCCTTCTTGTGGTGAAAAAAGGAATGTTATAAATTGAAATTTAAAAACTATAGTTTGCTTAGATTCTTACTTCCTGTGAATAAAAAGTATGATCTAGACAAGTATAATAATACATATATGCTACTTTAGAAACCAAATAATAAAGCAAACTAAAAGTAGCACCATGTTTGTACTAAAGTTGCACATTTTTGAAATTGTGCAATTTTAGGCTATTTCTTGTGCAAGTTAAGATGGCTAACAAATAAGAAAAATCAAGCGACCGATAAATAGCACAATTGAAATTAATTTGAATGAAAGTAAAAACTGGGCATTGAACCTTAGCGGCAGAAATTATACCTTAAATAAAATTTCAAGACAAATGATGTGTGAAATGTGAAATTATACCTTAAATAAAATTTCAAGACAAAACAATGCATATGTGAAAACAAACATACGCCAGCTATATTTGAGTTGCAAGAGCACCATATGTAAAATAAAAAGGTGACATAAATCATAAGTCCTATCTCTCCCTCTCACCTTCTCCTGATGTCTTAATGATGACCAGATTCATTGATCATTCTAATAATTTAAAAATAACAAAAAATGTTAGCAATGTGGTAGAAAGTTCATTTTCTGAGGTAAATAATTCATATCACATTAGTTGGCAACATCAATATCCATGAAATGGAGCTTCTGCGGTTTCAAGGTTTGGGCATTTTTATATATTTATGTACATTAGGATATATAACTCTGCCAATATTGTCTCAACATAGCAGTTCCCAAGCCTTGTAAAAGAAGGGAGGGTCCCTTTCCCCTAAAATGTTATAATAGGCTTGACAAGCCAATAGAAAACCTAGCCATACAAATAGAGATTAAACCAAAGTTTGAGTTTCAACTCTAGCCTACCCCAACTTGCTTGAGATTAAAAGGCTTTGAAGAACAACAAGAAGATGTACATTAGGATATATGATTTCTGCTCCTCCAGTAGAGACATATAAGTGATATGTGTTAGAATAGCAACATGTATTCACAAGGGGGCCCTGAGCCAACATATGTACAGGAGGAGGATATGCACAAAACCCCTTATACTCTGGGGATATTACACAAAACAATAAAGCAATGTATATCTCTAACACCCCTCCCTCAAACTCATGGGGGATCAACCACACTGAGTTTGGAGAGATAGAACCTGTGCTAAGCTGTACGCTGTGCCTTCGTGAAGAAATCAGCCAACTGAAGCTCGGAAGGAACATACTAAAGAGCAATCACCTCATCTTGTACCTGTGTCTGTGTGTAAGAAGCATCAACCCCAATATGCTTAGTGAGCTCATGCTTCACCGGATCCCGAGCAATACTGATAGCACCTGTACTGTCTGAGTAAAGAGTAGGCGCAGGAGAAGAAACACCAAAATCCTCAAGTAACCATCGTAACCAACTGAGCTCCGCTATCAACAGCGCCATGGCCCGTAACTCAGCCTCTGCACTAGAACGAGAAACTGTGATCTGCTTTTTAGTCTTCCATGCAATGAGAGAACCACCAAGAAAAACGCAGTAGGCAGAAAGAGACCGACGATCAGAAGGATCGCTAGCCTAAGTAGCATCAGAATATGCACGAAGCTGTAAAGAGCTAGAGCGTGGAAAGAAGAGACGACGAGAGATCGTCCCACGAAGATAGCGCAAAACACGCAGGAGATGACTATAGTGGAGCTGAGTAGGAGCGGAAACAAACTGACTGAGGATGTGTACTGCATGAGAAATGTCAGGACGAGTGACACCAAGGTAAACAAGACTCCCAACAAGATGACGATAGCGAGTGGGGTCCGCAAGAGGCTCACCATCAGAGGACCGAAGCTTAAGATTAAGCTCTATAGGAGTCTCAACAGTGCGCTCATCATTGAGAGCAGCACGATGAAGAAGATCCTGAATATACTTCTCTTGGGACAGAAAGAAGCCCTTCGCGGTAGAAGAAATCTCAATCCCAAGGAAGTAACGAAGAGGACCAAGATCGGACATAAGAAACTGGTCATTGAGACGAGCTTTCACAAAGGCAATATACTCATAATCATCTCCTGTAATGATCATATCATCAATATACAAGAGAAGAAGAGTCCGACCACGAGAGGAAGTGTGAACAAAGAGCGCAGAATCATGAGCACTAGCAGAAAAACCAGCAGCAATGATCACAGAAGAAAAACGCTCAAACCAAGCTCGAGGGGCTTGCTTAAGGCCATATAGAGAGCGACGGAGACGACAAACCGTACCCTCAGGAACAAAATACCCAGGCGGTGGGTGCATGTAGATCTCCTCATGCAACTCACCATTAAAAAAAGCATTCTTGACATCAAGCTGGGAGATAGACCACTGACACACAGAAGCAACAGCAAGAAGAGTGCGCACTGTAGTCATGTGGGCTACCGGAACAAAAGTCTCATCATAGTCACGACCATGCTCCTGCTGGAAACCACGGGCAACAAGACGAGCCTTATAACGCTCAAGAGAACCATCAGAGCGAGTCTTAACCTTATAGACCCACTTGCACGTGATAGGGCAAACATGTGGGGGAAGCGGAACAAGATCCCACGTGCCGGTGCGCTCAAGAGCAGCAAGCTCCTCAGCCATCGCATGATGCCATTCCTGATGAATAATAGCCTCACGATAAGAGGACGGCTCAACAGGAATGGCACCAGCAAAGCCAAAATGATCAGGAGGTCGAATCGATTGGCGATCATGAAGAGAGTACCGAGGAGAGGATGGAACTAAATCACAAGAAGGAGATGGCTCATCAGAAAGCGGCTCAGCGGGACATGAGACAGCACGGGAACGACGAGTGTAGTGGAAAGTAAAAGGCTCAACCAAACTAGAAGTAGTAGGAGCATGAGACGAGAAGGCCAAAGGCGTGGAAGGCACCAAAGCAGGCACAGCAGGAGAAGGCGCCAACGGTGCCCAAGAAAGATCAGAAGAAATAGGTGTGGCAGGAAAAGTGAGAAAGGACAGAAGCTCGACCAAGGATGCTGAAGAAATGGAAGACGTGGGGCGAGGATAAAAAAGACGAGACTCATCAAAAGTAACATCTCGAGAAATACGCATCCAACGAGCAACAGGGTCCCAGCACCTATAACCCTTATGCTCGGCACTGTAGCCAAGGAAGACGTACTCAACAGATTGAGCAGTCAGTTTGGTACGTTCACGAGGGGCGAGAAGAACGTAACAAACGCAGCCAAAAAAGCGAAGAGCGGAGTAGTCAGGAAGACGACCACATAGACGCTCGAAAGGAATCCCACCCTTGAGAGCAGAAGAGGGTTGGATATTAACCAAGTATGTGGCAGTGGAGATCGTCTCAGCCCAAAAATGAGGCGGAACAGAAGATGCAAGCATAAGCGCATGAGCAGTCTCGAGGAGATGACGATGCTTGCGCTCAGCAACACCATTCTGAGCATGAGCTCCAGGGCAGGAGAACTGAGACAACGTACCCTGTTCAGCAAGAAAAGAACAAAGATGCCCAGACAGAAATTCACCAGCAGAATCAGCACGAAAGACACGAATAGGAGTGTCAAACTGAGTGCGAATCATAGTGGCAAACCGCGTATATATAGATAACACCTCGCTACGAGAAGACATGAAATAAACCCAAGTGTGGCGAGAGAAATCATCTATAAAGATAATATAGTAGCTATGACCCCCTTTCGAAACGAAGGGAGCCGGACCCCATACATCTGAATGAACAGTGTCAAAAGGACGCTGAGACACTGACTCACTATGAGGATAAGGAAGCTGAATCTATTTGCCAAGCTTACAACCCTGACAATCTAAGGACGCATCTCCTGAAACAGACCCTAAAAGACCACAACGAACTAAAGAAGACAATCGTGACCCACAAACATGACCTAGACGATGATGTCACTACTGGAAGGAGCCAATAGTTGAGGAAGCAGAAAGACCGGCGGCGACAGCGAAAGGAAGACGAAGCCAGTCAAGCTCTCATAGACGCTGAGAATCATGGCGCCGGGGGCCAGTACCAATCAGAGCACCCGTGCGATGATCCTGAACACAACAAGAGTCAGAATATAGGATAACACGACAACCGTGGTCAGTAAGCTGACCAACTGACATGAGCTGCATGGTGAGTTGGGGAAAATGAGCAACAGAGAGAACGCTAAAAGAATAAGTGCTAAGAGTGCCTCGACCAACAACAGGAAGAGAAGTACCATCAGCAGTAACAACATGAATAGGAGAAACAAGAGGATGAAGCGATGACAGACTAGAAGAATCAGAAGTCATATGAAAAGATGCTCCTGAATCAAGAATCCAAGGTGAAGTACCTGACTGCGTAGGAGGTGGTCTCTCAGTGACAGAAGAGAGAGTAGCAGAACCCGTCGGTACAGAGCCAGAGGTAGCAACCAGGCGACGAAGCAGCGTCACAATCTCCTGCTGAGTGTCGGTTGACGAGGTAGTCGAGGAGGTAGCCGAAGTAGGAGCACCAGAGGAACGTCGAAGATGCTTCTTCTTCCGGTAGCAGTTCGCCTCGACATGCCCCTCCTTGCTGCAGTAGGCACAGCGAGGGCGTGCATCACCACCTGAAGTGGGCGCAGGAGTCGCACGAGAAGCAGACGACGATGTAGTCGAAGACGTAGGCGCAATAGGTGGACGAGCAGCCAGCACTGAAGAAAGTAGCAGCAGTCCAGAATCACGCAGACGAGTCTCCTCTGAGCGCAACTCCGTAAGAGCCTCCACAAGCGAGACACGAGGATGTCGAGCAAGCAGCTGAGCCCGATGCTACTCAAACTTCGGACGAAGACGAGTCAGGAACTCGTAGAGACGTCGAAAGTCACGCTCAGCACGGAGAGCCAAGCAGCACTGACAAAAGTGGCAACCAGCAACAGAAA
>KE373064.1:200064-212037 GCA_000418225.1 Zizania latifolia
ACAATACCATTTAATTTGTTTCCAACAATTTTAGTCACTTTCTTAATTAACTAGCTGAATCAATTTTAATTACTTAATTGGTTATTTTCGAAAAAAGTTATTTTTATTGTCTTTTAGAAGGTACCAATAGATACCATAAATTTAGTGCTAATTTTGATATTAATCGTTATCTCAGTTACTAAGGGTACTAAAATTAACCTAAAAATTATGATACCTCTTGTATCTCTTTAAGAACAGTAAAAATTTTCTTTGAAAAAATACAATACAAAACAAAATTATCTCGATGATGTCTAGATTACATACACGCTAAGAATTTCATTAAAATTTAAAAAACAACTAATGAGTATCTAGCCATTAAATTTATTTTTTATATTTTGTAGCTTCATTAAAATTTAAAAAATAACTAATGAGTATCTAGCCATTAAATTTATTTTTTATATTTTGTAGCTAATGAGTTTTATAATATAAAATAAGAATATAAACTATTTAAAGAGTTATTTAAAAGTAATTATATATGTGTGCCGGTTAATAGATCTAATTAACAAATAGAGAGTCAACCATTGTCTCACACTGGTGGGTCCACGCATCGTTATCCTAAAGTAGGGCCACATCATAAGATCCTACTTTTCCGCGACAAACTTAATGGGTTGTCATAAAAGGTAATTTAGTCAAAGCGAGGGCCAATCCAGCGAGGTCAACAGAATCTAAGATTTGGACTTACATGGTCCATGACCTAACACTTTTTCTTGCTTGATCGAAGTGCACTATATAAGCCACTAATTAACTTACTAACTAACTAACCAAGCAGAGATCAGAGATGTTAATTGTAAGTTGCCATGGCTTTAATTAGGCTCTTCGATCTACCAATGCAAAGTTTAATATTCCCAAATTAACTTTGTATATTGATCTCGAGCCATTATTTACTGAAGAAATTAAATGTGTAGATGTAGATGTGTGTGTGTTACCTTGAAGTGAGGGACGGTGAGCTTGAGGAAGTCGGGGTTGGGCTGGAAGTCGGCGTCGAAGATGGCGACGAACTCGTAGCGGCGGACGTAGTCGCAGCTCATGGCGGACATGAGGTTGCCGGCCTTGTAGCCGGTGCGCGCGAGGCGGTGGCGGTAGAGGATGTTGACGCCGCGCTGGCTCCACTTGGTCACCTCCGCCCTGATCAGCATCTGGCACGCCTGGTCGTCGGAGTCGTCCAGCACCTGCACCAGCATCCTCTCCCTCGGCCAGTCGATCTGGCACACGTGCGAGATCGACGCCTCGTACACCTGCGATAATGTTGCATCTCCATCGTCGTCATGCATGCATGCATATGCTCCGAGCTCGAGCTCGATCGATCATGGCCATGGCGGCGGCCGTACGTACGTCGAGCTAGCAGTGATGACTGACCTCTTTCTCGTTGCACATTGGCATCTGGATGAGGACCATGGGGAAGTAGCCGTCGGACTCGACGTCGTCGGTGGCCATGGACGACATGGAGGTGTCGGCGCGGGGCTTGATGCCGCGGAGCTTGATCCAGAAGCAGCCGAGGCAGAGGACGATGCGGTCGACGGACTGGACCATGAAGAGCGCGATGCAGAAGGAGGAGAGCTTCTGGATGGCCCAGGAGATGTAGTCGGTGCGGAAGGCGAGCCAGCCCACGTAGGCGCGGTGGAGCCATCCCTCGATCTCCTGCTTCTCCGGCATCCGGAAGTGCTCGGGAAGCTGCCGTAGGTTCTCCGGTAGGTGGCGGAGGTGCTCCGGCAGGTGCTGCAGGTGCTCGGGCAGCTGCTGCGGGAAGTGCCAACCTTTGAGGTATGCCACCGTCTCGAAGGCGAGCATGGCGAGGGAGATCACCAGGAACGCGCGGAGGAAGCCGAGCATAGCGCGGCCGCGGCCGGAAGCCTCGGCGTCGGGCTCCGCGTCGGCGTCGCGGCTCCGGCGGACGCGCCGGTTCACGGCGCCGAGCAGCGCCCAGAACCCCGCGGCGAGCCACGCCACGCATCCCACGGCGCGGTGCGCGCGGAGGAGGAGCACCCACGTGAGCTGCTTGGCGTTCTTGCCCCGGGCCTTCTCCGCCGCCGCCGCCATGCCCGGCCCGTCGATCTCCACCAGGGAGTAGGGGCTGTCCATCTTCACCACCACCGGCGTGCCGTGCTGCTCCTCCTTTCCCCACCACGACGACTCCGGCATGTACGTCCTCGGTGGAGGCGCCATTGCTGATCCTGATCTACTTCTGTCTCAGCTCTAGCTTCGCGGCCGCCTCGGTGGCCGTGCCGCCGTTCCGGAGTAAAGAAACCCTCGCAACAGAGAGCAGATGAGCCCTAGAAAGTGCAGCTGCTACAACTCACCATGTGAGGTTGCTTCCTACCCAGGTTATCCTTCTCCTTCCTGGCCTCTTGGCCCTCAAGGATCTTGTGGTTTACAGTAGTGAAGTGTTGCTGCTGTCCCTTCAAACTTCAATTCTCAATCTTTCCTCTGATGAACAAACTCACTTATTACCTATACATATATATGAACAACAGCAACAACAACAAATCGAAACAGCTCAAAAATCTGAATAATGGAGCCAGGAACTAATCAACCATCAAATTGATCGTACTCACCCTGTTCTTTGACGTGACCTGATGAGAGAACGTACCAAGAAATGGTACTCTAGTTCTAAGATGCCTATGGAACTTCAGATCCAAGAAAGGTGATTTGACTGACTGCCTTGGAGGAGACAACACACACACACACGCAAGAACGAGACTCTGGTGTCTAGATCAGCTCACTAGCTCAGTGGCATGCAAGCTGGTTGAGTATACTAGCAGAGATTACAATGGAGAGTAGTACCAGCTAGCTACCAGTGAGCAGTAGCTACTTCTTCTCGATCTGCTGCTTCTGTTGCTGCACTACAAGCTCCAGACTCTAGACATCAGAGTAAGCATCAAGTAGGCAACTGGTAGTGTTTTATAGAGAAATTAATGGCTAGCAAGCTGGTTACACAGTTAAACTCTTTGCTCTGGCTCGAGAGCAGCTGATACGGTGTAGTAGCTGGATAGTTCCTTTTTTTTCTTCCTGGGAGAGTATTAGCAGTGGCTGCTGCAAGTTTTGACCTGATTTGTGCATTAAATTCTGGCAAATAACGGTGTGTGATCTTGACTTAAAAACTTGGAGGAATTGGGAATCTGCCGGCACCGTGTGCCTCGATCGAGCCCATGCCATGTTATGCACGATAAATGAAGCCCGTTGCTGGAGTAGCAGCAATACTATATTGCTTATTGTTAAGCAGAACATAAATGTATACTGGTATGTGTGTGAATTAACCGTTGATGCATGGCCAATTGCGGCTTTGCCTATCTTATTTAGCGCATGTTTGTAAAGCTTTAAATTCTGAGAATATAAAGAAAATGAGTATTTTTCAGTTTGGATTCTACTTTAATTCTAGATTATATAATTATTAAGTTTGATAATATAGTCTAAAAATCTAGACTGTTTGTGTAGAAAAAAAATTGGTGAAGATGATCCTCAATCTCTACAATATGTGGCTCTCTTCTAGATTGATGCCAAGTGGAGGACGTGACGATCCAACGGTCGGCAAAGGTCTAGGGCGGTGAGGCTAGAATCTAGTGAAGCGTGGCCGGCATGAGAGCGACAGGACGACGGGGGGTGGTGCGACCGGTGTAGGGTGGCGCGGGGCATCCTCCGGCGAGGCAGGGCACCCGCTACCATTTGTGGCACATTTGAGCCCATCTCGTGAGGCGGGCCAGGGGCCATGAGCTCACCTGGGAGGAAGCCCATCATAGGCTGCACCGCCCCCTCTAGCCTCCCTAGCCGGCGTCATCCCACGCTGTCGCCCCCCCAGATAGTGCCACCCTGTGTCGGCTGCACCGTTCCTTGCCGCCCACACTCCCCCACCATCCCACTGCCCCACGCCAGTTGTGCTTCGCCGGATTTCAGCCTCACCACCCTGGACCCCTTCTAGCCGTTGGATCGTCGTGTCCTCCACGTGGTATCAATCCGGAAGGGGTCTTCACAGTGTAGAGATTGAGAACCATCCTCACTAATTTTGTTCATTTGTGTAAGTTTTAGATTTTAAAAGTAACTACAACTAATAGAAATTTTCGAGCACGCTCTAATAATTAAGAAGGTTGGTTGGAATTTCTTGGGATTGGGTTTTGACTGGCTGGGCTGCTGCATGCTCTGGTGTTTTGCATGTTAAGCCCTCAAGCCCGACTTAACCAGGCTTGGACGACGGGCTCACATTGGGCTAGAATTCGACTTGAGCTAAACTGGAATAGCAATGGCATTTTGGATGAGCTCGAAATTTACAGGGCTCCCGAAATTACATGCCCAATGATTAGATAAAATATCGTAACTCGATGAAGCGAACCCTGCAGAGATCTACCTGGTTTAGTTTGCAATAAAATTCGACCAAATCAGCGGCATCGATCCTTTTCCCCAAAATTCAATTACATACTTAATTAGCATGATCGCAACTATATATAGCCCATGCATGGTCGATAAATTGAACAAACTTCGGTTGATTATTAACAATGTGCAATGTCCAAATTATATTATTCGAAACAATACTTCCTATTATTTGCTTTAATTCTAATATATATATATATACTTCCTCCGTCCAATTTTTATATGCGTATAAGGGTCTAATACCGAGACCAAGAAATATCACCTAGCGCGCCATCCAAAAATCTAATAAAAAAAAAGTAGTACTAGTTCTTTTGGCATGTATAGAGTGTTGTGCTGGCCACTAGTAGCTGTGCATGTGCGCGAAACCCAAATAGTCATAAATGCTTTGATAAGTTGATGGACTAATACACGGATCAAAGTTAAATTCTTTATTTTTCGTTAGGCATATATCAAAACTAGACGGAGGGAGTGTAATCTAATGTATATATTGTAATATTATATATGTAGTATCGCTAGTTAATTACCTTTTGCAAGCTAGTTTACTTTGATCTCGTGGTCGTGGTATCAAATATATTCTTCAAACATTTACTTGTCACGCATCTCAAACAAGTCAAGCAATGTAACGTTCGAAAAACTTGTATCACATGTTTTGACAGAATACATAACGACTTATATATATACTATGACATGAATACAATATGTCTCCATTGTAATCCGAAAATTAAACTAGCTTGGATTAGAGAACTTACTTCTAGTTAATTAATTAGCACAGTCATTAAGTCTTATAATTCAGTGTGAAACCACACACAGCTTCACATGCATCACCGAGGAAAACTCACAATTAGAACACAAGAGATTTCCCCTCGAAATGCTCTACCTAAATTAAACAAAAATTTAGTACTACACGCTGGTCAAAGCCAGTTGCATTATTATAATTTTAAGCTTGATTTGATCATAGTCAAATGATGATGGTGTGGATCGACGCGGTTTATCAAAATTCACACGAAATCCAAGGACGGAGGCCCTCGTGGGCTGGAGTACTTGTCATTGGTTGCAATGGTTTTCATCTCTATTTATTGGTTCCTAGATGGTGAAATTAAGGAAAAGGACATCATCAAAAGCTTCAATATTGCTGCAGTGAGCGTGTTGGTTCCAGTACTTGGCAGTATATATTACAGTAGTATTATCCAGGGTGACATGTGAGTGAGTGCCCATGCAATTATGTAACGGTATGATCAACAGTTTCGGGATGATCGGCTAGCTTATGAAAATTTCGGGATGAAGTGTTCGAGCAACAGTTCGTTCCGTTAAGCCGACCTCTTCTCTTTATATGTGGCGCTGTGCGACGGGGGGCCCTAACCATATTCGGTTGGGCGCCTCCGATCAGGGCGTGTGGAGAGGGAGCAACGCACGGGAGAGGGACTCGGTCCCTCTCTCCCGTGGAGATCTCAACTAACATTCTCCCCCAAGATCTCAACTTAATTATTAACTTAAACTTAACCAAATACCCATTTCATTACAGTTCAATGCATAGATTATGTTTTATCATAGTAGTCAGTTATGTACTACATGACTCAACAACTACAATGCACATTTTCATTTCGAAACAGATTCTTATCTTATTTGGGCCCCTTAGAATCCAATGATCATAGGCTTTCCTTTAAACCCATGCCGGCTAAGTGTTCTCTGAACACACTCGGTGGTAAGCCTTTATTGAGCGGATCCATAAGCATTCGCTTGTTACTTATATGCTCTAGACTTATAGTTTGATCTTGGATTTTCTCCTTAACAACATATTACTTAATATTGATGTGTTTGGTAGCAACACTCTTCTTGTTGTTATAGGAGTATAATATTGCTGCCTCATTATCGCGGTATAGCTTAAGTGGCCTTTCAATACTGTCGACCACTCTTAAACCGGGAAAAACTTCTTAAACCACAGTGCCTGTCCGGTGGCCTCATAACATGTAACAAACTCGGCATACATCGTCGAAGATGTCGTCACAGTTTGTTTGAAGCTTTTCCACGACATAGCTCCATTTGCGAGTGCGAATATATAACCCGACATTGATTTCTTAGTATCCACACATCCCGCAAAATCTGAATCTGAATAACCCACTATCTCAAGGGTATTTGATCTCTCATATACTAACATGAGGCCTTTTGTGCCTTGTATATATATCTTAAGTCTTTCTTAACTGCTTTCCAGTGATCTAAGCCTGAATTCTTCTGATATCTGCCAAGCATCCCGGTAACAAAAGCTAAGTCAGGGCGAGTACATACTTGAGCATACATCAAGCTTCCGACAGCAGAAGCATATGTAATAGATTTTATTTGATCGATCTCATATTGGTTCCTAGGACATTGAAAATTTCGAAACTTATCATCCTTGACCATCGGAGCAGACGAAGGTTTACACGCATGCATACTATATTTTTTAGCATCTTTTCTAAGTATGCCTTCTGCGATAATCCTAATACCCCCTTAGTTCTGTCTCGATGAATCTTAATTCCTAGCACATAGGAACCTTCACCAAGATCCTTCATGTCAAAATGTGAGCACAAAAACTTCTTAGTTTCTAATAGCAGACTGACATCGCTACTTGCAAGTAGAATGTCATCCACATATAAAACGAGAAAAATAAATTTTCCACTCTTAAACTTAGCATAAATACAGTTATCCTTATTTTTCTTAAACCCAAATTTTCTTATAGTCTCATCGAATTTGAGGTACCATTGCCTAGAGGCCTGTTTTAGTCCATAAATGGACTTAGTCAAATGGCATCCTAAATTCTCTTTTCCTTCTACGACAAAACCCTTAGGTTATGCTATATAGACATTCTCATATAGATCCCTATTGAGAAATGTCGTCTTTACATCCATCTGATGTAATTCTAAATCATAATGTGCCACTAAGGCCACGATGATTCTGAATGAATCCTTAGATGAGACAGGTGAAAATGTCTCATTGTAGTCTATTCCTTATATTTGAGTAAAGCTTTTTGCCATAAGTCTGACCTTAAATCTATTGACATTCTCTTGGGAGTCACGTTTGATCTTGTAGACCCACTTACAGCCTATTGTTTTGGCTCCCTTAGGAATTTCTTCTAATTTCCAGACTTTGTTGGCACTCATGGACCTCATTTCATCTTCCATAGCCTGAAGCCATTTAGTTGAATGAGGACCTCTCATAGCTTCTTCAAAAGAGGCGGGATCGCCCTCTATTTGAATTTCTTCACTCATGTAAACCTTATAATCATCAGGAATAGCTGACCTTCTTACTCTTTGTGATCTTCTGATGTTCTCTTGGTTTGGCACATCATTTTCTAAGGGCAGGGGATGTTCTTCTTCTTCATTAGCAATATCTAGAACTTCAAGTTTCTGAATAATAGGAGCTTCATGAACAATAGGTGCTGCTAATGGAGATCCAACAACAGGTGCTGGACATACTGGTTCTACCACAGGTACATGAAAAATTGGCTCTTGAATGATAAGAGTGGGCACACAAACCCGCTTCTCTTCAAGGCTAATCTCTCGAAGCACCGTGCCCCCCTCATCATAGCGTCTTTTAAAAAGACTGCATGTCTCGTTTCTACAAACTTAGTATGTCGATCAGGACAGTAGAAACGAAAACCCTTAGACTTATCAGGATAGCTAATAAAATGGCAACTCACTGTCTTAGAATCTAACTTGTTAATATTTGGGTAAAAAACTTTAGCCTCAGCAGGACAGTCACATACTCTTAAATAATTAAGAGAAGGCTTTCGCCCAGTCTACAGTTCATAGAGTATTTTAGGCACCGACTTAGTAGGGACCCGATTAAGAATATGAATGGCGGTTTTTAATGCCTCCATCCACAAGTTAATCGGCAGAGTGGAATAACTTATCATACTTCTTACCATGTCCATTAAGGTGCGATTGCGCCTTTCTGTCACTCCGTTTTGCTGAGGTTCGCACGGTGTAGAATACTGAACAACTATGCCATTCTCCTGCAAATACATTGCAAACGGTCCAGGTATTTGGCCATAAGGGGTATGACGACTGTAGTACTCCCCCACGGTCAGATCTTACTATCTTAATCTTTAGATAATGCTGATTTTCTACTTCAGCCTTAAATATCTTAAATTTATCTAAAACTTCTAATCGCTCTTTAATTGAATAAATGTACCCATAACGTGAATAATCATATGTGAATGTTATGAATTAATCATAACCATCCACAGATGTCACAGGAAATGGACCACAAATATCCGTGTGAATTATTTCTAAAATTCCTACGCTACGCTTCGCTTCACGTCTTTCTTAATTTGTTTGACGTATTTGCCCTTAACGCAATCGATACATTGCTCAAAATCTGAAAATTCTAAAGACGGAAGAATTGATTCTTTGACTAAACGTTCAATTCTCTCCCTCGAAATATAGCATAAACGACAGTGCCATAATTTCGAAGATATGTCATTAATTCTTTTACGTTTATTCTTATTCAACGACGAGGACACGTTTTTAGAACTTATGACATTCACAGAGTCATTCAGAGAAAGTAAATAAATTTTGTCATGCTCGAAGGCAAGACCAACGACTTTATTATCAAAAATAATAGAACATTGTTTGTCACCAAAATGACAATCATAACCATTATTAACTAAACATGAAACTGAAATTAAGTTTCTTCTCATGGAAGGCACAAAGAGTATATCATGCAGAAGAATAGTAAAGCTATTTCTAAGTTCTAATGAGAGTTCTCCAATGGCTTCAACTTCTGCCTCAATGTCGTTCGCTACTCTAATTGTTCTTTCTCTTCTTATTAACGTTCTCGTCGTAGCGAATCCCTGTAAAGAATTAGCAACATGAACAGTTGCACCTAAATCAATCCACTAAGAAGTAGTAGAATATTCTAAGTACAGAGATTTATCTATTGATGTAATTACATCCATACCATTCCTGTTCATCTATTTTAGGAACTCCACACAGTCCTTCATGTGGTGCCCCTCCTTTTTGCAATGTCTGCATACACCCTTTGGGACGTCATGTTTCTTTACAGGAGCCTTTCCTTTCTGCTTAGAAGAGGAGTCCTTAGCATCATTAGAGTAACTCTTATAATGCTTCTTAGGAGAATAGTGCTTCTTCCCCTTGTTATGTTGCACATGGTGAACTGAATCACCGCGTGCCTTCTTAATTCTTTCCTCTTCCTACACACAGTTAGAAATCAGCTTCTCTAAACTCCAGTGTTCTAGCTACGAGTTGTAGTTGATCATAAAATACTCAAAGTCTTTAGAGAGCGACGTCATAATCAAATGGACGATAAAATCGTCCTTGAGCTCCATGGCCATGGGTTTCAGCTTCGAAGCCATGTTGCTCATTCTAAGTATGTGCTCTCTCACTCCCCCACCACGGTATTTCTCCGTGACAAGCTTCTTAATTAGCGTGCTAGCATACGTCTTGGAAGAGCCAGTGTACTGGCTCTCCACCTTCTTGAGATACTCTTTAAAAGTATCACAATGTGGGATAGATCCCCTAATACCTTCCATGATGGAGCTCTTAATGACCATAAGACATTTGCGATTCGACTGATTCCACTTAGTACGATCAATGTCGTACTTCATTCTAATCTCAGTAAAATCCCGTGTTCTAGCGACGAAAGCCTCCTGGCTCTCACCATCCTGAATCACAGGCTTAGTAGGCTCAGTTGGACAATCATGCGTCAGTGCAAGATCGATATCCCATAGCGCAAGCGCTATCTCAATGTTTTCTCTCCATGAACTGTAGTTCTCACCATTGAGAGGCTCAATGACGAAGAGTTGACTTAGTATGTTGTCTGATGGAACAAAAGATGTTAAAACAACAGACACAATATATAGCACATGAAAAATTTAACGTTGGTCAAAATTTAACATGTGACATACTTAAAGGAAAAATAATTCTATATCACCGTTGGACAGAAATAGAACTAATTCAACTTAGTCATAATAACTTTATCACCAACGTTGGTCAGGAGATAAAATTACTATATGAACAAAAAAATTATTCATCCTACTAATTAAATTTTCCCGTTGGTTCCAATTTAATCAGCACAATGAATAATGCTAAAATAACAAGGATGAACATGAATGAATTTTAACAGTGTACACACAGCAGAAGACTTAACATAATTATTACACTGCTAAGAACAATAGCAAAATTCTGAATTTAAACTTAATCAAAATTCTAAATGAATTATTTTCCAATTAAATATCGTCGTTGGACTAAATTTAATCAGAAAATACCATGAAAAAGCTTACAAAATTCTCAAAAATTCAGAACAATGCTACTGATTAAATACTAATTTAACCAAAATTTTACCCATAGCCTAAACTAATTTTCTCTTAATTTTTGAGCTAATTTCTTAATTTCCAGAAATTAAAAAACAGAAAAAACAATTCTGGATATCCAGAAAATAAATAATCACATTTTAGCCCAAAAACCCGGCCCAACTGTGAAATCGGCCCCGGCCCAGGGCGCCATGCGCGCAGGCCGCAACCTAGGCCTGGGCCACGAAAACGCGCTCTCGCCTGGGCCGAATCGAGCCCAATCAACGCCGGCCGTCGATCTCAGATCGACGGCCGTGCCCGATTGGCGCCCGAACAAAACGGTAGCCCCGCGTCGCTCCCAGAAACCCTAGCCCATTTCGTCGAGCGAGCGCGCGTGCGAACCAGAGAGCGGCCGAGAGAGGGAGCGGAGCGGCAGCGAGGCCCGAGCGCCACCGGCGGGATTGCTCGCCGGAGCGCTCGCGAGGGTGAGCGAGCCTCTGTCGAGCCATTCCTCGGCGACGACGGCTCTACCGGACCCGCGAGTGCGCTACCCGAAGCGTCGGCGACCTGGAGTCGTCTTCCCGGCTTCCGGCGAGGGCGGATCCATTACGGCACGAGGTAAGCCCACTACCCCATGCCCTTAGGTTTCAAACTGAGGGTTAGGGTTAGGGTTAAACCGGCTTCTCTGTTTTTTTGTTTGATCTTAGTTCTTCGGCCAGGGGGGTTCTAAGGGTTTCTGCTGCAGGGAAAATCATGGCGATCGGTGGAGTCGTGTAAGGGGACCGACTCCACCCTAACCCTAGCCTGCCTAACCCTAGAGGGGCTCTGATACCATTGTAATACCTTAGGATCGCTAGGGTTCAAGACCGGTAGGGCGTACCTTCAGGTTTCGCCTGAGACGATGACGACGCCATGGCCGATGCTGTGGCATCTGTAGTCCGGCGAGCAGTGGCGGCGGAGGTCGGCGCGGAGGCAGGGACTTCCCGTCGCTTCAGCGTCAAAGGTAGATCGGGTAGCTTAGGAAAATTTTGGGATGGAGTGCTGGCAACGCGAGCAACATTTTGTTTAGTTGAGCTGGCCTCCTCCCTTTATATGTGGCGCTCCCGATCAGGGTGCGTGGAGAGGGAGCAACGCACGGGAGAGGGACTCGGCCCCCCTCTCTGATGGAGATCTCAACTAACAAAAGCCTGTTGTATTATTATAATTTTAAGCTTGATTTGATCATAGTCAAATGATGATGGTGTGGATCGACGCGGTTTATCAAAATTCACACGAAATCCAAGGACGGA
>KE373065.1:25649-35657 GCA_000418225.1 Zizania latifolia
AAAAAAAGATGTACATTGTTTGCAAATGTGCATATATAGGTGGCTAATTGAAAGCATGTGGTCAGATTTGCGAGTAACAGTTCTTTTGCAATTTTATTTTGGATCTTACAATATGTTCCATCATGCGTTGTACGGGCACTACGCTATTTAAAAGCAACAGCACAGAGCAGCACAATTTTTTTCTCATATTAGCTAATAAAGGCTACGAAAACCTGCTCCTGTCTGTGCTTTTAACAAAGTTGGGGCCATGTCAACAATGTTTTTCTACATTTCTACCTAGTAAACTGGTAGACCATTAGCAAATTTCATATTCTCTCACCAGGTAGTGCACTGTTGAAGATTCTATGGGCCAGGGAAAATCCCAAAATTTCAATAAACTATCAAGCTAAGCAAGCCAAGCCAAAAGGGTAAAAGGAGAGCTCTACAAATTTTCCACAATCAGCAACCTAGTCCTGATGCCCACATTGTTCCCTTCTATTTGCTTTCTCCCACCTTTCTCCTCTATTTCCATGCTTCTAGTTCTTTGATCTTCTCTCCATCGGGCATCAACGTTGAAGATGGACGTTGAATCAGTGAGGTGTGCATGCTGTGTGGCCTGGAAGAGGACTGCACCCAGGAATACATAAAAAACATCAAGGCCAACTTTGGAGGGAAATGGCTTTGTGGTTTATGCTCATAGGCAGTAGGGGATGAGCTCAGTAAGGGCAGAGGAGAACAGTAAGTGGCATTCTGCAGGATGGCACTAAGCCTGGCAGTCAGGGTGGCTGATGGCATGAAGGAGATGCTCATAAAGAGGTCAAAGGATAAGGTGAGGACTGCAATACCATCAAAAGCACACCCACAGTAACATGGTGACAAGGTTTCAAAGTGAGGAAGATCAACAATGATGCTTTTAGATACCTTTGGGTGCAACTGATGTGAGATTTCTCCCAACCTACTCACCAGTTAATTTCCTAAATTACTTTTATATTCCCTGACAACATGTCAAGTGTAAATACAATTCAGTATTATGAATAAGTTTCAAAAATTACATTTCTGCATGAATGTTTGCAAACTTTGTTCACAAGGGAAAGATCTAACACCTTTTCTGTTTTCATTTTCTTTTGTATGAAGATATGATAGTTTGTTGCCTTGTTCTGCATTTCTTTGCAAGTCTAGAATATTTATTCCGTGGCTTGTTTCCTTTCTGATTGATTTTGATATTCTATAATGAAAATTAATTCTGACAAGTTAAATGAATGAAATCCACAGAACCGGCAGCCAGCAGGGTGTATAAACATTGCTCAGAAGTAAAAAATCCAATTACTGATAAAAGCCTAAAACTATCAACAAAACAGTCAAAACATACCTCAAGGAAGAAGGGTATCCTGGCCTGCTTGTACCCAGATCCTTCAAAGTAACTAGAACAATCTTCCTCCTGCATACAAAGGTTATTGTTAATGTGATTAAATGGTAAACACTAAACTCTAAGGCACACAAAGACAGCTGCATGCAAATAATTGTGAAGTCAATGCATGGTATTGAGTAAAAGCATTGTCAGTGAACTTACTTAGTTCATCTAATGATATGCTAGCAGCACTCTCACCAGATTTAAGCAATCGAATCTTACCTGTACATAGAAATATTTTTTCAAAGATAAGGTTTTATAAAATGGAGACAATAAAAATAAATAAATGAGTAAAATAGCTAGTATCAACATTATGCAGATGCAGTAATAATTAAACAAAGCAGCAGGTTGTTGTACCCAGTTTGGTACCAGAGCTATGGATCTACCCATGAAAAATGTTCAAACAGTATTTATACTTGCTGTGAAATATTACAGCGACAAGGTTTTTAATGGAGTGTTAGATTAACATACCATCACGTCGAAGACAAATCTCTTGTATATTTCTCACTTGATCATTAATGCTGTCATTGTAGACTCTGGTTTCAATATCGCCCTCGACATATACTGCAGAGCTGAAATAAGGTAAGAACAAACATAGCACTAACCACAGTGAAAACAAGTCCCAACCTATAGAGCTTGATAATGGTGTATAGTTGAATGGAGAAGAAAGAATTTATTCTCATTTAAATGACATACTTCTTCACCAGCTTCTGAACAGCAAATGCCCCTAGCTGATCATTATGAATGGCTATCCGATGCCACTGGGCTGGCTTTGGCAGATTTTCATCACCTACTAACCTCTGGTCAAACATGCCACCAGTTCCAACAGTAAAAACAGTCACTGTACGACCATTCCTTAAAATTTTCTGCACAGGCACTTGTCCAACTTTACCACATATTATAGCCTAGAAAGTAGAATCAAATCAGTAAGTGTCAAATTACGCTCCTTGAAACTAAAACAAGTATCCGCTCATATTATACTTAAATACCCTATGAACGCCACGAAATCCCCAGCCCTTATTAGGGTCTACACTTTGGGGTTCTAACTCTCTTCTTGAATCTGTATGATCATCATCATCTCCCATGTCACTCTTTTTATCAAGATCAGAAAAAGAAACAGTAGAACTCCAGGCTTGTGATTTCCTGCAGAAACCTATAAAGACAAATATTTAATCAATCTTACTCCACAATATAATTTAAGAGTAACTATGAAAAACAACCCACCAATAGGTTTTCTTTGCTGCTCTAAGACCCTCCTCAAGCCCTTCAGTAACCCAGTGCTGAGAGAGCTCATGGTAAATCTACATGCATTGAGGAAACAATGTTAAATAACAAAACCATACAAATAATCATCATAAACTGTCCTATTCCTGAAACATCAGAGTTATCAACTTCATTCAACATTTTAATGGTAGCAGTTCTGTTTGTAAAAACAGGGTGAAAAGCCTAAAACACTCAAAACAGTGTCAAGGTGGAGAGTGTAAAATTTGGGTGATGGAAAGCTTTTCGCGCCTTTTCATTTAAGTCTGTTTGGCAAGTTTGTGGAAGGGGATTGGAAATTTACATTAGAGAATTGATGGTGAGATTATCAACAGAGTTTGATTTCTATATCCAATCATTTGTTTGACAAAAGTGAGATGGAATTGTGGAGAGTTTAACTTGAGACTAGATTTTAAGTTACAATGGAGGTCTGAAATGTATTTAGATTAACATAATGTGGTCCCTTCAACTCCTACCCCATCCAGGTATTGAAAAACGAAAATTTTGATTTGAAAAACACGTAGTTTGCCTAAATTCCTATGTCCACCAACCAAACAAACAAATTAGCATCTCCATCCTCCTAAACTACCATTACCTCCTACAAGCTCACCCCAACCAAACAACCGCTGAATACGCTGGCAGGAGGAAGGGAAGACGATAGCGGCGGCGCCGCGCGGCAGAAGGAAGGAAGAGTCGCTTTTTAAAACGGAGGAAAGTGGCGAAATGGTTCATTCAGTATAGCTGCTTCCTTCCTCGGCTGAGAAAGGAGCTCGGGAAAGAGACGTACCTTGAACGCTGCCGCCGCCACCTCCGTCGTCTTCGGAGGCCTTCTGGTTGGCCGCGCGCACGTCGGCGAGTCGCGGGGACGGGACGAAGCCGGCGGCGCAGCAGATCGAGCGTGCGAGCGAAGAGGCGGCGCCGCGAGGGAGGGGGGTGGGGGGGTGGCGGTCTGGCGGAGCGGAGTCGGACGTGGGAGTTAACGGCACGGCGTGCGGTTCCTCCCCCGATCTACCGTCCACTACAATCCTACGGCTGCTGTGTTTCTTGCCAGCCCATATACCCGGCCCAATAACAGACCACTCAGCCCAACGACAAACCACGTCATTTTTTAAAAATCTGGCTTTTCCATCGAATTTTGATTTCTTTATCTGTTTTGACATCAGAGATACTGATTCTTCTGATTTATTATATTGATTATTTTAGACTTGCACATAAAAAATAAAAAATTAATTTAGATGACCTTGTTTCATCTCATTTGTTCTACTTTAAAAGGGTAGATTGTTTATTTACTAGAGATATCATTTATTTGAAAAGGGTAAACATAAAAGAAAAAAGAAAAAATATATTCTAAAACGAATTGTATTTGGAAAAGAGTTAAAAAGTCTAAAACGATTATATAAGGAATCAGAGGTAGTATTATGTATACAATTCCCACGAGGTACACTTATGCTAAACATGGGTTCAGATTTTCCTTTTATGTAATAATGCATCATATCATCCTTACAGTGATGCCTTTCAGCACTTAGCAACAAAACAAATGTTACTGAATTATCTATAGTTTCATTCAGCAAGAGCTATCAATTAGAAGTTCACAACTCTCAACGCTCATCGCATCGGTATCTTGGTTATCGAACAGCAGTTAAATGGACAAGCATCTTCAAAAAGCATCATTGTCTCCGGTAGATTTCTTGTACTCAGGCTTGAGCTCATGGGTCCCCTGGTTTGGTCCTCTCTTGTTGTAAAAACATAGATCGTTCAGTATCTCCTTCAGGAATTGCTGCATAAAGTAAAGCACAAGCAATCCCTAAGTGACCATTGAGAGAATAACAAATATAACTCTAGTTGCAACCCACTAATCTTAGCCAATGGTTTTTCCAATTAAAAATATTAGCAAAACCAAAATGAGTCAAGAATATACCTCCGGCTGGTCGGTTTCTTGCACCAGCGCCTTTAGTGCCCAATTGGGCTGCCTTTCAAAAAGCTTGAATATAATGTTTTCTAATTCCCTGCGATCCCTACGTATTCTTTTTGCATCAGATGGTTTGGTTGGTGTTTGCTTCTTCTTCTCCTGACAAGCACAGAATTAAATATGTCATGAGAAATTATGACTGACAGTGAGTAAACATTGGTTGTTCAAGATGAAGAGACTGTAAGCATGATTGGCAACATGACAACGATCAAAAGAGAGAAAATCTTCAACTAATCGAACAGCTTTAAAAGCCATAAGCATATAGGTAGTAAAATATATATGTGATCCCTACATAGAGCTATATTAATTCGAAATAACATTGATCGCAGATTAAATATCTAGAATTCTTAAGAATGGTTGGTCTCTATAATTAAGGATAACAGAACAACAGACAACCCTCAATGTTCATTTTGGAGGATGAAAATACCTTTGAACCAGAAGGTATGAGACCAACCATGCCAGGCATTGGTCTCATGCTCATTCCGTGGTCATTGTCAAGTACCTACAAGTAGTGAACATAAGGACAATCCTTTTAAATCACAATAATGTAAGACAGCCATTGAAGCACTCCACCTGCACTTTTCTAGTTTTAACCATGGACCTTTGTGTCCTTTCACGGCATAACTTTCCATAGTTCACCAAATTATCACTATGAGGCTTCATGTCAAACTTATGCTCGACTTTTCCTTCACATGAAAGTTTCCCTATAAGAAACAAATGTTATGTTTTGGTGATAATCAAAACTAAAAGTTGGTATTGAAAGATCCCCAAAATTCATAGGAATCAAATAACTTAGTGGATGGTAAGGTAAAGTAACTTCCCGAATGGTAAAAGGCAGTAACTGCCAGTGACCTGTTACTAGTTATAGCCAACCATATGTCCAATTAAGATTTTAAAAAACTTAAGAATTAAATCAACCCAGAAACAATTGGCTTTAGACAAGCAACTGATGGTAGTATTTTAATATTTATATGGAATTACTTTGACAAAAGATGAGTCCACATGAAGAGACTAAGTGAATTACTTTGCCTTTTAGCACAAGCATTAAACAGATGCTATACTAGAAACAAGGAAGTTAAGGAAATGCTGATCTTACAATAACCACCTAGTCACCTACTCATTCCAAACACTGGTCCATATTTCAGAGTACAAAGCATGAACTCAAAATTTGTGGGGACTGTGGAGCCCAAAAAGTAGGATCATTAAATGTCTAAACTCAGATAATATACAGGTAGAGTGTTAACAGATTTATGACATACAAGGACGAGTATAAATCATACCTATCAGGATAGTAAAATAGATAGAGATAGAGAGACGGGTATGCAAGCAGTATAAAGTCAATGAGCTGGGAATTTGACTCCTACCTTGGTTAGCCTCAGAGAAAACACACATTGGTACAAAATCCTTGAACATATTCAAGGAGTAACTCTTTGGTGTATTGCCAGTGTTAGTTTGAGCCATCTCCATCTTGAACTGTCATTCCAATATATCATGTAACTATAGGTACAACGAGCAAGAAACAATGAGTACGAAACAAACACAGAATGAGCCACAAGGGCAGAGCAGTATGGAGTCCCTCTCTAATTAAACCTCTGGGCCTCTCGTATCGACTTGTATGCCCTTTATAGATGCAGAGTATACCAACTAGGAATCAACTCGAAATGCTTGAAAATCATCCTTCGATTCAGCCAATTCTACTATCACATACTATGGTCAATCCCTCCACTTCTACAGCTATTTATATTTTAAGCCTTGATGCAGTTTAACTAGACCCCTCTAAGCTTGTCCTTACACAAAACTCAATTAAAAGGAAAATGAGGCAGTTTTCCTGTGCACATTCGTCCAACCCTAGTGCCTAGTTCACAAATTTGCTCGAGTATAATGCATTGCGCCTACATTTGGGGTCATCAGTTATTAGAAATTACTAGTTACTAGTTACAATTTACTACACCACTAATAATAATCCACTATTGTACCAACCCCCACGGTCCACGGACATAGGGTCGAAGCGATTCTACCGGCCAAATCCCCAGCAATTCGAACACGAAGGGAGTAGCGGAGGCGGGAGGGAGAGAGAGGCGGGGGAGGCTTGCCTGGAGGGAGGGCTCCTCGGACCTGAGGGGGTCGAGTGAGAGGACGACCTTGGCGACGACGGGGTTAGGGTTAGCACCGGCGCCGGCGGCGTCGGAGGAGGATGCGGCGGCCTGCCAGGCGCGCGAGACGACTGGGGGACACTTCATCAGCCACACGGAGCGGTCGGCCCGCGCCGTCTCCAGGTACTTGGCCTCCTCGCCCATCCCGCCGCCACTCCCGGTGGCTCCTCCCTCGCGATCTGTCCCGGGATTTCGGTGCCGGCGGTGGCCGGCGGCGTTAGGGCGCAGTGCACGACGGAGCGAGAGAGAGGGGAGGGACCGAGGAGACACGACTAAAGCGCACATGTACTGGGAGAGAGGGTCCACAAAAATCCAGCAGCGATAATTTTTTATAAATAATTTTTTTTTCTGAAATGGTAAATCTTGATAGCGCGTTTCAGATTTCTTAAAAATAGACCTACGTCAATACCCCACACACGTCGTTCTGTTGGTACTATCTAGATTTACAATTTCAAAAGAAAATATTATTTATAAAAAATTTACAATTTGAGCACGTTTGTTTTTGTTGTGTTTATTCTAACGTCGAGTATTAACGAAGATATCATCTATCAAACTATATCAGTTCATATATCGAGCTGATGTGATATGGCTTCTGTAGCGAGCCAACACAACACGATACAGCCCAAACATAGCATCCCTAGTGGGCAATCTGAACTATTACATTGAAGGTCCTTCATGCGATAGTACGTCAACTATTCATTGATTTCTGATGCATTGTGGGACTGAGCCAATGTTTGATGCAAATCCAATGAGTGGTGGTCAAATATTCGGTGTTTTGATACTGCCATGAAAGTAACATACTCCCTTCGCCCATATGGCCTTCAATGCAACTCTATATGTATAATTCTATCATAAGATTCTCTAATGACATAATCAGATGACTGAATATGTAGAAACGCTTCGGTTCTCATTTCACATGATTTTTTTAATTAAAGAAGTGTGAAAGTTATTGTCGGGATATGATTCCAGGGCACTCTCCGAGTGCATTTATGATAATCAGCAGAAGACGGGGTCGAAAAGACAAAGTATTTATTACGACCTGGAGGGGGTGCCGACCATAGGGACTCGGGAGGACTCCTGACCACAGGCACTGGGCAGGACGCCCGACCACCAGCACTCGAGAGATCACTTGACCACGTGCATTCGGGAGTCCGATCAACAGTCAGCCACACCATGTCAATAAAGCTCCAGGGAGTAACAGTCGCATCAATATAGCGAATAACTGTTGTAATTATTAACCCACGATCCCGAGTAATTTAGACCCAATTAAAGGGATTAATGTGGCTGATTAAACCCTAAACGGTAACCCCCGATCCTTACAGTATATAAAGGGATCGGAGGCACCTTTTTATGGGGAGGTCTTTTCTGACACGCACGGTTACTTTCCAAATAGCATGTACACACACAGGACTAGAGCTATTATCTTTCGGGAGGCCTGAACATGTCTAAAATCTCTTGTCTCCCTTTGTTTGTGAGATAACTATTGAACTTCGATCACAGTCTTCCCCATACGTCTACACAAATCTAATCCTTGAGTATCCCCCCAAGGATACTGTTATTCTTACACAATGACAGTTGACGCGCCAGGTAGGGGAGGTTCTATGTAATTTTCTTTTTGGGTTCAATGGCTATTGTTTACAAGGTGAATACTCAGGTTCCCGTTGGCGTCCTCATCTCCTTTGGGAGCCTCACCTTCATTGACGACTCCATGCGTCAATTGGTCCTCTCCAACGCCCCTGTTCATCAGACGAGGGCCCCGCGCATTCCTTTTGTGCGCCTCTGTTCGGCATGTCGTCCTTCAAAGATGACTTCAGTACCCGCTAAGGGTGCAGCTCCGTCGACCCCGCGTCGACCCGTCTCCACCGACTCCCCCGCCGACTTCGTCATCATCGCCAATGATGGCAGTCGCACCGTCCACCGACGTCAGTTCACGGAGATCGCTCCAAAGCGGACCAAGAAGCAGGGCGTAATGGTCACCCCGACACCTCGCCCCGTGGGCGCTATCATGATGATGACGATGGACGTCTCTGAGGATGAACGCACCACCAACTCCGCCGAATCCAGCAATCACCGATGGGAGCGTCGGAGGCGTAATGCTTTCTGTTCACTCCGGCGCAGGAGGGCTCAAGCAACGGGGACCTCCCAAGAAGCTTATACGGTTAACTTTGAAGGTCACGCCGTGTATCGCACTCCCACGATAAATTTAGTCGCCATTGAGAGGGTATTGTCGGCCCTCCCCGACACACCCGAGCTCCAGATGGCTCGGACAATGACGCAAGATGCTGCTGCCCAACTTGCCGAGGTAGTGCCATCTCAACGGTCATGATCTCCCGACCGCAACTCTACCCCCCGATAATCTAGTCGGTCACGACGTTCCCGGCCCAGCGAGCGTCATGGGAGGTCCTTCTCGGGTGACGCCCAGAAAATCATCAACCAAGTGCGCGATGCGCGCAATGTCATCTCTCGTCGTCGCGGGCGACGCAAGCACAACGAGCTACGTCGCTGGGAGCGCTTCGACAGAAGCCATGGTACGCCGGGAGTCAGTAGGCATGAGGACGTTGACTCCCGCCATAACGGCTTCCCCGCCTTCACCGAACGACTTCACCGAGTGGTGTGGCCGAGAGGCTTCCACCCATCGGGGATTAAGCCTTACGATGGCAAGACTGACTCCTCTCAGTGGTTGCGGCTGTATTACATGGCTATCCGGGCAGCAGGTGGAGACCATGATGTCATGGCTAATTATCTCCCCGTTATGCTGTCGCCCGCCATCATCAGCTGGCTGGCTGGGCTCCAGGAGACTCCATCAACTCCTGGGACCAATTGTGCGATGTCTTCATCGCTAATTATCAAGGAACCTGGCAAAGGCCGGCCTCTCGGCACGACCTACGCCAGATACGCCAAAAAAGTAACGAGTCCCTTTGGGATTATATTCGTCGCTTCTCCAAGCGGCAGAACACCGTCGCCGACGTTATGTCCATTTTTTAGGATGGACTGAGGAAGCCGTCAGAGTTATTTCGCCATCTGGTGATGAACGAGCCCGCGACGCTAGGCGAGATGATCACCGTCACCGAGCAATTCGCCAATGCCGAGGACGCCGAATGGGAGCAGATGCACCGAACCACTCGAGAGTCCCGCAAGGACAAGAAGCACTCGGATGATCACCACCGATCGTCGTGGCGCGACGATCGTGACAAGCCAGAATTCTCCCGGTCAAAAGATCGGAAGAGGAAGTCAGAGCA
>KE373065.1:78152-100496 GCA_000418225.1 Zizania latifolia
CTTCCATGGTCATCAACTCTATTTGAGGAACACTGGTTAACACAGTCGCCATGTACAGCGTTAATAAAATTAGATAGAGCGTTGAAGCACTCACCAGAAGAGTGGATGCCCAGCTGGCCGCGAAGAATTACCACATCCTTCTCCGCCCTCTTTAGGGCGGCATCCTTCATGGCGAGCTGGTCGATCAATTCTTGCACTCGGGCGTTCATCGCACCCTAGTCCAAGATTAGCACGAGGCAATTGGCACCCGTCCTCTCGACCAGCTGGCTCACAATGTGCTGGAACAAACAAATCAAGTTAGTACAATAAAGCACATTATATTATGTGCAAAAACTAACTTTTGTAGGACTTACACTGGTTGCCCGACCAAGCCGGTTGAGTGCCTTGTAGCACTCGGCCATTCCTCCGGGAGATTGGCAGCTTCATCAGCAGCAGAAGCAGTAGGCGGTGGCACATCCTCTGTCCACGCCTCATCAGGGCAATCAGCGGCCTCCGTCGCCTCCTCCGGGATGTCGGCGGTCGACGACACCTCCACCACCACGGCAGACGCTCTAGGATCGACCTCCGGCACCAAGTCAGCAGCACTCGGCGCGGCTGCGATTGGCTGGGCTGGGTCGATCGCCACAGTGTTCGCCTCACCCACGGTCAGTACCCTAGCCACCGAATCAACCGGCAATGGACCAAACGCTCCGACGTACACCACCAAGTCGGTGATCGGAGTGCCCGTCGTCGGCGTGGCCGCGACCGCAGCAGTGGGGATGATCATGACTTGGTCGGCATCACCGACCGATGTAGTGGCCACTGCCCCACCATTCCCAGGCAGCGGCAACGGAGTGCTGCAAAAATAATAAAAGTTAAGTTTAAATTAAGTTTAATGACTTAATTAAATTTATCAGCGGCAAACTTACCATACCGACTTCCGGAACACCAACTCTTTCGCCGGCCGGAGACCGATGTTGCTCCGACTGGCGGTGGTGGAGGTGGAGGTGGCGGCGGGGAAGATTCAGATGATGACGGCGCCGCAGCGTCGCCAGTTGCTGGCGCTGCCTCGGACGTCTCCGAGTCGACACCAGCTTCTCTAGGAAACGACGATGGCACCTTAAGGGTCTTCGTCGTCGTCTTCTTTGTCTTCTTAGCTGAGAGAGAGCAAACGTCTTTGCCTTTCCTTTTTGCGCCAGTCGGCCTAGTGTGCGGGTCAATGTCCTTCTGCCCGATCGCCCGAGGCTGCTCGGGTAGTAGCGGCAGGGAGCAGAACACCTCTCGGCCCTGCAAAAATTTAAACAAGTCAGGCATCCGGCAGATGATATCATAAAGAAAAACAACTCAACATCCTTACCGGCGATCGGGGGATGCTGAGCTTGAAGGCCTGTGGAGCGGCGTCGAGGTTGAGTGAAAACCGACCAGAGAAGATGAGCTTCACCCTCCTCTTCATCTCATCCGAGCCCAATGACTCGGGTGTCTCCGGGTAGGGTCGCTCCTGCCCGAGTACTCGTACGACGGATGAGCCCGGAGCTTGAGTGGCTGGACCCACCGGGACACGAAATTGAGCGCCACATGGACGCCCGATAGCCCCACCCCTCGGAGCTTCCCAATCATCTGGACGAGTTCATCCACCTGGCCCTGCTCCTCCGGCTAGTAACGGTCGGTCCAGGTGTGTGCCGGCATAGGCACTCGGTCGATCTCTGGAGAAAGGGATGGCTCGTGGTTCATGACATAGAACCACCCCGAGTGCCAGCCCTTATTGGAGGTCGGGAGCAGCACTGGGATGTAGTCGCCCGTCTTTCCATTTTGCATCTGCAGCCCGCAGCCGCCGACCACCTTCTTACCGAACCCCCTCAAACAAAAGAATTGACGGAAAAGACCTAACCAATATAATACTTGAAAGACCTCAACTTTGCTCTTGTGGTGTGTAGATCTGGAACAACCCAAGGAGCAAAAAGAAATAGGCTGATGCTGAAGATCGATCTAGAAGAGTATCAATCCATTCAAAAGTTTAGCCATATTTTAATCAGGAGGCATGTATTTTTAGTAGAGAGAGTATATATTATTATTAAATATAATATTGCTTGATATTTAGAGCATTATATATTTAATTTGCCATATAGTGATATACATAGGACATCGGGTTATTTTTGTTCTAGATTCACCCTGATTATACGTAACAAAAAATTGTGATATCCATCGTAACTAAGGGTGCGTTTAGAGATCCGAATTCTTAGAGAAATATTTCAGATTCAGATTTTGTGCAGAAACATTTCTCAAGAGAATTAGAATCACTCGCTGAAACCGTTTGGCTGATTGTCTAGATTTAGATTCTGAAAAGAGAAGAACGTGGTGACATTGCCCAATATATCCTTAGACATATATGATCAAAATACATGTAGATTGTATGTTTCAAATTGACCAATACAACCGTGTTCAAAATACAACCAAATTATATGATCCAGATTGGCCAATACAACTATGATTCAAAATACACACACTTAATTTCATCTTGTGGACTCCTACGGCTGCACCCAATATATGGCAGATACGCTGAAAAATCCCGTTCCCTCTCTGCTGCTTCTCTCTTCCAATGTTTCACTCATCTCAAATTCTCAAATATTCATACCAGTTCACAAAGATGAATTGCTTATCTCCACTCTGCGCCAAAGTTCATCTGAAACAAGTTACCTGAACCCCCTCTTGCAGCTATCTTTTCAAATCTTTTTTTGTACTTTTTCCTGGCGCCGGAGCTTGCGAAGGCCAGCGCACGCCCCGCCGTAGTGCTAGCTATCACACCTGAGGGTGTGACATCCAATGGGTGTGATGGCGAAGACCGACAGGAGCAGAGTGGATGAATAAAGCTGGAGCGTGCGGGTGGGAAGGAGGATTCAAATGAGCCGTTAACACATTTTTGTAAATGCGTTTTGTGTAAGCAAAAGCGTAAACTTGTATTAGCTGTTTGGAGCTAGAAACGTATTGTGGTTTAGCTGGGGGTATTTTACTGGATGTGGAACAGCAACGTGAGGCTCAAGAAAGAAAGAAAAGAACTCATTACTTTCCCCTTCATCTGGTGTTCTTCTCTAGCGATCTGAGACCAAGTTGTTCTGCCACCACCGGCTAGAGCGTTCACGCCGACGAGGTCATAACAAATTGGTATCAAAGCTCGGATCGGTGGTCAGGTGTGTTCCCCTTGCGCAAACACTTGGTTGATCGGTAAAAATCTCCCGTAGCTAGGTTGGCGGTCGCCTGCGGGCTTGACTGCTTTAATTCCTTGCGGGGTTCGATCGATTCGGACACAAGGGACATCCTAGCGAGACAAAGTCTTCAGGTGAGACGAATAATCACTGCAATCGAAGAAATGGATGAACGGATTCTGGAGGCAGTCTCTGTTCTGACAGCAAAGATAGAGAATCTAGAGTCTATGCAGGACAAATTAGCTCAAATTGATTTGAAGTTGGAGTGCCAGAAGGAGAGATTGTACCAAGTGCAGGCAAAGGTTGATCTCTCAACGGCTTCCTTGGGTCAGGTTCAACAAGATCAGGAAGTTTTGTCACAGGTAATCAGAAGGATTGTTACTCCACAAGTTTTAGGTGAGATGGCTGGAGTTGCAGTCAGGGGTCCCTCTTCATCTGTGCCTCAAGTGGACTTGACAGAAAGAGATCTGGGAGGACAGGATAATGGACAGAGAAGAAATTGGGTACCTAAGATGGATTTTCTGAAGTTCGATGGTACTGATGCTCGTGTGTGGATTGACCAATGCGTGAAATACTTTGAGATGTATCAGATTAATGGCAATTTCAAGGTATCAGTGGCTTCTTTGAATCTTGTGGGGAAAGCAGCCCATTGATACAAGGCATGGAAACAAACGGTTGGTCGACACAATTGGCACGAGTTCTGTACTGCAGTGGTTGGGGAGTTTGAAGCTAATTTGCATAAAATCAAGATGGATGAGATATTAAGATTAAGGCAAACGGGTACTGTTGATGAGTGTTGTTGCGTAAGACGGCAATTCTCTGATGGGGTTACCCACAGAGATAGTTTAGTTCGGTGTATGGCGTCTTCTGTGTTCGTGATTCTATGGTTATCTCAAGAACTGAGACAAAGAGAGTTTAGACAGGTTTGGGCCACCTGAAGGATAACAACCCTAGTCTTGTATAATAGAGTATGCGTTGAGGAACCTGATTACAAGGGTGCTCGTGCGTGTATGAATGTAAGACGTGTCTCCCTCCTATGAGAGGTACCTCCAATCCCTTTATATATCCCAGGGGTCGGGGGGTTACCGTTTAGGCTTTAACTGCCCAATTAAGTACCTTTACAACGGTTAAATTGCCAGGGATCATGGGCTAGTAATCATAGCATTATTTGCTATCTTAATTGATATTCAAGATTGGCAGTTACGTCTTGGAGTTATTATCATTGATAGTGTGAACCAATTATTACCTTCGCCTTTTGAGTCCTTGTAGTCAGGATATTTCTTCGAGTACTGGACTCGGGGCTCTTTTCATACTGCTGACCGCCTCGCTGTTGAACGCCGATCCGACCACCTCCAATGTTGTCTTTCTGTCTTGTTTCCCGATCCCTTGCTCCGTCCGACTGTCTTAAAAGCACTTGGAATGTACCCTGGGGTCATTCCCCCGATAGGAGCCCCCGAGCTCTTCACGGAAATAAGGCGACAACTATCCGGTTGGAGCTAGAAAATCATGAGGAGTACAAAGATGACCTTCTTAATAAATTTCTTTCATTTACCTGGTAGGTGTCCCGATTAGGTGCACCTGCCGGGTGTAGCCCCCGAGCCTACAGCCTGCTAGAAGAGCGGGCTTCAGGGTTTGATATCTTGCGTGATTTGATGAGATGAGTCATGTTGTGTTGTTGAGGTGGGGAATATTTGAACTCCTAGGCGTTTCGGGTGATCGGGTGTCACTGGAGCATGAGGCGTTTGAGTCTTTGGGCATTCAGGTGATTAGGCGTAACTGGAGCGTGAGGCGTTTAAACATCCAGGCGTTCAGGCGATCAGGCGTCCATCGGAGCGAGGGGAACCCGAGCCCCCAGGCATTCAGGTGATCAGGCGTTCGTTGGGGTGAGGGGAGTCCGAGCCCCTGGGCGTTCAGGCGACAGGGCATCCGTTGGAGCGAGGGAGTCTGAGCCCCTAGGTGTTTAGGCGATCAGGCATCCGTTAGAGTGAGGGGAGCTTGAGTCCCCTGGCGTTTAGGTGATCAGGCATCCGTTGGAGCGAGGGAAGTCTGAGCCCCTGGGCGTTCAGGCGATCAGGCGTCATTGGAGCGAGGGGAGACCGAGATCCCGGGCGTTCAAGCGATCAGGCGTCATTGGAGCGAGGGGAGTCCGAGTCCCCGGGCGTTCAGGCGGTTAGGCGTCATTGGAGCGAGGGGAGTCCAAGTCCCCGAGCGTTCAGACGGTCAGGCATCATTGGAGCAAGGGGAGTCCGAGTCCCCGGGCGTTCAGACGGTCAAGCATCTGTTAGAGCGAGGGGAGTTCGAGCCCTTGGGTGTTCAAGCGGTCAGGTGTGGTTTATCTAAGGCGTCTCTTCACATCCTCACCTCCTCTACCATCAGATTTAACCTCAACGACTAGTTGCTACATTTGGGGAAGTTAGAACGGTTTGGGTGATGATGTGGCCCACCACTTGGAGCATTTTTTAAGGCAGTTGCGGGGAAACCGAGAAATCAAACCGCTATTTTCCCACCGGCTATAAATCATCCCCTCCTCCCTCCTTCCGTCGCACGCTTTCTGCCTGCATCCGAGCTTTCTTCCTCCTTACGCCCAAGTCTCGCTTGTCCTGGCTCCTTGCCGCCCCAGCCATCACTGCAATTACGTGGTGTGCTTCCGTAAAGCGCACCGATTATTCTATCTGAAACCCCTTGCTCCACAATCAGCTCCACCAATGGCCTCCTCGGATGCTATCGTCGATCGCTCCAAGGAGTTCTACAAGTCTGTTGCCACCACCCGACGTCTGAAGCTTCTGAAGAAGGCCGACATTCTCCCGGCCCAGGCACTGTCCCTCTGGCGTTCGACGACCGGTGAGGCATTCCCAACTCCGAACACTAACGAATTGGTGGTGTTTGAGTCTTTCTTGCACTGAGGGTTCGGCCTTCCGGCGCACCCCTTTCTCTGTGGCCTTCTTCACCACTACGACATCTCCCTCATCAACCTTAACCCCAATTCCATTCTTCATATCTCTATTTTCATCAACCTCTGCGAGGCTTATCTTGGCATCGAACCCTATTTTAATCTCTTGCGTCATTTTTTCTATCTGAAATCTTATTCCAAGAAGGTGGTCGGGGGGCTAGAATCCAGCTCCATGACGAGAAGGCTGCTGAATACATCCCCGTCGCCCTCCCATCTTCAAACAAGGGCTGGCACAACCAGTGGTTCTACGTGGGGAACCATGAGCCAGCTCTCTCTCTAGAGATCGACCGCTTCTCGGCTTCGGCGCGGACCTGGTTAGACCATTTTGGTTCTACCAACCAGGGTCCAGTGGACGGACTGGTCTGGGAGATTGCCAAGCTCCGAGAGCAGAAGTTGACGGGGGTCGTCGTGGCTCTCAATTTTATGCTCTGCCGTATCCAGCCTTATAAGAGCCGGGCGCGGTCGGGGTACGATTACAGGAGTCAGACCGACCCCTCCCGCGAGTGTCCGGACGCGTTGTCCATGGAGGAGTCTATGGAGCGTGTTTGGGATCTCTTTGTTGCTAAGACGGAGATCGACAACAAAGATGCTCCGAAGTCATATCGGCTCGCCAATCCCTGACCAAAGGTAAGGCGTTGCAGTCAGCCTTATTTATATTTCTTGTTTGCTTCCTTTTGCAATATCACCTGCTGGGTGTCGGGTCTGACTTGGTGAAATGCAGGGGCGAGACGCGTTTTGTTCCTTGGCACCGTTACCGGAGCAGCCACGGGTGGTCGGGCAAAGGGACATCGATCAGGTCGATGGCCCGGTCGGCAAGAAGAGGAAGGACAAGGCTCCTGCTGCTCTGGTGGCGAAGAGGACGCGGTCGTTAGTGGCTTTGAAGGGCAAGCCTAAGGTGCCCTCGTCGTTCTCGGGCGAGGCCGGGGCTGAGTCAGAGACATCATAGAGAGGCTCCGTTGATGCCGCGTTGGTGGTGGTGAGCTTGTCCTCTTCTCTGTCTCTGCCTCATCCGTCACCTCCACCGGGGGAGCCATTAGGCAAGTCCCGACTGGTGCAAAAGGTGGCCTTCTAAAAGTTGAACAGGTAATTCCTTCATGCCTGAAAGATGCGCATGGTGATATAGAATTTTTGTGTCTTGAGTCGTGCTTTTATTAGGCCACCGACTTTGGATCCCGGGGTGGACGAGGTCTCTATCGCAGGGGCGGTCCTGGCACTGGTGATCGTGCTGACCCCCCGTGTGGGATCAACGGAGCCAGCTATTGCTACGGGGGCTATCGACATGGAGGCGGCGTCGACGGATGTTGACACAGGGGCGGTGACAGTCACCTCGATCCTTGTTGAGGTCCTATCAGGGCTGGCAGCGGATTCAGTAGAAGTCGGTGTGGCGGTGGTGTCTATGGAGGCCGCACCAATGGACACCTCGTCGGGAGCGACTGCCGCTCTGGCTGCTCCTACCACGGAGGTTATTCTCCCCGTGGGTGATCAGCCGACTGCTGGGGTCACGGAGGGGGACGCAGCGGCAGTCCCTCAACCGGTGGAGATGTTGGTGTGATCAGGAGATGGAGTGCCTCCTCTCGGATTAGACGACATCATGCGGGATGAGGTAGTGTGTCGACGGCTCCTGATCCGGCTAGGAATGGTGGCTGGCGTGAGTCTCTCTGCTTTGTTGTGTTTGTGCTTATTGTTGAATTATGACTGACAGAGTATTATCACAGCGTGTGTTAGGGCATCTGGTCGACCATGTTGACAACCTGTGCCAATCAGGCATCGTAGGCCAGGGTACGAGTGATGCTCGTGTCTGAGAGTTAGAAGCCCGGCTGGCTGAGGCCGAGGCTGGGCAAAGGTGGCAGAGAAGGAAGCCATCGAACTCTGAGTTTTGCTGTACGTCAAAGAGTACGGTAATGATCTTGTACCTTTTGACCCTTACCCTTATGTTCATAAAGTCGTTTTAATTTTCTCGGTCTATAGACCGCCAATCTCTTGGGGTGCAAGTGGAGACGCCGATTGGGCTCATAGAGCAGTCACGGGAGGTGGCAAAGGCGACGTTCGGCGAGGCCACAGAGGCCAAGAAAAAGCAGGCTGAGACGCTCATTGAAGTCAAAGAGACGAAGAAGAGACTTGCCAAGGCTGAGAAGAAACACGCTGAGACGGTCGGTGAGTATAAAAGTATGCCTGACCGGTACGTGCTTTCGGTTGAAGGTCTGAACACTCATCTTGACATTTTAATTGTGCTGTAGAACTGCATCGGCGTGTTAAAGCCCAGTTCGATGATTTGAAGGCTCGCTTGAGCAGAGTTCAAGCAAACTTCGATAATTGTTGGGCTGGTGCCGAGGCCTTGATGAAGATGGTGGATGATGAGCCATCGTGTGCCGACCTACCCAAGAATGAGTTCTTGGAGAGGCTCTGTGGGTCACCCGCACACCTTCGGAGTCATGTCCAGGGGTGGTTGCACACGGCGGCGATGCATACGCTCGTGATTGTTCGAGCGTTATACCTCTATACTCAGCTTGAGCATATCCGAGAGGGGTGGCCATCAACTGTCGAGGAGGCCGATGTGGAGAAGTACTACTCGGAGGTGAAGGAGACAGCCGAAGTACTCATTCAAGACTTGGAGTTGTTCTCTGAAGAACCTGCCGAGTAGTGTTATTATGTAGGAAAAAGTAATGACGTAAATATGACATTTATTTTCAATGCAATGTTATTTGAAGTTATGATTGTGCTGTGTCCGACCGTCCTCTGTTGTTTTCTGAGTAATTGGTATAGCCTTAGTTCATAACGTGGGGAAACTTAGCTGTGTACACGCATATTGAACCTCAGGATTCACAAGTAGTCGGAAAAGATTATCGAGGTGATCGGGCATAGGCATGGTAGAAAAATTTGTTAGGCGAGTTTGGTGAGCCCCCGAGCGTTCAACAAACATATCAACTATACCTCCTCGTAGAACGGAACGGATACCAACTCGGGGTGACCGATCGGAGCATCGCCTAACCGATCGCCAGAGCTAGAGCAGGTCATAAACTCTAGGGTAAAGTGATAGAAAGGGGCAAGCACTTGGGGCTGGACGGGACAAAAGTGTTAGAGAAACTTTTGGAGAAGTAGAATTACTATTAACCCAAGATAAAAAGTATGTAGCTTATAACATTGTGGGTAAAACCGGCGTAGGTGCTCGATGTTCCATGAATTAGGGACGTGTTGACCATCTTCTCTAGTCAATCGATAAGACCCTGGCCGAGTGACCTCCACGATGATGAATGGACCTTCCCACGGAGTAGAGAGCTTGTGAGCACCGACCGCGGATTATACTCGGCAGAGGATCGGATCCCCGACTTGGAATGACCGACCGCGTACATTACGATCATGATACCGGCGAAGTACTTGCTGGTACCGGTCGGATTAGATTATTATGGCCAATCGAGCTTCCTCGAGACTGTCAATATCCTCTTTTCTTATTTGTTCAGTGGCCCCCTCTTCATAGTGTTGAATTTTCGGGAACTTGTGGAGCATGTCGACCGGTAAAATGGCCTCCGACCCATATACCAGGAAGAAGAGAGTCTGACCAGTAGCTTGGCTTAGTTGAGTGTGAAGTCTTCATAAGACAGCAGGTAGTTCTTTCATCCACCGACCTCTATACTTGTTGAGAAGGTCAAAAACTCTAGTTTTCAAGCCTTGAAGAATCATGCCATTAGCTCGTTCACATTGACCGTTCGCTCGTGGATGTGCTACTGATGCATATTTTACTTCGATGCACCGGTCTTCGCAGAATTCCTAGAAATTATTTGCAGTGAATTGTGTCCCTAGATCCATGATGTTCTAATTGGGGACACCATATCGATAGATTATTCCTTGAATGAATTACGTGGCTTTCTTCGGGGTGCAGGTCTTTAGTGGCATAACTTCAATCCACTTGGTGAACTTGTCCACGGCGACAAATAGACGATCATATCCTTGTGATGCCTTCTAAAATGGACCGATAATGTCGAGCCCTAGCATGCAAATGGCCTTGAAGGTGAAATTGTTTGGAGTGCTTGTGCGGGGAGATGATTTTACTTGGTGAAAAACTAGCATCATTGACATCTTTTGACGAGTAGTTTGGCATCTTCATTAGCGGTCGACCAATAAAAGCCCTACTGGAACACCTTGCCTACGAGAGTCTGGGCACCAGCTGATGGTAATATGCCCTCGAGACAAGTTCTGGAGGAACCGAAAGTTCTGGTTAGACCAGAACTTCCGGACCCGCCCTGGTGGCCAGTTCTGGAGGAACCGGAAGTTTCGGTTGGACTAGAACTTATGGGCCTGCTCTAGAGGCGAATTCTGGTTGAACCGGAAGTTCCGGGCTTCGGCCGAAACTTCTGGGCAGAAATAAATTCGATACAGAATGTTATTTTCGAAACTGGGTTCAAAATTTCTGGTTGAACCGGAACTTTTGGATCGAAATAAATTCGATACAGAATATTATTTTCGGAAGTTCTAGGCCTCGGCCGAAACTTCTAGACCGAACATACAGATTAGATCTGGTGGGCTTTAATGTTGACTAAAGACCCATCAGTGGGCTCTATATAAGGAGAGGAGATGCTAGGGCGCAAAAACTGTTGAACCTCCCCTAACCCTAGCCGCCACCTCTCCCCTGGCCGCACCTGCTGTGGCCGTATCTCCCTAGCCTCACGCGCGGTACTAGCATACCGACGCGAGGTGATCCCGTCCCTGTACGTGTGGATACCGTAGAGGCGTCGCTGCGACTGCGACGCTGATCATATCGGCGTAGAGATCGTAGGACTACATCGTCTTCACCGCTGACGATTAGATGGAGCTGGGCGGAGTTGATCGAGGACACGCTTCCCGAACTCTTCGTCCGCTACCCTAGCACGTCTCGCGGCTATAGGTAACGATCCATGATCCCATTACTCGCATGGTTCCTGGGTTGAACGGGGTAGAAATAGTTTTGTTTTATGCTAGCGTAGCCAACCCGTTCTCCAACAGTGGTATCAGAGCCTACGTGCGTAGTGTTCGATCTAGATCATACACATATAGGTGATTTGTGGTGGAAATATATTAGATCTATTGTTCTTGCATCGGATTTTCGAAAGTTTTGGGCTGGAATAATTTTCGTACAGAAGGTTATTTTTGGAAGTTTCGGATTTGACCCGAAAGTTCCGGGCCAAAATAAATTCGATATAGAAGGTTGGTTTCGGAAGTTCCGGGACTTGAGCCGGAAGTTCTGAGCTTAAGCCGAAAGTTTCGGGCCTTGAGTCGGAAGTTCTGGATCCACTTTTAGACGCACATAGATTCAACGCTTAACTCATTTTTGCAGAGAATGTTGTGACTGGTATAGCCTTGTGATGTATATGATGCATGCATGTAATTTTTATGGCCTGCATGTCATGGTTAATTACAGCCCAAGGCTGTTCTATTGTTGTAACGACATGCGTGTCAACATATGATGCTTCTCCTTATATAATTCATATAGTGCTATTAGATGTAATAGACTGATACAAGATCATGGAGGCTTAACGCGTGATGACCCGAAGGACAGGAACCATGGAGATAGAGATCACCATGTGAGAAGAGTCATATTATGTCACAGTTAATATGATTGCCTATGATGTTTACTTATATTCCTGTCATACTATTCTTTCGTGTTTTGTATGTGGTAGGCATCGTTACCATGTTAGAATAGTTTTCCTCAGAAAATTAAGAGTAATTGATACCCTTTCCAATAGCTGCACCTACAAAGGTTTTTGATCATTATATGTTAGGTCTGCCAAAACAGAGTACCATCTTTTATTTTAACCAGTTAGGGTGGATATCGGACATCCACAAGCATAGTATTGGTTTGCTTAACAAAGCTATTAAAACGGTTTTGGGCTTTGGGGCATGGTGTTGGGCGCTGGAGCATTTGATTCCACCCTACAAACAAGAGTCACATAGAGATATGATTAGCAAGGTGTTGCTTAACTATATCACTAATTTTCTAGCAGTGATGCCAAAGCTCACTAGAAGTTAGTCGAATATGGATCTTGTCCCACTACATGTCGTAAGAGGAAAAACTATTGTATATCATGTAGTGGAGCATCTTTTATTTGATAGAAGATTCACATAGCATAGTGTTGAAACTTACATTTTTGTTGTAGATCATGGCACCTACTGCTAGTAACACTTCCAGTTTTAATTTGCGATCGATTCTTTATGGAACAAACTTTATTGATTGACATAGAAACTTAAGAATTGTACTCAAACAAGAGAAAAAGGAATATGTTCTAGAGGTTTCCTATTCTGATAAACTAGCTAATAATGCATCTGCAGCTGATCGGAGGGCTTATGAGAAGCACACCAACGATTCACTCGATGTTAGCTGTCTCATGCTTGCCAGTATGTCCTCTGAGCTTCAGAAGTAAAAATGAGAACAGGGATGCCCATGATATGATTGTGGGACTCCGAGGCATGTTTGAGAACCAAGCTCGGGCCAAGAGGTACAATGCCTCAAAGTCCTTATTTGCGTACAGAACTGGTCATTGGTAGAGGAACTGCAAGTTATACTTGGAAAAACTCAAGAAGAAGAAGGAAAGTGAGACTTCCACTTTCACTTTAAGTATAAATGTTATTGAAATTAATCTTGCTACTCGTTCCGCTGATTCATGAGTATTTGATACCGGATCAATGATTTATACTTGCAAATCGTTGCAAGGACTAAAAAGGACTAGAAAGTGTGCAAGAGGAGAGTTGCAAGCACTTGTGTTTCTGGTCTTATATGTAGATGACATATTATTGATCAGAAATGATATTCCAATACTCGATGCTGTTAAATCTTTATTGCGAAAAAGTTTCTCAATGAAAGATCTTAGAGAGACAGCATACATATTGGGCATAAAGATCTATAGAGATAGGTCGAGAAGGCTAATTAGATTAAGCCAAAGCACGTACATCGACAAGGTATTGAAACAGTTCAATATGCAGGATTCCAATAGAGGCTTCTTGCCAATGTCACATGGTATTACTCTCAGCAAGAGTCAGTGTCCTTCGACACCTGATGAGCTAGAGAAGATGAGTGTGATTCCGTATGCTTCGACAATCAGGTCCATCATGTCTGCCATGCTTTGTACATACCCAGATGTCTCCTATGCTCTAAGTGTTATGAGCAGATACCAACCAAACCCGAGTGAAAGTCACTAGGCGATAGTAAACAGTATCCTCAAGTATTTGAGAAGAACTAAGGATATGTTCCTAGTTTACGGAGGTGCGGATGAGCTCGTTGTAAATGGTTACACCGACGCTAGCTTCCAAACCAATGGAGGCACGGTGAGTTCAAAAAGTTCCAAGCAAAAAACGATTGCATATTCAACAATGGAGGTCGAGTACATAGCAGCTTCTGAAGCTGCAAAATAGGCTGTTTGGATCATAAAATTTATTTCTGAGTTGGGTGTTGTCTCTAGTGCATCCAGTCCAGTGGACCTCTATTGTGATAATAGTGGTGCCATTGTGCAAGCCAAGGAGCCTATGTCGCACCAGAAGTCCAAGCATATACTACGGCACTATCACCTCATCCTTAAGATCATAGATAGACGTTATGTAAAAATATGCAAGGTGCACACGGATTTAAACATTGCTGATCCGTTGATGAAGCCTCTCTCATAGCCCAAGCATGAGGCGCATTTGAGCTCTATGTGTATTAGATACTTGCGGGAATGAGTCTAGTGTATGTGAGAGAAGGTGTCTTGTCTGTGCTGATGTATTTTTAGATAATTGGTTATCTTGTTCCTTAAATAATTATTATTTACATTGAGCAGCAAGTATGTGACTTGTTTGTGAAACTCTTTGTTTTATAATAATGTTATTCTAAATGATTCCTAATCTCATATCATCATGTGAGACAATAATGATTCATATATTAGCACATTTGTCTGATTGATGATCATGTTTCACGGATCATAGATGTGAAGATATTAAATCAGTAATGTGGACACATTTTAGAGAACATGATGTTGGATAGACCCACCTTGAGATACTACTGGAATTGTTATTTTTAATATGCCATCAGCTGCCATCTTAAATGGTGTACCTATAGAATTCTTTGACCTAATATCGTCATTGATTCTAGAATATGTAGTAATACACTTAGAGGCTTCTAAACACTATTTCGTAATTGGGTAGTTATAAAGGTTGCTTTCGGGTATGTTATGAAACATGTCTTGGGATGTGAGAGATCAAGACAGAATTTACCCCTCCTAAATAATGGGAGAGACGTCTTTGGGCCTCTCGAAATAGTTGGATTGGGAAAGTGCATGGCCATACCACTATGATTAAAGAGTTAATCATGATTAATCTACTATTTGATCGAGTGAAGTGTCGAGCTATCACAAGGGTGGCACGAATCTCGCCTTGAGCTTGACTGATGTCGTGTGGTAAAGGGATTGGTGCGTGAGTATATTAATGTTCAGAAAATATGATTTTGTATGCATTCGGAGGTCAGTATGTGCTGCTAGGTACCGCTATTGACTTGCGAACCGGAAAAGGTTTTCGGGTAGCAGCCGTTTACATATGAACCTATCGGGTCACACGCTTAAGGGGATGAGATTTAAAGCTTGTAAGTATTGACTCTAGTGCAAGTGGAAGATTGATAGTAATATGCCATAGAAACAGGTTCTGTAGGAACCGGAAGTTCTGATTGGACCAGAACTTCTGACTCGCCCTGGTGACGAGTTCTGGAGGAACCGGAAGTTTTGGTTGGATTGGAACTTTCGGGCCTATTCTAAAGGCGAATTCTGGACGAACCGAAAGTTCTGGGCTTCAGCCGAAACTTCTGGGCCAAAATAAATTCAATGCAGAATGTTATTTTCAAAAGTTCTGGGTTCAGAAGTTCTGGTTAGACTGAAACTTTCGGATCAAAATAAATTCGATACAGAATGTTATTTTTGGAAGTTCCGGGCCTCGGTCGAACATGCAGATTAGATCTGGTGGACATTAATGTTGATTAAAGGCCTATTAGTGGACACTATATAAGGAGAGGAGAGGCTAGGGTGCAAAAGGCTGTTGAACCTCCCCTAACCCTAGCCGCCACCTCTCCCCTGGCCACACCTACTGTGATTGCATCTCCCTAGCCTCGCGTGTGGTACTAGCATACCGGCGTGAGGTGATCCTATCCCTGTACATGTGGATACCGTAGAGGCGTCGTTGCGACTACGACGCTGATCATATCGGTGTATAGATCGTGGGACTGTATCATCTTCACCACTGACGATTGGACGGAGCTGGGTGGAGTTGATCGAGGACGTGCTTTCCCAACTCTTCTTTCGTTGCCCTAGCACGTCTTGTGACTAGAGGTAACGATCCATGATCCCATTACTTGCATGGTTCCTAGGTTAAACGGGGTAAAAAAAGTTTTATTTTATGCTAGCGTAGCCTACCCGTTCCCTAACAGTTCGTTCATCACCAGGTAGCGGAAAAACTCTGAAGGCTTCCGCAATCCCTCCAGAAAAATTGAAATGACGTTGCTGTTAGATATGCTGGCGACGATGTTTCTGCGCTCGGAGAATCGGCGAATATAGTCTCGGAGGGACTCATCACTCCTTTGGCATAGGTCCTACCGAGAGGCTGGCATTTGCCATGTCCCTTGATAATTGGTGATAAACATATCGCACAACTGATCTTAGGAGTCAATGGAGTTTTTGGGGAGTCTCGCCAACCAATTGATGGCGGTCAACGCGAGCATCACGGGGAGATAATTCGCCATAACATGTTGATCCCCGTTAGCTGCTAGAACAACCGTGTAATACAGCCATAGCCATTGCGAGGGATCGGTCTTGCCATTGTAGGGTTCGATGCCCGTGGGGTGGAATCCCTTTGGCCAGGCCACCTGGCAGAGCCGCTCAGTGAAGGCTGGGAACCCGTTGTGGCGAGTATCAATATCATCTCGCCGGTCGGCTCCTGGAGTGCCATGACTCTGGTCATACTGCTCCCGACGACGGATTTCACCGTGCTCGCGGTCTACGCGATGGCGAGAAATGAAGTTGCACATATCTCGCACCTGATTAAGGATTTTCCGAGCATCACCCGAGTAAGAGCTCCCATGATGCTCACTCGGTCGGGAGCATCACGAAGGACTGGTCAGTCGGGCGGTGTTGCGGCTAGTGGAGTGCGATCGGTCGAGTGGAGCCAAATCAGCAATTTGGGCAGCGGCGTCCTACGTCATCACCTGGGCTCTTTGCAGCTCAGGCATCTCGGGGAGGGAGAAAAGTGCCCTTTTAATGGCGACTAGGTTCATCGTCGGTGTGCGGTACACGGCATGACCCTTAAAGTCCACCATGAAAGCTTCTTGATTGTCCTGGCGTGAACCTTCAGCCACCGAAGCTTTCCCTCGGTGAATGGAACGGGCGGTATTCCATCGTCGGCGTTCCCGCCAATGGATACTAAACTCGGTAGCATTGGTGGTGGGTTCATCGTCAGAGACGGCGGCCGTCATCATCATGACGGAGCTAGACGGTGGAAGTGATGACTTGATCGGCACGCTCCTCTTCTTGGATTGCGCCAAGATAACCATGGTGAATTGGCGTCGTTGGACCGTACGCCCACTCGAGGTAGAGAAGATAACATAGTCAGCGAGGGAGTCGGCGGAGACTGGTCGGCGAGGCGCTCTCCACGCGGGGGAAGTGGTCAGGCGCACAGCAGGCGTCCGTGGCGTCTTTGCCCGGCTGGAAGTGGACTCAGACAAAACAAGTTGGCGCATGGAGTCACCAACGAAGGTGAGGCTCCCAAAAGTGATGACAGAGCTAACGGGGAACTTGGTGCTGACTTTGCAAACAACGACCATGAAAACCGAATGAAGAATTCACAGAATTTTTCCCTACCTAGCGCGCCAACTGTCGTTGCATAAGATGGCAGTCCTCTAATGGGGTTACCCACAGAGGTAGTTTAGTTTAGTATATGGGGTTTTCTGTGTTCGTGATTCTATGGTTATTTCAAGAACTATGAGACAAAGAGAATTTAGACAGGTTTTGGACCTCCCGGAGGATAACAACCCTAGTCCTGTATGATGGAGTATGCGTCGAGAAGCCTGATTACAAGGGTGCTCACGCGTGTATGAATGTAAGACGTGTCTCCCTCCTGTGAGAGGTACCCCCGATCCCTTTATATATCCTAGGGGTCGAGAGGTTACCGTTTAGGCTTTAACTGCTCGATTAAGTACCTTTACAATGGTTAAATTACTAGGGATCATAGGCTAATAATCAAAGCATTATTCGCTATCTTAATTGGTATTCAAGATTGACAGTTATGTCTTGGAGTTATTGTCATTGATAGTGTGGACCAATTATTGTCTTCGCCTTCCGAGTCCTTGCAGTCGGGATATTCCTCTGAGTACTGGACTCGAGGCTCTTTTCATACTGCTGACCACCTCGCTGTTGAACGCTGGTCCGACCACCTCCAAGGTTGTCTTTACTGTCTTGTTTTCCGACCCCTTGCTCTATCCGACTGTCTTAAAGACACTCGAGAGGTACCCTGGGATCATTCCCCCGATAATGAGTATAAAAGCAATTTTGATACTCTGATGTATCAGATCAGGCTTCATGACAAGGCTGTTGCTGGAGAACTTTGGTTAGCGGGGCAGTTTGTTCTTGGTTTAAAGGATGAAATCAAGCTACATGTGCAGTCCCAGCTACCAGAAACAGTAAGTCATGCATATCACCTTGCATTGGCTAAGGAAGGGCTGATTGAGATTATTGAGGTGAAGAAAAAATGGGTTAACAAGCCTGGTCCCGTTGCCAAGTTATTTGATAGGCAAAAACTGGTTTCTGGGGATATTTGGATGGCTCGGCAACTCAAGGAGTATAGATGTGTGCATGGACTGTGCTTCAAGTGTGGGGAGAAATATGCTCCTAATCACCAGTGTGCTATTGCTCCGGTGGCTCAAGCTCATGCAATTGAAGTAGTTGAGAAACCTGAAATTTTGTCTGATGACATGTTGGATGCCATATCAGGAGGCCATCTGTTAACAGAAGATGACAATTTCTATTTGTCACTCAATGCTTTGGCTGGTTTAGAAGAGAATGACACAATCAAGTTACATGCACTGGTGCAGAAACAAAATATGATCATTTTAGTAGATTCTGGCAACTCCCATAGTTTCTTGAATGAGTCCTTACTAGGCAAATTACAATGTACAGTGAAAAACATTACACCTATAGTGGTGAGAGTGGCCAATGGAACTTCATTACTGTGCAAGCAGAAAATTCCTATGTTTGAATGGTGGATGGATGGCCACACCTTCTCTTAGGATATGAGAGTTATTCAATTAGGGGTTATGATGCGATTCTTGGCATGGATTGGTTGGCTAAATATAGTCCCATGAGCTGTGACTGGCAACAGAAAACATTATCCTTCAAGTATAGAGGACAGATGGTGACCTTACAAGGCTTATTACCTCAGCATGCTCATAACATTCAGCCTATGTTTGTGCATCAACTTGTTAAAAGTCACCAGAGTAATGACATATGGACTGTTGCTTTAATCCAATCACTGGACATAGCAAATTCTGATGAGGTTCCAGCTAAAATTCAGTCTGTTCTAGACAATTTTTTGGCTGTTTTTCAAGGTATTACTCAATTACCTCCTCATCGACCTTTTGATCATGCCATAACACTTGTGCCAGGAACTGCTCCATTAAATTCTAGACCTTATCGATATTGGCACAAAAAGATGAAATTGAAAAACAAGTGGCTGACCTGATTTCTGCGGGGTTAGTGGTTCCTAGCTCAAGCCCTTATGCTTCTCCTGTGTTACTTGTTAAGAAGAAGGATAACTCTTGGAGGTTATGCATTGATTATAGAAAGTTGAATGCAGCTACCATTAAAAATAAGTTTCCTTTGCCTATAATAGATGAATTGGTTGATGAGTTAGCCGGTTCTTGTTACTTTTCTAAGCTTGATCTCAAAAGTGGATACCATCAAATTTGTATGCATGAAGAGGATGAGATTAAGACTGCTTTTAAGACCCATCATGGCCATTTTCAATTTAGGATCATGCCATTTAGGCTTACCAATGCTCCAGCTACATTCCAATGCCTCATGAACTCAATCTTTGCTGATTATATGAGGAAAATTGTGTTAGTATTCATGGATAATATTTTGGTATATAGCAAAACTTTAGCAGATCATGTCAACCACCTCACTACTGTCTTGACTGTTTTGCTGCAAAATCAGTTATATGCCAAGAGAAGCAAGTGCTCCTTTGCTTTACATCAACTTGAATACCTTGGACATATTATTTCTGCTCAAGGGGTTGCTACTGATCCGGCTAAAATTGAGGTGATGAAAAACTAGCCTGTTCTAAGCTCTCTCAGTGAGTTACGAGGTTTCCTAGGGCTCACTGGTTATTACCGTAAGTTCATCCGGCATTATGGGATCCTGACCAAGCCCCTTACTTCTTTGTTACAAAAGTCTAAGACTTTCATTTGGACTCCTCAAGCTCAACAATCTTTTGAGACAATTAAGCAAGCCATGTGTTGTTCCCCAGTTTTAGCCTTGCCTGACTTTAATAAGCCCTTTTCTATTGAGACCGATGCTTGTGATAATGGGATTGGTGCAGTGCTAATTCAGCAAGGTCATCCCATAGCATTTTACAACAAGGCTTTAGGAGTGATGAATCAAAAGCTTTCCATATATGAGAAGGAGTTTATGGCAATTATGATGGCGGTTGACAAATGGAAATCATACTTAATGAGAGGCCCATTCACTATCTATACTGATCACAAGGCTTTATGCCAATTGGAATCCCAAGCTCTTACTTCTGAAATGCAGAGAAAAGCCATGACTAAGTTAATTGGCCTATAATATCATTTTCAATATAAAAAGGGATCTGACAATATGGTGGCTGATGCACTATCCAGAGTAGGCCGGTTCTTTCAGCTTCATGCCATTTCAGTGGTGAAACCACTTTGGATACATGAAGTTATTAACACTTAGCAGTAGATGCTCAAGCTCAAGCTTTATTATAGGAATTGGCTGTGGTGGGCCGTAATAGCTCAGGATACACACTGAAGGATGGCCTCATTCGACATAATGAAAAGATTTGGGTTGGAGCCAATTCTACACTACAAACGAAATTGATTGCTGCATTTCACTCGTCTGCATTGGGGGGCATTTGGGCATCCAAGCTACTTATCAAAGATTACATAAGCCGTTCACTTGGCCAGGTTTAAAACCAGCCATGAAGGATTTTGTCAATAAATGTCAAATCTGTCAACAAGCTAAACATGAACATTGCAAATCACAGGGGTAATTGCAACCACTGTCAATTCTGGCTGATGCATGGCAAGATATTTCGATGGACTTTATTGAGGGATTGCTGGTGTTAGAGGGTTACAATTCTATCATGGTGGTTGTTGATCGGTTTTCAAAATTTGCCCACTTTCTATCGATCAAACACCCATATACTGCACCTATCATTGCTCGATTATTCCTGGATCAAATTGTATCGACTTATAGTATGCCGAAGTCAATTGTCGTAGACAGGGATAAGGTGTTTACAAGCTCATTTTGGCAATGCTTATTCGAAAAAATGAGGGTTCCTTTACATCTTTCTACAGCATATCACCCTCAATCCGATGGACAAACAGAGCGAGTTAACCAATGCTTGGAGATGTACTTGCAATGTGCAACAGCAGTTTCACCAAAGAAATGGGTTTTGTGGATACCTCTTGCCCAATTCTGGTACAATACAAGTTTTCACTCTGCTTTGCAATGTTCACCATTTAAAGTTCTTTTTGGTATGGAACCTCAGTACCCTTTTGTTCTAGCCTGGCCTTCTGGGAGTGATGCTGTGAACAATGACCCAGTGGATGTAACATCCTTGCTGCAGGACAGGCAACTCTTTTCAGATATGCTGAAACAACAATTGGCTAAAGCACAGCATTGGATGAAGTAGAATGCAGATGCCAATCGATCTTTCAGGTCATTCCAAGTTGGTGAATTTGTTTATCTGAAGTTGCAGCCGTATGCGTAGTCGTCGGTTGTCAACAGGCCATATCTAAAGTTATCATTCAAGTATTTTGGGCCTTATGAAATCACTGCAAAGGTTGGACAGGTTGCTTATCAGTTAAACTTGCCCGATGGTAGTCTTATTCACCCAATTTTCCACTTTCACAACTGAAGCAACATATTCCTCAACACTCTCCTGTTTTTTCCAAGCTGCCGACCACCATAGAGTTGGATGTTCTAGAGTTGACACCAACTAAGATACTTGATCGCAGGCTTGTGAAGAAGGGTCATTCTGCTCATGTTCAAATTTTGGTACAATGGGGTTCATTACCGATGGAGTGTGCGACATGGGAAGATCACTCTGTCTTAAAGGAACGCTTTCCTGATGCTCAAGTCTGGATGGAAGCGCCAATTCATGGGGGCGGCAATGTCACACCTGAGGGAGTGACATCCAATGGGCGTGACGGCGAAGACCGGCAGGAGCAGAGTGGATGAATGAAGCTGGAGCGTGAGCGCGGGAAGGAGGATTGAAATGAGCTATTAACACATTTTTGTAAATGTGTTTTGTGTAAGCGAAAGTGTAAACTTGTATTAGCTGTTTGGAGCTGGAAACGTATTGTGGTTTAGCTGGGGGTATTTTACTGGATGTGGAACAGCAATGTGAGGCTCAAGAAAGAAAGAAAAGAACTCGTTACTTTCCCCTTCGTCTGGTGTTCTTCTCTGGCGATTTGAGACCGAGTTGTTCCGCCACCGCCGGCTAGAGCGTTCACGCCGACGAGGTCGTAACACTAGCCTATGCTAGCGTGCGCCTCCACGCCATCGTCGCGGACGACGCGTTGTGATCTGATGTACAGGCGGTGCCCTGGCGTGGATCCGGCGTCGAGCGGAGGAGGCGGCGCACCGGCGGTGCTCCGGCACAGACTCTGTTGCTGGGCGTGGAGTCTAGGCGAGTGAACAGTGAATGGTAGATGTGGTAATTTTGGTGGAAATGGTATGTGCGGGGGCGAGAGAATCACTGCAAAACCCGTTTTTTCCGTTTCACTGTTTCTACAGTACCACAGATCCGTTCCAGACGAGAATTGCTCTGCAGAAAGGATCGTTTGGCAGCTATTCAGGTGTTTCTATACTCCTTTTAAAAAATCAAGTGGTTGTGAATCTATCACCTACCTACTCCTATTGTAGTTTTTTACAGTTTACTCCTTGATACTATTTAATATTACACAACAAACCAATAAAAGTGGATTGACACATA
>KE373065.1:111788-123683 GCA_000418225.1 Zizania latifolia
TCGTGGGATTCTGGTGGCGAATTGATGGCTTGAGCTGCAGCGCGTGGTTCTTAGCTTGGGAGTAGTGGGGGTTTGGGCGTCTGTGAGTTGATGGGTTCCTGGTGCTGCTTTTCGTAGGTTATTTTTGGGGTTCTCGCGCGGCAGCAATGTGATTTCTCGATCGAATTCCGCGACTTCCAGTGCCGGAAAGGGATTGTTTGACATTTTATTTCGTTTTTGTTGGCCTGGAAATTGAGATCTTAAAGTGCTCTTCCTTGTTCGTAACCAGGCTCTAGCTACTCCTTTCAATGGATAATTCGACCTCAGTGTGGTTTAATTTCAAATATGGAGTCGGTTTATATATGCCGGGGCAAAAATTGGCAGGAACTTTATAACTTGGGAGTATTTTATTCACCGTTTCGTTTTGTCACACGCAGATTGGCAATTAGGTCGAACGATTTTGACTGCGAATATTCATCTTTTTCAAATTTCAGATAGAGGCATCGTTCCAGCATTGGGTTCCACGGATAAGTGGTGATTTGGATATCTGATCCAATTGGAGCGGATTGACCATTCCAGAGTTCCTTTGGTTGAATGCTGGATTGGTCAATATAATAGACCCCTGGTTCCAGAAATGATGCCATTGTGAGCAGAAATGGATTCTGCCAGAAGTTGGTTCCAGAAGTTCCAGCCGAGGGACAAATCGAAGAGTCCAGCGGTGGCTGCCAGCCATGGGAAGGATCCAGGGAAGCCTCCAATTGATGACACACCTTCTAGTGCAACAAAACAGAGGGTTGCCGCGGCAAAACAATACATTGAGAATCACTACAAGACCCAAATGAAATCCCTGCAAGATAGGAAGGAAAGGTAGGCCAGTATACTTCAATTCCGTGATACTTTTGCTTGTTTTTGGTGTAGATTAGTTCACATGACTCCACCAAGTTCTACATACAAGTACTCCTCACAAATAAGGTTTTGTAGACAAGTAGCAAAATTGTTAATCGCCGTTGTACTGTAGAATGCAAATAAGACACTACTAGACCATCAAAGGCCACATTTTGCTGTTATTTGGCAAGACATCAACAACGCATATCACATTAGTATTTGCGTCGGTGTAGGTGTATGGCGCGCATGTGCATGCATGCATGCATGTGTCATTGCCAAAATAGGAAGCTTGTACTGATAACTGACTATCCCCTGGCATACGTGCCCGCGCATTGTGGCACTGCCAAAATTGGAAGCTTGACTTTTTTGCGAGGGAAACAGGAAGCTTGGCTGATTAGAGTATCCCCTCTAGTAAAAAATAAGTGTGGTGCTAGATTGGGTGCAGTCAAGCAAATTTAACTTAGAACAAAAAATTGTTCATGAATTTACTTTGGCTATATGAAAGTGATATGGGTTGATTTGACTTGTTCAACACTTCAACGTAATACTTGGTGTGACTGAAGGGAGCATATTGAGTTGTAGGGTTACACAAGTGACTTTGCAGAAGTTGTAACTCAGTAACTCACACCCGACTTTCAAATCATTCATTAAACTCATGAAATTTGCATGGTGCAATTGATATACCTATTTTGATTGCTTTGCCTGTTTCAAGGCTTTTGATTTTGACCCAACCATTGCTGTGAATTTTAATGTTCTGACAATCTGATTTTTTTTTATAATCCACGATGAGCCTTTTTTGTTCATACTCAATTTGAACTTCTAATCATCCTTCGCACTATTAATTCTTTTTGCATCACTTGAATTCATATCAACCTGCTTTGCTCTTATGCTGAGTAATTCACTTTCTTTTATGCCTATTCAATGGCTGCAATTTTGTCACCGTACCTTTCTGATATGTTGATTTACTTTTAGGCGCTGGATGTTGGAGAGGAAATTACAGGATGCTGAGGTTCCTGTAGAAGAGAAAAACAATATCCTAAAGCATTTGGAGAAAAAAGAAACTGAATATATGCGTTTGCAGAGACACAAGATGGGAGTTGAAGATTTTGAACTTTTGACAATTATTGGAAGAGGTGCATTTGGCGAGGTACTGCTGATCTCGATGCCCATTCTTTACCTCCTAACTGCAGGATCTTAACCATTTTCATTCCGAGCACATCAACACTAGATACACCAACATTCTTTTTTGCCTTTTTAATTAAATCTTCTCAACAGTAGGTTCAGATAGAATGATGGTGGACTTGCCAGTATTGCTTATACAATGGTTTCAGTATAAATTTGGATCTTCTATGCTTAGAAAAATGTGCCATCTTTCTGCTCCATTTTGTATATTGCCATCTAACATTGAAGTGTTCTGACTAAGAAAAATGGGAAATTGTGAGTGTTTTAATTGTCTATAAAGGTCCACTTTCATGCATTTGCCACATTGGATTTATTTATTATTTGGGTTCTGATGGGTCATACTCATGCAAGCTTTGGTCCCCTGTAATGATGGCGGCATTCAATTCGTCTTGTGGTCCTTCCCCATGTATTTGTCTTCTGAACCTTAATCATTCTCCACTAGCATGTTGCCAAAGAAAAGGAAGGAACTCTGATTTTCCCAGCTAACTGTTCTATGTTCTGTAGTTGTTAAGGACACTAACATAGCATAGTAGATCACTTTATCATAGGTTCAAGTCTACATGTAGTCCCTAAAGCCTATATGAAACCTGTATATCTTACAAGTAAACACAAACTCATCTACTATACAACTTTTTATATGCCCTGCCTCTCCAACCCTCACATTATCTTCGGGAGAAATTTATTTGAGAGAGAAATAGGGACATGTCCTTTTATGTCCACAATCTCATTTAAACTTCCAGTTAAAAATCACCATTTAAACTTAAGACAAATTAAATGATTTCTGCTTGATGTCCAACTGAACTTTTTGATATTCACTATTTTTATTTCTAGATTTAACAGATTTTTGTATACAAAATTCTTACCTTTTCAATAAGAGAATAGGAGAAAAATGTCCATTAATTAGCGTGGTAAATCTATGCAGTTTTTAACAGCTCCTATCTAATGTGCTGGTGCACACTATTCTTTGTTTTCCACTTCCTCTTCCTTTTCTTCACTTGCCTCTTCTGTTTATTTCCACTATTCAAATCTCTAAATATAGTACAGTTTTTTAAAATACAATAACAAAGTAATCATCATCATCAACTACATGTACTTTTGAACCCATTTCCATGTGCACCACGCTTAACGCCATTTTAAATTGTTATGTGCAGGTGCGTCTTTGTAGAGAGAAGGCATCTACCAATGTATATGCAATGAAAAAGCTCAAGAAATCTGAGATGCTTCGTAGGGGCCAGGTACCATGTATGGTCGAGCCGCATTATTTTGTAGTTTCTATTTCTAATTTACATGTATGCTTTGACATGTTGTGCAAATATCAGGTAGAGCATGTCAAAGCAGAAAGAAACCTTCTCGCAGAAGTTGGCAGCACTTTTATAGTCAAGCTCTACTATTCTTTTCAAGATGAAGAGTTCTTGTATCTCATCATGGAGTACCTTCCTGGTGGCGATATGATGACTTTGCTTATGCGCAAGGACACACTGACCGAAGACGAGGCCAGATTTTACATTGCAGAAACCGTACTAGCAATAGAATCTATTCACAAGCACAATTACATTCACCGGTATCAACTAAATGTTCCCATGTTTTATTAAGAAATTTGATGATTCAAAAGATAACCTTATTGTTCTTTTTTCAGGGATATCAAACCAGACAATCTATTGCTAGATCGCAGTGGTCACTTGAAACTTTCTGACTTTGGATTGTGTAAGCCTTTGGACAGCAGTAATTTTCCAAATTTGAATGAGCCAGATTATACATCTGCAAAGGGTGCCAAGCCTTTGCCTGATAGTACCAGTCGGCTAAGCAATTCTGTTGCCCCAAAACGCACACAGCAGGAGCAATTGTCACATTGGCAAAAGAACCGACGAATGCTGGTAAGTGCCATATTTGAAACTGAATCAACTAATAGATATTCAGAAGCAACTTTGTTGAATTTATGATGCATGATGCCATATTAAGTCGATATTTAATGGGTTTTAAGTGAATCCACATTAGTTATGAGCTTTTGTTTGAACATCTAGTCTAATAGTATTCTTACCACCTATACAATATCCATTATTTGGCCTTCTTCTCGGCATAAAACATATAGAAACTATTTTGCTTCTACATTTTCAACTTTCATCTGTGCTTCCACTGGCAAGGTTTGTAGTTACCTTGAACATGAATATTTCTGAATGAAGAATCATTTGTGTTCAGAAACATAAATGAAACTATTACCAGACGGCAGACAGACTTAAACATGGTTTTGGTGCAATATGCCAATCTCATGATGTTGAACCAAGTTAAACAGAATAGGGTGAATTCAATGGTTGATGAGAGGAGTGCTGAGAGTTGGATGGTGATTGGTGCCTGATTGGAAGAACAGAATCACTTACGGCTTACATGGATTGTTCACTGGGCAATATCACACTGCACAATTCCAAGAAATTAAAAGACTCATGTTCTAAGCTTTGAACTCTAGTGGATTGTGTAAATAATGCATTTTGTTAGCTGTTGATAAACGTTGGTCGGTTGGTGTTTATTATGTGGAAATTTATTTAATGTTTATGTTTTTTTTCATATTTTGCTCTCTGTTTTGCCATGTTAGCAAGTGAAACACGAGTGTAGTTTTCTAGGCTCACATTAATATAGTTAACATGCTTATTTATACTTTTTATGCATACAGGCATATTCAACGGTTGGTACTCCTGATTACATTGCTCCAGAGGTTCTACTGAAGAAAGGATATGGAATGGAATGCGACTGGTTGGTTTCTTATCTTATATTTTTGTCTATAATTGTTAGTCATGTTAATTGTCCTCATTCCAAGTGCTTTTGTGTGTTTCATGGTTCTTCTTCTCACATTTTAATTTCGTTCTTAGGTGGTCCCTTGGTGCAATTATGTACGAAATGCTTGTTGGTTACCCTCCATTCTATTCGGAGGATCCAATGTCAACCTGCAGAAAGGTATGTGTTTTTCACAAACTTCTATTTGTTTTTAGGGGGTAATTGTTTGAAATTTTCTATATTCAGTCTAAGCAAATCTCACTTGACTTGCAAGAGACAGGCTTATGCCAAATTTATTATACAATCAACAGGGCAGAATGCATTGTTTGCTATAATAGTGTACTAGTGAGTAGTGACCAGCTTGTATCCAAACTATTTTGCGGGTCAGTGGGTGGATGCTGGCTGTTGCAGGCTTGCAACTGGTCCCTGGAGCTCATCCTACTGTACAGCTAATGTGGACTCGAGTCAGGACTGTAATCCATGCATGATCTTGGTTTCACCTTGTGAAGTGCCCTATAGTGGAATTTTTTTTGGGGAAAACTGTATATTTCCCAATGCTTTCAGCCAAGCTTGTTTACTCCAGTACACAAAATACTCCTGTAGCCTTAGGATCATGTGTTTCAATCCATTTTATTTTTATTGTTCATGTAGATTGTGAACTGGAGAAGTCACTTGAAATTCCCTGAAGAGGCAAAGCTTTCTCCTGAAGCCAAGGATCTCATCAGCAAACTTCTCTGTAATGTTGAGCAGAGACTTGGAACAAAAGGAGCCCATGAGATAAAAGTGTGTTCTCTTCTTATGTTTTACACACACATCTTCATTGCTCTCAACTGTCTGCTTAATTAATACCATCATATGCTCTACTTTAGGCACATCCATGGTTTAGAGGTCTCCCATGGGAAAGATTGTATCAGATGAAAGCTGCTTTCATACCAGAAGTTAATAGCGAGTTGGATACTCAGAATTTTGAGAAATTTGAGGAGGTAAACTTCATCCTTTATTTTTTAAGAACCAAATTATGTTTTTGTTGACAATCTGCATCAATATTTTGCCTATTATATATGTACATGAACAAAGCAGTTGTACTACCTTAGTGATCTAATCTGACATTTTCTAATTAACTATATTGTGTCTAGGAGTCACTGGAACGTCTTGATGCTCTAATTATCATGAGACTTAGTGGGAAAACCCTTTTCTATTTATTGATATATCGATACCTAATAGAACACTACCTTTATATACTACTAGGTGCCACCTAGATAAATTGAACACCAAGAAGCTGAACTCAGACATAGAGATATCAATCTAAAAAAAACTAGGAAACAGTAATAGATGCATATCTTAGCTGGCCCAGCTGGGTGCTCCTTGTGTCACTGTTACGTGACACCATATCACTAGTCCATAACACCTGCAGGAGATTTGCTCCAAAGTAGCTTAATTTTATCCTGAATTGTAGGCTGTAGTTATTATTATGTAGCAATGTGGCCCAACCATATGGCAGCATTTATGCCAGAAATAAAAGTATATATATTCTAATGCTAGCGCTTAGCACTGTGTTTTTTCATTGTTTGCATGGTAACATCCTGTTTGGTGTTTTTGGTCTGCTGAGAGTGAATCTTGAATGTGGATATGTTATTTTGGTGAAGGGTATAAGCTGAAGTTATCACATTTCCACTTACCTTTCTTACTGTTTTGCAGACCGGAGCACAAATTCAAAGTTCATCTAAGTCAGGTCCATGGAGAAAGGTATGCATGCGTGACTTCATCATGACATGCTAATTACTGGATAGTTGGAAAGATATTCCTAGTAATGGAGACGCATATCTGCTGGTCATGCGAGCTGTTGTATCATATGTATTTTCCTGTGTGCCTTTTGTGTGGTATTCACGTTCACTTCATCATATATCTCAATTTTCTCCTATCTGTACATAGAGAAAAATCTATGCCTTGAATAGTGGTTGACCGTGGATGTGAAGATTGTGATTCCCTGCTTCTAGCTATATAGTCTGTTAGCCATGAGATATAAAAAATATGTATTAGGAGCATTTCCAAAATTTTGAACTATTGATTTTGAGGATACCTAGCCAATGAATTGAATTAAATAACATTCTTTTTGCAGATGCTTCCATCCAAGGATGCAAATTTTGTTGGCTATACATACAAGAACTTTGAAATTGTGAACGATGACGAGGTTGCAGGAATTGGTTAGCTCTCTTTCTCTAACATTTTCAGGCATTCCCACGCCTTCCTTAAGATTATGCATTTTCAGTCTTTAGTTTGAAAAATAAATGTGCTGCTTATGGAACAGCTGAGCTGAAGAAGAAGAGTTCTAAGTCAAAGCGGCCAACCATCAAGACATTATTTGGTAATGAGGACTACCATTGCCTGTTGGATTCTTATACACCATTGTTGTTCTGCATGATATGTTTACATTACTTTACCCTTCTTCAAACAGAGAGCATGGATGAGGATGAACCTGTTCAAGGAAGTTTCTTAAATATGTTGCCCCAGAAGGAGGGACAACCTTCATCTCACTCCACCTTTCCACCAGAACAATACCGACCTCGACATAAATAGGCTAAGGAGGTTTTCAAAAGTAAAACACAGATAATTAAAACAAGAAAAAAATTGCTTCCTTTTCATCTTGTTCTCTGCCCAAGCTTTGTAAATTCTAACCGATGCTTTCTGTAGTCAATTTCTTCACAAAAAAATCCCCTCCTCTGTCCGAAGAGTATGGTGTTTGATGTACGCAGCGATATTTGTTTGGTTCGCTGTGCGTGGGGTTACAGGCTCAGTGACGAGCATGTGTATTACAATTGAATTCACCTCTCTTTTTCTGCCTTTCGAAGGGATCTTAATTAGCTTGTAACTGAAAATAGTCGTCACGACCGCCGCAAGTAGGAGTAACACCGCTCGTTGGTCACGCCTTGTCAGAGCTTGTTCACGTTTGTCTATCGTTTTCTATGTCATTAAGTCACAATGGAGTACTCTCATCTTATAACAGAAAACAGCAAATGTTTAAAGGAAAAGTCATCATCCTTCGATTTACTATTATAATATTATAATTTAGAATCGAATTTAATATTTTATAGTACAACTAATCTAGATATCTGGATAGTATCATTATTTAGATTCATTGTATTAGAAAATATCAAAAGTTATAATATTATTGGACGAAGGGAGGAATAATCCTTAAAAACTCTACTTCTAGTTTTTAAAATACTTTATTTTTACCTACTTATAATTCCTAAATTAAAAGATTTTATTCTTTAATACCTTTTACATATCTATTTTTTATCATTTTATAATATTATTTTCTTATTAATAAGAACCAAGTTAGTGTACTTTTATTACTAATTTGTCAGCTATCTCAAAATTAAATCTTCGAAATTTGAAATTGAGGTTGAAGCTACGAAATTTTATATTGGTTACACCTGGCAAAATTCCTGTATTGGGCTAACCACGTAACAAGCCACTGAAGCCAGGGCCAGCCAGCAGAGCGTATAGACTGAAGTACAAGGGCGAACACGTGAACTTGTGAAGCGAGGCTGGCGGAAAACCTTCGCCTGTTCCCCACGCCACGCGAGACGCGACTCGTCGCCGCCGCCGCCGGGAGGATGGGCGAACGGCGGTACACCGAGCAGGAGGAGGCGCTCGAGGTCAAATCCCTCCGCCGCATCATCGCCGCCTACGCCAAGTACGCCAACCCCGTCCCCCTCCCTCCCTTCCTCTCCTCCCCGTCCCGTCCCGTCCCGTTCCCACGCTCCACTGGTCCACCACTTGGAAGCTCGCGTGTCGAGCCTCTCCTCGCGGGGCGGCGGTTTATTGGTCTGTGTAGAGGCGGAGCACCGTTCTAGCAGCCCCGCGTTGCTCCGAGCTGTGGCGTGGTGTGTGTGTTAGTTCGGAGGGGATAGCTTAGTTCGAGTTGAGGGTGCTTCTGAGTTGGGGTTTAGGAGTGGTTGCCGATTCGAGGGTGCGAGTCTGTGAGATGCTGGCTGGAATTGACATTTGGTTATCGCGGATTACCCAGTGGGAAGGGCGGAGGCTTCGTTGGGATTTCGCTGCGGTGTCCGCTGTGAAAATTCGCAGTTAGAATTGCCTATTATGCTCTCGCATGGGTGAATTACAGAGATTTTGTGGGTTGTTCACGGAGGTACTGAAGAGGCTGCAAGTTCGAGTTCCAGGACATCAATGTTAGCTCTGAAGCCTGAAGGTTGTTGATCGGGGTGAACTTTTCTGTTTGTCTAACTCTTTATTAACGTCTTGAAAAACCAACTGATAGGCGTAGCCCTTAAAAAATAGATGTGAGCAAGTGATATTTCCTGACATTGCGCTTGCGTTTCGACTGTTGTTGAATGAGGCCATTGGAGGGTGTGTACGGAATGATATTTGAACTCTCAAAATGCTACCATATAAATTTATCACACGATCCTCATGGTAAAACTGCCTAAACCGATGTGTCTACTAGGGGATTAGTTGTCCTATTGGTCATAATTAAAGTATTACATCAGAGGATACAGGTATTTCTGCCAATTATTGTTTCCTTTTGAAGCTTTAGCATTGTTACAAAAGTACTCCCCCTGTTCTTTTTTGCCTATTGTCTTAGAATGCATGCAGTCAACATTCAAAGATCATTGACCACTAATAGACACTAAAGTACTTAGACTTGGTACATGAAAATTGTATGGTGGATTTGCTGTCAAAAGTACTAAGATACCTGTTTTGTCTGATTAAATAATACTGGAGTAATAATTCGCATTTATTCTGTCGTAGTTATCACGATGCAGCAGAGAGGGATGTCAAGAGATATGAACGATCATTCGAAATGCTTCCTCCATCCCACAAGGTTTGTATTAGTCACCATACACGATTTACCTTTTTATTTCATCCATTAGTACCTCTTTGCTAATCACTTTCAGATTTCTTTTTGACTTATAATCTAATTCAGCATGCCTCCATATTATGTCTTTTCCTATGTAGGAACTTCTTTTTCACCTTGGTCTAAAGTACCAAAGGCTGAGATGGTAAGTAATGTTATGGGCTTAATGCTTGTCGACTTGTAGTAATGATCAATAGTTATCAGTTCCACTGTTTGTGCTGAAATATTCTGAAATATCTCTCGGCAATAGAGTTATTTGTCATGTTCGAAAACATCTAAAGCATTTTGCATATCTTATCTACTGTACTTCATTGATTTTGTCAACATTTCTCCAGAAAAGCTCACTTTTGAGTTTTGCCAATGTTCTATCGTAAACTCTAAACTGGATTATTCTGAAAAATCATGACGTGTTGTTTTAAATTAGTTATGATCATGCTTGCTTAATACCTGACCTTTGCTTGGACAGTCTTGTCTGGTTTACATATGTTTAAAAGTATATGCTTTAAACGGTTATTGTATGTAATTTTTGTACCTAAGCGTTTGTGCTTACTGCTTAGTGTGATAGATTTGGTTACTGTTCTTTAATTTTTTTATTATTTCACAGGTGTATATCCATGAATGCATCATTCATCATGAACATGCTTGAGGTACGATTTTTGGATTTTGTGTATGTGTTTTTTGGGAGGGGGATTGCATGTTTGGTGAAAATTGCTATATATGTGATGATGTTCTTACAAGGGATATGACTGCAGGCATTTGAGCCTCCTGTCGACATGAGTCAGTATGTCGATGTTGATGATCATGATTGTGGAGAGGACATGCATGGACATTGTCATGCAGATTGTGCTCATTCTATTGAGAGGGGTGATTTCTCGAGAAATTCTATCTCCATGAGCAATTCTGAGTTGCATGAACCAGATGATCGCCCCAGGAAAGACGGCAAGACTCATGAACTCTCAAGAGAAACTGACAACATGGTAGGCTTTATGCCCTGAACCTTTTTTTTTTTTTAAATAACAGGTGCTTTCGACTGATTTAAGTATCACACAGAATGAGGTAGTTGACATGGAAGGTTGCGCCCAGCCTGTTGGTGATAAACTGGGGGCATCACAAGGCATAGATAAATCATGTAATGGTGATAAAGATGTGAATGCATCAGATAACCGTCAAGATACAGATTGCACTGCATACTCTGCTGATGAGAATGTAAGTTCCACCTGAAAGATGTAAGCTGTTGTATATTCCTTATAATTCACAATCACATGATGGAGAAAATAGTGTACCTGTCATGCTTGAATTTTATTACCACTAGTCCAAGGTTGTTATGGCGTAATGGCGACGTGGCGAAGTGTGGTGACCTACCACCTTCACAACTTTATAGCGCCTATGGGGCGTGGCGCGGCGACGCCATAGACACATCAGTGTGACAAACAGTCAAATATATTAGGACTACTAGGACATGTAAATGTAAAGTAGGCAGCACCACAACAATGCAAATGTAGTACAAAAGAGACTTAATGTATCCCAAAAGTCATAGTCTAAGATTTTATTACATCAAAGTAGTAATGCAAATGTAGCACAACGGGCAATACTTCATGACTATCAAAAGTCATCCAAATCCAATGCAAGCTCATCGAAATTGTTAGAGGCATCTATGTTATGTTCACTATCTTCAGTAGGATCTATTGATTGTTCTCCAAAGTCATCTATATCAGTTGCACACACAGGACAACACAGTGGCACAGCACAGGACAGGAGCAGTTTGCAGTATCCAAGCCTTAATAGCAGGCACACAGAGAGCACACAGAGAGGAGATAAGAGAGAGAGAGAGAGAGAGGGACATCACTAGCCGCCGCCCATCCATTCTCTTCCCTTCTCTTCCAGCCTCTGCCGCTGCCCAATCCCTGTCACCTCCCGCCGCCGCCCGCCGCTACCGCCCACTGGAGCGCCGCGAAGCCAAGGTGCAGGTGTAGGCATGGTGAGGCCATCGCGGGTGCGGCGAGGAGTGCTGCCCTTGCCTTCTCTTTCTCTTTCTGTTCCAGCTGCCCTTCCCTTCGGCTTCGTGGCGCTCTAGTGGGTGGCAGCAGCAGGTGGCGACGGGGATTGGGTGGCGGCAGCTAGGGTTAGAGGATTAGGTCAATAGGTAAATAAATGTGCACAACTTGTATGGCGGCCACCACAGGAGCACCCCGTGCTTGTGGCGG
>KE373065.1:133195-153637 GCA_000418225.1 Zizania latifolia
GGCCATGGCCAGGTGGCGGCGCGGCTACAGGAGAGGGAGGGAGGAGAGAGAGAGGAGGGAGAGAGGGAGAAACCCTAACCCTAACCCTAGCTTGATACCATGCTAAGATTCATTGAGAGGAACTCTAAGGAGGGCAGAATATATACACACACACTCCAACACTGATGCTATCACACATAGTCTGATAGCCATACCCAATCCGTATGCATTGTTGCAAAAAATGTGAACTTATGATTAGACAGATCGTCTTTAGACACCTTTTATAATTTAACCTCATTTCTCTCATCCTTTTTGTACAGTGTACATTTGATTATAATATTTATGAACAAATTTTGCAAATGCACACATTCCAATTTTGTTCTAGATCTATAACTTTTTTGAGGTGAACAAGTGTACAAACCCAAATAGGTTCATAAAATCCACTTCCCTATAAATGATGTAAGTTTTGTTGTTTTTATGGATTACTTTGATATGTGGTTTTCAGGTGGAGAAAATGGTAGATACCACATACACTGCAAATATGAAAGCAATGATGCAGGTAATCTTCTAATCTCTACATTGCGACTTAATTTCCAAATTCCAAGTAGCTAGGAAGCCATTATTGCAAATATTTAGAAATGTATACTGATTACTGAATGCTTAAAGGTGATTGTGATTATATAATTGTGTGATGTCCACTTGTTCCTCAATCCTGTGTAGACTCATGTACTATTAGATAGAGTAAATAAACAGGTGTGATAGGATTCATACTAATTCAGTTGCCGTATGTTGATTAATGGAGTGTGAGCCAAAATACAGGAAAGGCCAATCTAATAGGATACACTTTTAAAGAATTAGAATACAAGACCAATTCAACTTGCATCTGAGTAGTCAAAATAGCGTTTTTTTAAAAAATTCTAAGAAAGGGAGGCTAATGCCCCCTCTTTGGTCTCGGTGGGGCTCTGCCCCTGTGGACTCATGCTATGGGGAATTCTGTTGGACGCCTGACACCAGTACCCGTAAATTTATTGTGCATTTCACCAATCTTCATGATGTTGGGTAATAATTGTCTAATTTATACTGTGGTTGAGTTGCAGAATCGATACCGCGCAGCATTTTGGACAATGAGGAAGAATGCATCTCGATCAAAAGCTCAAAAACAGTGAGGTGAAGATCCTAGTATGATTGTATACAGGCTATTGATCAAATTTCGGTCTGGTGATGGTTTCCAGGCTAGAAGCCTGGGGAAATAAGGAAGATCGATTCATGCCACCATTTCTCACCATGATATTCAAACTTTTACGGCAAATTGTGATGTGGTCAATTTAGATAACCAAATCTCTTGCCTGAAATGGATAGATATAGGATATGCTTACCATTACTTAGCTAACGCCAGTCTCTGTGCACCCAAACAAGGAAAACTTGTGCTAGTTTAAGGTACATCGATTGGCTAATGGGAGTACAATGTATTAAGTTGATCCATGTAATGTAAGAACTGTGTTGTGCTGAATCTGCAAACGACAAGTCCAATGAGGTGTACCGTGTACATTTTTGGACCGTGTTGGGCTGTTAATTCTTCTTGTGTTCTCGCCTTACGCTGTTGAAACTGAGAATTGGAGACATCCCTTTTTCTGATAATTTTAAGGCACCCAAAAAATTTGATCTGTAGTCTGTATGCAATACCAAAAAATAGCTATATTATCGGACGGGTACCAAAAAATAGGTCGCCGTTGCCGGGGATCGAACCCGGGTCACCCGCGTGACAGGCGGGAATACTCACCACTATACTACAACGACTTGGATGTACGTATTCCGGCAGCGCAGAATAAGATGATAGAGGTAACTCTTTCACAAGCGGTTGGTATAGAACAAGTGTTGACAGCGGGGAGAAAAGGTTGTGTAGTCTAGTGGGGAATTTCCTTGCTCTTGGCATCACAATAGAACAAAGTGTTGACAGCGAACAAAAGCACGCATAAATTAACAGGGCATCTTAATTCGGAATAAATGTTGAAAGCCACAAAAAGTCCAACGAGGGGTTCCCTCAGCGGCTCAGCTTCCTCCTTGGCCTTGCGAGTAGCAGCTCTTATCTAACGTTGCTGCTCCTTGTAGATTCTGTTCCCTACTCTGGAACTGCATTTGAGATAGAGAAAATCATAAAGGACTTAGACTACGTTTCCACACCAGCTCATCTTGGTTGTTACAATATAATCACCAACACAATGAAATAGAAGTCTATAACAATGGAGTTCTTCAGTTCCAGAAAGGAAAATTGGAGTTCAGACTAGTGTTTCATCCTGATTCAGTTCTCAAAAGTGGAAGTACTACCGAAAATTCAGGAATGTTTGTGTTGGAGATAGGTCACCGACCCTTCAGTAGCGACTTAGGTGAAGACCCCGACGATGGTGAAGGCAATACATGCCAGAAGGAGATTACAAGTCATCGACGTGTCTACCAAATAAGATGACTCAAATAGCTAAGCTCACTTACGTATATAGGTCCACTACATAATGGCCCAAATGCAGATATGCTCATCATACAGTAAAAAAATGTGTACCTCTATAAACGTTTGAGTGAATAGGGGTAGCAATGTGTAATCCTATATCCTAAACTCTAGGGCTATAAACAGGCGAGTAAAGCAATGTAATGTATAGAAATTTTTGAGAAATACACTTTTAATCACTTCAAATCTGTGTTTTTGCGTAGCACGACAACAATTTGTTTTGGTATAACTGTATAACAAAACTGGGGTATATGTATCCTTTGAAACATAAGGGAAAAATTCAGAACAGGGTCACATCAGGCATGCCGAGAAGACGAGAAGTAACAAAAACTTGAATAGGACTTCGCCTTGTGCGACTTCAATAATTCTATCCACGATCTGGAACGAGGAATTTTTCCAGCAAGTTATCCGAACACCACAAGCAGCAGCAAGCTAAAAGGATCGGTCTGAAAATTTTCGCAACTAGCAATATTGGCGCAAAAATTAAGATCTGTCTACAGCATACAAGGAAACAGAACATTGAACATTTTTTAGTTCAAACATGCTTACAATGGATTCGAAGCTAATGGAGCGCTCAAATTTTCGCGCGATACCAATTCGAAGAACAAGCAATCTCTACTACTCCACATACTAGCAGATTGAGGTAGTTGGCCACTCGGCCAGGAAGGCTGGTATCCGTTTCAATTTAGGCAAGCAAGGAGCAAGGTGAGAGGGCGGTGCGGCTGACCTGACCTTCTTGGAGTGGGAGGAACTCAACGTAGTCCTGGCGGAGGACCGCCGCCGCCGGCCGGCTCATGCCCTCTCTCCGCCGCTTCTTCTCTTCTTCCTCCCCTCTGTCTCGCCGTGCTCGCCGGCCATGGCGCCCATCCTCCTACAGCGAGTCAGAGACCATACGAGGTAAGCGGACGGCCCGCGCGCCGAAATGTAGCCGTTAACGCTTACTGGTCGTCGATCTTGGCCGCCCATGCTAGATCGGGCGGTGACCAGAGAAAGGTTCGGATGGCTACCAGCAATAGCGACCTGGATTCCGGTGGGGTGAATTGGTGAAAGGTGGTAGTGGTAATATGACATAGACAGAGCCACAGAGGATAGTAGGAAAATTTGCCTCCAAACCTTGCCGCTTCCTCAATCGCAGCCGCCTATATTAGATCAGACGGCGAGAAGAGGTTACGGTAGGATCAAATCTAGATGTGTTAAACTTGTCAATTCTACTTTGGAATCAGATGAAATAGCCGTTACGTGTTGTTTCGTTACTTGAAACGGTATATATTAATTAACAAATATTTTGGTTTTAATACTGATTAATACTAATCATTTCAATCAATTTTGATGTCATTTAGGTTAATATCTGTCGTACCAGTAAACAATAAAATGTACTGAAATATTCTATTTTAAGAGGAGGTCTTTACGGTACCCCCATATACCTCTTCAGGAGATAATACTTTAAATTAATATAAACTCTTAATTAATTATGATTAAAATAATTAAATAAATTATAATATATAGTAACCGGTTGTAGCCAGTACCTCTCATGTGTATCGTGAGTATCTCGCCTACTTCTTTTCTCTCGGAACCTTCTCCTATTTCTCCTTTCCCCATGGTTTTCCTTCATACCATCTCTCTCCCGAAGTGCCTCTAGTTCCGCCAGCCCGACACATTCATGCATCGATTAAAGAATAGCCCAACACGTTCATGCGTTGATTAAGAAACATCCCGATAAGATCATGCAATTGGATTTACATGAGATATTTTTTTGGCATTGATTAAGAAACCGAAATCACATCGTTGTTTGCCTCTGCATGCATGCATGGATATGGAATGTCAGTTAGCTACATGCATGCACACACGTAAAATGGAAGGACGTTTAACCTATTACCTCGAGGTAATAGATTACCTTATTTAAATCTGTTCCATTTGATCACAACGAATTAACTATCAAAAATAGTTTAGGGTTCTGTAAAATTCTTTTTAACAATCAAATGTACTCTCAATTCTCAATTGGGCTTAAACGGCAATAGTGTTCGGAGGGGAAGGTCAGACTTCAGAGGACAACCACCGACGGACTAGTCTCGCTGACCAAATGACCAATGGCCACCCTACCCGTTGGTCCGACCGCTACAAAAGCATCTTGGAGGCTGCGGCTTTCCGGCGAACCCCGCGGGCACAGCATGGGAGCCCGCCGCCGCCGAAGACGAAGATGACTTGAGCGATGCGGGGGACGGCAAGGAGGAATCGCAGCTCTTCTCTACGGCGGTGCTTCTCTTCTTCCCCACATCTTCCTCCACGGGGGAAGGCGGCGACGCTGTCCGGAAGCAGCCCGGCGCCACGCCGGCGGGCAAGGAGCCCGACAACGAACTGGCCGGCCTAGTCGGAAGGGGCCTGGATCCTCATCGCAAGCAGAATCGTTTCCATGCGTGCGGCTTTCCTCTGTTTCCGCTGTCCAGTACGCTGCCCGTCCGTCGGCGTAAGGAACAACGAGCCCCAAAGATTTGAACGTACCCCAGAATCTGCTCGAACTTGATGCATATTCCTGCCGCTTCCATGATCCACCTGGACTGCCAATTGCACTCCACCTCGTCATGCAACGCAAGCGCTGAAGCACCACGCCGCTTGTCGGTAACAGGCAGCGCGGCACTGCAGAACAGCACGACGCTGACGTCCTTGGAACAAGTGTCGTTGCCTGAATCGACGCCACGCCACCGTGCTGAAAGCCTGCCCCCAGCGGCAGCGCACTAACTAGGCGGGCTGCGCAGGCGTGCAGCACGCAGGCCGCAGGCAACGACGCGCCTCCGCACGTCGCGGCACGCGCTGTCTGCCACACGGCTGGGCTGCTCCGGCTAACTACCCTACCGCGCCCCACACCAGTACACCACCACCACTGCGCATGCGCGCGCCCTCGCAGCAACACCGCGTTCCCTCCCCCCTCCGCGCCCGCGGTTGGTTCGATCGCCGCCACGCGGGCAGAGAACTCCCGTCTTTACCACCGCGCTTATCGACCAGGAATCACAAAATTGCAGTTGTTTTAGAACATAAATTAACAACAACGGTGGCCGAATAGGTAACCGTGGTAACTATCCTATCAGCTCTGGTTTTACGGATGACGCTGGTCGCCGGGCTTCGCCGGCAAAAAAAAATTTCTCGCCGTTGCCGGGGATCGAACCGGCGTGACAGGCGGGAATACTTACCACTATACTACAACGACATCTTGGCCTATATGGAAATACATTCCAATCTTCATCATACCTCAGCGAAACTGATTGCGTTTAACCAGATGGTGCAAGCGGTTTCCTTCCTGTGGTGTTAACTTCCAGGCTATTTTTTCACATGAATCATCGCCGAAAGCTAAAGGCGACAGACATGATCATTTATCAGTTGTACCTTAAGCCGCCTGATGATGATCAAACCTGGAAATCAGTCGAGCATACATTAGCTCTACCGTTATTATTCCAACCCACATAATTAAAAGCTAGCACACCTTTGATTACTTGTGCTTAAAACAAAAGCGGCAGTTTTTAATTACATGTGACCTTTTTTGCTTTGTCGCCATGAACTCCCCACCGCGTGCATTTCTCTTTTGCTAGTGACTCAGGCTCAGTACGGTCGCTTGTACGAACACAATTAAAAAGGCCAAGATTTAACCACCTGAAACCTTATTCGATTATTGATCGTGCACTAAAGATTATGAAATGTACGAACATAGTACATGTGCACGCACAAATTCTTCCAACGCCGTTCATGATCGTCACTAGGCGTGAAGGGCACAATCCTTAGGCTGAAACCCAATCCTCCCCGCCTCCAGATCGTAAACAACCTCAACATTCTGCATCTGGAAGCTCCCAAGGATTGCACCGGAGCCGACATCGCCGCCGTCGTCGTCGTCCATCCTCTTGAACAGCAGGCACTTCACCACCACCGAGTTCTTGGGCGCGGCGACCGCGTAGTAGCAGCTCTCCTTAGGCAGCGTGAGCTTCACGTCGCCGGGGAAATGGAGGCTCATCAGAGGCAGCTGCTCATCTTGCGTGCATGGCGTGTGCGCGCAAGGGATCTTGAAGCAAAGATCAAACCCAGTCCTCGTCTCGAGGTCGTGAGATCTCTCATAGGGCGTGACAGAGCTAAGGGATGACAGGATTGAGGAGTAGAATGGATCGGGGAGGTGAGTGTACGTCGTCCCGGTGTCGACGATCACCCCGCCATTGCCTCGGGGATCAATGGTGCTCAAGCTGGGAGGAGCAGCAATGGCAGCACCGTCTCCAATGCTGATGCCTTCTAGGCCAATGTAGTAGAAATTTGGGTAAGTGATGCTCTCCAGCATTGGGGTGAAGAGAAAGCCATCCTTCCCGGACAATGCTAGGTCCCCCATGACCAGGGAGCTGGTGACGTTAGGGTTCCTCGCAAACCGGAATCCCAGGAAGCAATGTGAGAAGCCCTTGCCAAGAAACCCTAGCTGGGATGGTAGTGAGAGTGGGCCCTTGCCAAACCCAGCAATGCCAATGGGCTCCCTTATGGAGCTACCAACACAGCCAAAGCAGAAGCCAGGGAACCCCAAGGGAATGGTGCCAATGCCATAGATGCTACCATGGAGTGTCACAATGTCCCTTGCAAGGGAGCCAAGGACCAGTGCTCCACCACCATAGGTGTAGGAGAAGGGAGGGCATGGTCTAGGGCACAAACCACTCATGAAGGCAGGGATGGAGCAACCCGCTGCGGCGCACGGATCGTGGGAGCTATCAGAGCTATGGATGTCGACGCAGAAGCGGCTCCCGCATAGCTCCCTCGAGGTTGAAGACGACTTTGACGGGGAGAAGGTTGGAGTTGAGCTGGAGATGCCATGCTGATCATTGCCACACTGCATGCACTGGTAGCTAGTGTTGGTGCAAGGAACCCAAGTGAGGTCACTCCCAGTGTCCAAGTACACCTGGAAAACCTGTGGGGGCATGCCCAGGTTAAGGGACAGCAAGTAGCCGTCTGTATATGTTGTTACTGGCTCTATGATGTCCAAGAAGCCATTTTTTGTGGAGTTTATTATCACCATGGATGGTGCAGATAGAGATCTAACATGGCTAAGGCCAAGGACCACACTGCCATCTTTTGCATGGGAATTATTGAAGGTGATGGATGATAGGAGGCAAAGAAGAATGGACAAGTGAATGAAAGCATGCATATTGTGTGTGATAGATCATGAAGAGGAGAATTAGGCCTACTTATAAGCTTTAGAAAGCTGTACACAAGAAAATCAGTTCAGAATTAAAAAAGCAGTAGTTATTTAAATCCTTTGTTAGTTGGAAACTAATAAAGGATTTAAATATCTACTTGAGCTATATGCTGTCTGATAGAAGAAGGCACTTAAGATGCAGATAGTGAAGGTGCCAAATAAAAAGGGTACTAATTAAAAATTGAGCTAATTAACTATCCCGGTTTTTCTGGCAGTTTGTACGTATACCTTACATATCTCAGATGATAGGATTTTTTCCATTTTGTTCTGAAGAAAAGAAGCACTTCTCGAGCATCTCATTAGCTTGTATATATCTCATAGGGATCATAGAATTTTGATTTACTTGTGAGATCGACCTACACTGCACCCTTTTGTTCCTCCATTTGCGTTAGTTAAGCCACAGGCACTTGCCTTGTTGATTGTACTAGAAAATGTGTTAAATTCAGGCTCCAGTTCTTCCTTTTTCCTTTCCTTGTTGGAACCCACATATGATCTCTAGAATATGAAGGGTAAACTATAAGAAACATGTCTACTAAAGATAACTTCTGCAAAACATCCTTATTCCGAGTTACAAAATTCTTCAGCAAACCCAAACCTAGAAAGGAAGTCTAGCTTGAGGTGAGTTTTAACAACTTCTGACAAGTTACAATTTTAGGGGAGTGACTCAAATCGGGACAAATCATCGTTTCAGTTAAGTAAATGCCGTAACCAAACATATATACAAAGTTAATACAGCATCCATAAAAGGTTGGGCATCCAATCATAAATCTGGATCTCAACGGCCAAGTTGATATTACCAGTACGATCCGTCATGGTGACTAACGAGAAGCTATATAAGTAGTAAGCGAATCTACATATAGGTGGATGGTCGTGGCTGTACATGCATAGTTGCATACCCGTGAGTCCACTCAATGCCTCTTGGCCAGTGTCTTCTTGAGACCTCTCAAGATCTTGGAAAACCATATCATATTCATCACGAACAGTATGGTGGGTGCAACAGAAACCAGATGGTAACCGAAGGTGTCCATTTGCTTAATCTGTTTATGAACAAGCATCAAATCAGGAATATGTGTGTCATAGCCATCCTCTAAATTGAATTCATAAGAATCACCAATTCACCATGTACCTGATCATAATGTAAAAATATCTGATAAAACAAGTACATGAACAGAATTATCCTTGCAACCTGCATGATGCCATTCTTTATTGTTAGCAGACCATGCTACATGGAGCTCCAAAATATAGTAAAAATCCATAATATTGATTAATCCAACAAACTTAATCAAATAAACCTGAGTGTTCACATTTAATTAAAGTCAGTGCAGAATAATATACTCTTCCACAACACAGTAAGAATGACAAGCTTAGAATTTTGTTCTTACCAGCCAAGTAACAAACATTGCAACTCCATTAAAAAGGTATGCTTTGGATCTTTTCATTCCAGCAACATCAAGGAACCTTGACACAAAGGGACAGCACAGCAGTTTAGATGGACCAATGGATTGAAGACGACAACATCAAAACAACATTTGTGCAACTTGTTCATATTACCATCTTAGATTGATTCCTGGTGTAGTAGTCTCAGAGATGAGACTCATATATGTGTATAACTGTCCTTCCTCAGAAAGCATAGCATACATTACAGAAATAAGTGACAGCATATGGTGGGCAACCTAACAAAGGACACAAAGAATAATTTGGTAATGACAAATAGTGCAGTTTGCAGGATTCAAACAGAGAGCAGTGGACCAAGGTTAGTCAGGTAGGAGAGGGAGAAGAGAAGGGGAAAAGGTGACAATTGTTTACTTACATACTCCATTCCACCCAATGAAGGGTAAAGCCACAGTATCATGGCAAGGTCCGTAATGAAATACCCAACAGAAACCTAACAAACATGAGATTCAGCTCTTATTAGGCAGACTAAAGATGGAGATGCCAAACAAACAAGTAACTAACCATAGTAATTTCACAAGTCGAAAGACAATAAAATAACAGCATATGTATACCCCCAGTGTAAAATTGGAGAGGCTTGAACTTCTAAATGTTACTGGTTCATCCTGCTGATCAGAGAATAGACCCGAGAAGAAGACTAAGTATGATGACATAACTGTAATGAATACTGCATGGACGGTGGACATGCCCCTAGAATAAAAAGGGTAAGAAAATGTATCATCAGAAACTTGTATATAACAGAAGGAATGTTCAGGCTTGATAATTAGGTTTGACACATCATGCTCACCTGTTATTCCATTCAATCTTCTGCACCTTTGAAAGAGAAGCATAATGCTTGAAGTAGAATGAACTGATAAAGCGTGTGAAATCATACGCCTGAGCTAGCAAAAGGAAATAGTTGTCAAGATACCATTACAAGGATTGGAGTTCTGGCATGATAAAAGAACCATTAGATACAATGAACTCCTGTTTAAGAATGTACTGTTAAGTACACGAAAAGAAATGTTGGAAAATTATGCTACACTCATCTATGTGCAATCATCATATATCATGATTTTGAAGCACAAAAAGAAACCAGTGCAAGTTGTCACGACTTATATCCAATGAAAAGAATAAAAAATCTGTGAAGAAGCAAAGGCTCAGCATAAAACTCAAACAGTAGAACTATCAAATATAACATAGATGTTGGCATTTTGCTTTGATCTACATACAAATATACTATACAAAGTTATGATTATGTTATTGCATATACACAATAAATTGATGATAATTAACAGAGAAAGTGAGAGTGAGGAGTGACAGTACCAACTTGCACATCAGAATTCCCCCAAGCACAGAAGCGTATGGTACATACGAATCTGCTAGAAGGTAGTCCTTAACAAGTACTTCTGCTTTGTACTTGTAGGCTTTAGCTGCCATGAGTGGCAGATCCATAATCAAGATCTATGATTAATGAGCCTAATGAAGAAGCCAAACAGAGAGGTATATGAGTGCTATAGTAATAAGTGAAGAATGTACAAACATGAACAATCAGAAGATTAATGAGCATATCACGATATCTAGGATAATGTTGTAGTGCTGTCAATTGTCTTCAATGAGGTCAGTAACCAAGAGCTCTTCCAGAAGAGAGAGTACTACCAGTTTTAAGGCTTTACCAAAGCAAAAGGAGCAATTTTTTCAACCAAATAACACATATGAATGCAAACGCCGAAAAATGAAAGAATTTCGCTGATGGGTGACTAACTTATCATTTGTCAAAACTATCGGCAACACAGCAACAGAATGCACAGCTCAAATTCTAACTGATACCCACCAATGAGTTGTAAATAATGGAGAAGAGAAACCATTGCGAGTAATCCAAAAACTACAAATGCACCGTACAATTTTTTCATTTTTACATCTCTATCGGAACAACCCCATATATAAAACTTGTGAAGCATTTTTGCTCTTGCATTCGAGGAGGGAAGGCAATCTACACACGAAATACGGAATACCACCAAGAACAAACGCAGCAACCAACCCCTTCGATCCAATCAACCACCGAAACCCACGTCAAAAGTGAGAAACCGCCCCAGGCCACCAAGACCGGGCACCTCTCCTAATCTCCACAGAAACCGGATCGAAACCAGAAAAACCGAGCCCCCAACTCGCCGACCTTACTATCGACGAACAAACAATCCAACTATCCAAGCGGCCGGGGGCGGAAGCGGGAGGAAGGGACAAGAAGGCATGAGGCATCACCTCCGCGCGCGTGGTGCGGCTGCGGACGAGGCGGCTCTTGGCCGTAGCCGCGCGCTTTAGGGTTGGATTGGATCGCAGCGGAAGCAACCGGGTTGGATTGGATTGGAGGCTGTTGATTGCTTCTCCACGCCTTCCTCGGAGCTCGGATGCGGGAGAAAGCCGCGGAGGAGAAAGAAACCGAAAAGCTGGAAACTACTGGAAGGGAAGGAACAAGAATAAACTTTTCTTGAAAGAAAGAAAGAAAGAAACCGAATAAAGCGATGGCGTAACTGCAAAAAAATACGAAAAACTCATACATGAGGCAACCTACCGTATCTGTAATTTAATACACCCGCACGCGTCAGAAAATTAATAATTTTATTTGTGGAAAGAAATTACACGAATTTTACTTTTGACAGAAAATGATAAATCAGTAGGGTTACAGCTCATATATATGTATACTAGAATAAAACAAGAGATACTAGATTTTTAATTTTTTTAAAAAAATAGAGTATTGTCAGTAGAGCTGAAGGCCTGAAGTGAAAAAACGCTACTATATTCTAATTTTTTTAAAAACGGAGTCAATATATCTATTTAAAAAATACATAGAAATAATAGAGCTAATTTTTTAACTCTACAACATTAGATCTATTTTAAATTTAGAGTTGCACTAAACAGCCTAATATATCTCTTACTAATAAGAAATTTATATTGTAAAGTTAAAGTTATAGTAAGATATATATGGCTATTAAAGAATAAAAACTTTTTAATTTGTGAAAGTAAGAGGTAAAAATAAATTCTTTAGGATAAAGTTAAATGCTCGTGGGCACGTAGCGAATACTCTATTTATAGGTTCTGTTACTTTCCGATAAAAAATAATGCTAATTATTATTTTTGTTTGTTGAATTGGATGCAAATTTGTGTAGGTTCGTAGTGTCATAATGCAGGCTTACGGCCCATATATACTAAGCAAGCTGTTGAAAATGACGGCGTCGAAAGTTCGGGCCCAACATAAGGCAACAGATTTGGCCCAGGATTCCCCTGAGCTTAATTATAAAATTTAAATATATGTTATATCTTATAATAATTAAGATTATATTAAATATTAATGTGGTTGGAGACAAACTTGCTTTTAATTTTTAAATAGTATGAAAGATGAATCACTAGATAATTATAATCGCTACTACCTCCGTTTCAAAATGTAAATTAGTCTGGCTTTTTTCGATTCATCTATAGATCAATGAATCTAGACACGTATATCTAGATTCATTGATATGTAGATGAATCTAAAAAAAGCTAGACTAACTTACATTCTGAAATAGTACTTTATTATTTACTAACTAATAATCGCATTCATGTATTGGTATTTATATTTTGATTCTATAAATCGTTTGATTCTATGTTCTATTTTCTCTCCTGTATCTCGCAATATTTCCGGCGGCGGCGACGGCGGCGATCCTTTCCCTTCCTTATGGCAGCGACGCGCATCGCATACGTGACTCTCTCAGCACAGCAATTGGTTTGCACGTCGTGTGCAGCTGTCTGTGAGTACATATTCCTGCGTCGAAGCAGAAATTTGGTTGGTTCTGCACAGGGATACGGGATTGTAGGAGCACGGACAAGCTACGAATTCATAAACAGAAACTATCTAACGAGAATACTTATCGATATAATCACATTATACCTATCCGAGGTACTCTATCTTTCTCTAGTGTTATAATTCGTGCTTCTTTATATTTACCGATTGATCTTATCAACTTGTGTCACGGTTGGTGTGTCAGATGAACCGATCATTATAGATTGTAATAAATCCAATTCAATACCACCACATATCAATTATAGGTGCCAAAACAAATCGCATACTATGCAAGATGACTATGATACCATTATAGAAATATGGATAGTCTATGATAACATAAATACAAATTTTCTACTATACACAATGAGATCATGTAAGTAAGTGACATGGTTCTTTATCGCTACACACATAGTTCTGGGTTAGAGAAGTCAGTCCAACCATACATGCAGCGACAAAGTAGTAGAAATAGTCGATTATAACGATCCAGTTATCTTCTCTTAACACGATCGTAAAAATCATATCATCTGGACTTTGTGTTGAATTGTGGAGAGATTATAGATTGGATTGAATAGAACACGCCATGATATACATTGAGTCTCGAGACAGTATATATAGAGGTACAGGTGAAGAGATAAGATAGAATCTAAACTAACATTATTCATAATCCTGGATATACTCTAACATCTTCCCGTAATCTAAGCGTGAGCAAAACGAACGCTTAGACTAGAGAAGATACCGATAAGAATGCTCAATGATAATAACCCTTTTTGCTGTAGTCGAGGTAGCCAAAAGCGATGGAGCCAAAGAAGCTGTGATCGAGGTAGCTGTGTAAGGTAGCCGTGATCGATGTAGCCAAAGCCGAGGTGCCGATGACGAGGTAGCCTGAAGCCGCGGACGCATAGAGAGGCGTCGTGAAGTGGTCGTGCACGCGGGATAGTGCAGGCGAACCAAGATTAGACGAAGACGGTGACGCAATCGCGGCAGTCGTTGAGGAAGAAGAGCAAAGAGTTGATGCTGTCGAAGCCATCGAGGACGAGACGCCACATTGGGATTGCCAGATCCAAGGACGAATCGAGACGAACGCACATAATGGTATTGCCAATACCGTGCGAGCGAGAAAATGGACCATCATGAACCTTGTGCCATTGTCGAAGGGGATCGACAGAGAAGGCCTTCGAGACGATCGCGGCGCAAAGCGACGTAGACAAAGAAGTGCCGATGCAGCTCGTTGTTGTCGAAGAAGACAGAAGTAATCGAGGAAGATACGACAACGCTAATGATATTGGTGCAGTGGACGAAGACGAATAAAGTTGATGTAGAGGTAGCTAGACCAATGGCCTAGAGTAGCGACAGTGACAGCAGGAGGAAGACGTGGCGGTGATGCTCGAAGTAGGCGAAGAAGAACTCAAGTGACTGACGATGACCGAAGCGATGGTGAAGACGACGAGAGCGCCAACGTTGCGGCCCAAGGAGGCGACACAACGACAGCTCATATCAAAGCAACGGTTGAAGACCACGAGCAACAACACTGCGGCTTGAGGAGGTGACACAGTGGTGGCCCAAAGCTTGATGGCGTGATGCGCGTAGACGAGAAGTTCAATCCCAGAGAGGTCGAACACTTGATCGGGTGATCAAGCCGAAGGTGTGCAGAATCTCTAGATTGAAATCAACGATGCGCGAAGTGACAATGACGGTGTGCGACACAAACTAATCTCTAATCGAAAAATAATAGTAGACTGTGGATCTGCCTGAACAGAACAGAAGAGAAAAAGGACATGCCGCGCAGGGGGCGCGCTGACCCAGCAGAGCTAGGCCGCGCGGGGTCGCAGGCCCAGCAGAGCCAGGCCACGTGGACGCGCCGGCCCAGCAGAGCCAGGTCACGCGGAGGGGGCACGCCAGCCTAGCCAACGCCCTAGCCAGGCCACGCAGTGGGCGCGCCGACCCAGCAGAGCCAGGCCACATGGGGACGCAGGCCCAGCAGAGGCAGGCCACGCTGGGGGCGTAGGCCGCGAAGGGGGCGCGCCAAGGAGGCCGACGGCTAGCTCGAAGGCATGGTGGAGAGGAAGGCACCGCGGGGGGCGAGGTAGCGGTCGACAGCGGCAGGGAGACGTCGACGGCGTGGACGGACTGGCGGCGTCAGCTTGCCACCGGTAGGATGGGAACTGGTGGCGTCCGATCTAGAAGGAGCGGCACAGGCGTGACCGAGATCTGGCAGCGCCTGGCGCTAATCTGATGGCGCGAGTCAATGATGGTGGCTGCGCACGCGGTGGCCTAGCGCGGGTGTGGCTCGGCGCGGCCAGCGCCCTGACGACGTGGCGGCCCGATCCAGCGGCGTGACGCGAGGTGGACCGGGGTGTTGGCTCGGTGGCGCGGTGGAGATGTGGCGCCGGGAGTAGCAGCGGGCCGTGCCGGAGACGTAGAGGGAGAGGACGCCCAGCTGATGGACGCGGCGGGTGAAGGCAGGCCGACGCGGGGCTGGCCGTGGTGGCGCGTGAGGACGGGGCCGGCGGCGTGGCCGAACGAGGTAGCGGCCCCCCGGAAGGATCAAGATCTCCTAGGGGCTAGCGGCAGCGGGGCAGCGGAAGGACGGGAGCAGCACTAGATCGCCTGCTCTAATACTTAATATTATGTTAAATTATGAAGAGATTATAGATTGGATTGAATAGAACATGCCACGATATACATTAAACCTCGGGACGATATATATAGAGGTACAGGTGAAGAGATAAGATAGAATCTGAACTAACATTATCCCTAATCTTGGATATACTCTAACGTACCATGTTGAATTATGGAGAGATTATAGATTGGATTGAATAGAACATGCCACGATATACATTGAGCCTCAGGGCAGTATATATAGAGATACAGGTGAAGAGATAGGATGTAATCTAAACTAACATTATCCCTAATCCTGGATATACTCTAACACTTTGAACTCATGTACACATCTCTTTACCACATAATATCAATTAAGCTCAATACAATACTTATGCCATCATTTCAGCAGCTCAATCATTTACTCGATATTGTATTAGATTGCTTAACTCGTGATTGACTCCTCAATCACATTTGCATGACCATGCATTTTTATAATTCATTATATCAATAAGCCTAGACATATATCTCTCATTCAATATGATGAGAAATTTCCACGATTATATACATTCTACTAAATATTTATAACAAACCTGAATACTACCTTTATAACTATATATTTGGAGAATTTTATGGTATCCTAAATTTTGTAGATCATTCAATCTATACGATCCAACGGCTTAGATTTAAAATATCATATAGCATTCCTTTAATACGTGTAAGCCCACATACATGTAACAATTAATTCATTTCTAAAAAAAATCGTATACCAGCAGATTAATTGTTGCATGCACTAGAAAAAAGGAAATAATCAACAAACTTTCCGTGCGGACGATATACATGCAAATTACTTTCTGTAATAAGAAAATTTACGGTTGGTTAGCCCATTTTCTTTTTAATTAATTATTTTAAACACACTTAATTAATGGTCCAGATTAGTTTTAACTATTACCTCCCTAGGAGGTAATGGGGGTACCGTAAATGGACCTATATATTTACATAATAGCGTTTGGTAGCCTCTAAGTGAACAATTACACATGTTAAGCTTTATGATGATCTAAGGTTTAACGACTCTAAACGATTCTATGCTGACACTACATGTGTCTAATTGATGACATGTTATAATCTCAGTAGTGTTTCATATCCAGCTATGTGTTTTCAACATGAATACACATTAGACTCGGTGTGACTAAATACCATAATTTATGAGATATGATCATCAATTAATGTACGTGTTATTTAATAATTATATCTATTCCATATATGATGTATGATTAGAGATCACCTAAAAATAGTATCGTATAGTATAAATAAAGAGTTTATGAACAAGTCACGGGTAAAAATAATGATAGCTATCTCAAATAACGGAATGGCACTTCATCCCTAAATCCATAAACATTGTAATAATATACACATTTTTATGTTGCCTCCTGTTCACTCGACAGACAGATATATCCACTGGCCTTGTGAAATTTTGTCACGAGGCTTCTCTTTTTGTTGTAGACTTGTACAAGACTCCTAATGTGCATCTCGATCGTCTTGAGATCGGCCAAAGGGTGTAAAGTCAGCGAGCCCTCGTGCGTTTATTTCTTTGCAGTCACGGAAGGTTTCTGAATTTTCTGAATCCTGACAGCCGCGGCAACCTTCTGATTACCTCGTTTTCCCTTTTACCAGCCCTTCTTTTCTCCTTTCTCTTTTCTCTTTTCTCCTTTCTCCAAGAAGACGACTTGTTCGAGCTTTGTGACCTGCAAAGTTCGTGGTCGACGTTGCCATTAACCTGCCTCCCATTGTGTTCAGTGCATGATCTATTCTCTCAGGGAAGTCATTTCACTATCTGATCTGATGGTGCAGAGCGGGGCTTTGCGGTGATCGAGACTTACTTTACAACGGTTGGAGGTGGGGCTTCACGGTGATCGAGACAAGTTTTGTACAGTAAAATCCTAGCGAAATGTTGAAATCCTGACTACCCTCGATGTTAGAGGACAGTTCTATACGCCAAGGACTTTCTGAATTTTTTAAATTCACATGGATTTTTTTCCTCGGTGTGTTTTCCTTCATGGTGACGCAGGCTGTTAAGATTAGAGACGTAGAGCACAACTAATAACAGCCATTAGATTAATGCGCACACGTTACCTATTAGAAAATAGAGATCTCTAGAAAATATTATGATTGACGAGGCCTTTTCATTCGGGTATAGTCAAACTGCCAACCAGCTTCGGCTGGTCTCGATCCGAAGACCAAATGTGCGAGTTTTCAGGCTTGATTTTGCTAATCCCGTCGCAGAAATTGATCACATTGGTGTGCAGCTAATTGGCTACCGAACAAGCATGATCCCGGGAATCTGTCCATAGACGTCGTGCGATTAGAATAAGTAAGATTAGGTGGTTGAGGTTAGCTTCTCCCATGTTCATGTTCAGAGCTAAACATGCCATCGACCATGCAAGTACGACAGTTTTCAACTGCAGCAGTTGCTGTTTTTTTTAGTTTGCTAGCTGCTCTAGCGAAGGCTGTCGTTTGACAATTGCTCGTGTTCAGGTATTTTACTGCTGACAATGGCATGAAAGTTTTCATGGCAGATTACCTCATCATATTCAGATGTACTACTTCAGCAAGTTAAATACGAGTGTTTAAGAAAAACATGTCCTCGTTAAGTTTTGTAGTAACTTTGTTAGAAATATGATCCCGGGTTACTTCCCAAATGGATTTATAATATCTGAGTGGAGGAAGAATCAACAGAGACAGCATTAAAAGACGACCAGTCAATGGTCAACATTATCCAGCCAGCTAGCGGTCAGAGATCGGAAAACTCCCCGAGTCCAGCACTCAGGATGCCTTCCCGACCGCCGGCACTTGGACGGCCGCCATCAAGAATCAGGCCGCCCATTAAACTCCACGATGCATAATTGTGTAATTAATACGGCTGTTATCGTTGGGAGTTATTACCGATGAACTGACCGTTTATATTCATAATTGGTCATTAGTAGGGCATATTAACTGTAAATTATAACCCCTGGCCCCTCTCATATAAAGGGACCAGGGGGAGCCTGTTATAGGAACACGGAAAAAGAGGTCCGAAAAACTTAATTCATCGCTTAAGACCATTTTCAGCACTTAAGCTTATACTACACACACAGAAGTAGAGTTATTATCCTCCGGGAGGCCCGAACCTGTCTAAAAAACATCCCATGTCTCATAGTTTAAGATAACTATCGAGATTCATCCACAGTACTTCCCAAAACATAACCAAATCCTTACCGCGGGTACCCCCGTGGTAAACTATTGTTCGTACACAACGACAAGCTTAACTGCATAGATACCTTTTTAGAGCAGTGTTATGGTCCATTTTATTGGTAGTGTTATAATACTAGTAGATCAATTATAGCCATCGATTTTAAAGGTAAATTCTACTTTTAATTGATTATAATTTAGGTATAAACATCATTGACGATTTTTCGTATAATATTCCCTGAAATTGGTTGAATTCTTTTCGATATTTTTTAAAGAAAGATTGTTGCTGCTTCAAAAATTTTACTTTTAGACTTATGTGTTTCTTTTCTACTCAGTGCTTCGGAAATGTAATAATCAAAAACTGTACAAAAGGGGCTAGCGATATGATTTGATTTTATGTGGTTTAACAGTAAAGTATGGCAAAATTACCATTTTATCCCTCCACGTCAATTTTTTTTAATAATTTTACCCTCAATACATTCTACAACCCCTCATCAAGGCAACAATATAAATTAATCTGAACAGTTAAAAAAAATCAATGGTTAGGATGTATTCTACCGTCAGTAGAATGCAGCGTAAAATTTTTTTTTTTTTAAGCACAGAGAGATAGAGGTACTGATAATACTCAAACATGGTAGCTTGGTCTAACCAACCCACATGATGCTTTCTATTTTTCTAGATAGTTAGCATGCGTGTAGTATATAACACTGAAGCATAACTAACACGAGAATGTTGTTGGAGTTGATGACAAGTAGCACTACGAGTATTTGCTGTTCTTGGACAATAATTCAGAAGTTAGAACGGACGGAAGTTTCCAATGCACGCTTCTGCTGAGAATCTCTCGTTTGACACTGCTATACGTACAGGAGTAGACTAATTTCCAATTTCGAGAATTTTCGTGCTGCTGTGCCTACTATAATCATCGAGATCCCGAAACACTCCAGAGTTCGAAGCTCCAACAGGAAAATTTCTTGGTCTTTTCCCACCGACGGTTCACTTGTATAAACTTAACCGTATATCGATAAATCTCTGTTCCTAAAAAAGTCATCTTTCTAACACAGATGTGCAGAGAAATGCCACTGATCAAGAGCTAAGACTCAAAGTGAATTTTTTTTCATAATTCGTACAGTATTGCTCATTTTACCGGTGAAAAATGTGTAGGACCGAAACTAGCGACAAGAGAGAGGTGAATGAGCGCAAGCAAAAATTTGTAGCGGAAAAATCAAACTCCTGAAGTTTAAATATCGGACTTGCAAGTGACTCGATGAGATTCAGTCCAAGACTAGACAATAAGAGTCACACCTAGCAAGTCGATACAGAAACTTCAGAAAAAACTTTCTCAAACTCAAGTATCGGACTTGCAAGTGACTTGTCGAGATTTAGCACAAGACTAGATATTAATCGTCACATCAGGCAAGTTGATACGAATATCTCCACAAAGCGCTTCTCAGAAAAAAAGATCATCCAAATAAAAAGTTAAATGTCAATCAAAGTGTGTTCACAAGTACGACATGCGTTCTATTGAAAAAGAAACGCTCAAAGCACTCATGCACGACCGATCGAACACTTGGTGTGCGAATTCGTGGACAACCTCAACAAATCATGTCATTTGAAGTGCACTTGGATCACATAGACATTTCATCAAGCATATGAAGTGCAGTTCAAAAATCAAGC
>KE373065.1:157268-169828 GCA_000418225.1 Zizania latifolia
GCAGGCCGCCGGCAAGGCGGACGTCGAGGCTGGCGCCAACGACTTCCCCATGGTGCTCGTGCAGATTCCCATGTGCAACGAGAGAGAGGTAAGCCCAAAGCAAACTCCAATCAATTTGCTCCCTTGCCTCTTGCTTGTGTCGGGGGGAATGTTCTCAAGTTGGAATTTCAGTGCTCCTTCTCTTGCCACATTCGTATCTGCTGGGGGTCAAAAGATTCGATTTTTTGAGCTGTAATTGGAGCTTTGGATTCCTGATTCGGTTCTCCGTGCACGAATTGAGCAGGAGGATGCTGCTGTTTTGTAATTCATGTGTTGTGTAGACTGCATTTGCTTCGATCTTTGACCTGTGTTCCTATTTGGCCCGTACGTGCTCTGTAGTAACAACTTCGATGGTTTCTGAAGTTTTAAGTTGATGTATTCTTGCTTACACAGTACACTATAACAAGAACAAAAATTGGTGTTTTAAAGGTTTAATTTTGCCGTTGGGCCTCGTACCTTCCAAGCACACTTTATTATCCCAATTCTCGGTCCCTCTGGATTTTGTCGTCAATGAGAAGACGTGTTAATTTAGCATCAAACTGCCAGTACAGCATACTCGTTTTAAAACTCCAGCTAACCACTCTACTTCAGTAGTGCGCTCAATTTGGGAATCTGGCGTAAATATCTAAGAGGCTCGTCCAATTCAATTAACTTCCTTCATTTGTATGTTTGCAGGTGTACCAGCAATCCATTGGGGCAGTTTGCAATCTGGACTGGCCAAGGTCAAACTTCTTGGTGCAGGTGTTGGACGACTCTGATGATGCTACCACTTCTGCTCTTATCAAGGAGGAGGTGGAGAAATGGCAGCGGGAGGGTGTGCGCATCCTATACCGGCACCGGGTGATCCGGGATGGCTACAAGGCTGGAAACCTTAAATCAGCTATGAACTGCAGCTATGTGAAAGATTATGAATTTGTTGTCATCTTTGACGCGGATTTCCAACCACAACCCGATTTCCTGAAGCGAACCGTGCCACATTTCAAGGTTTGGCTGAACTGATCAATGCTAGCTGGTGTAAATATGTTGTTACTGCTAATCCGACTATCAATCGTATTAGTTATGTCTTCTGACACTTCTAGTGTTCAATTTCCAGGGAAAGGATGATGTTGGGCTGGTTCAGGCAAGATGGTCTTTTGTAAACAAGGATGAGAACTTGTTGACCAGACTGCAAAACATAAATCTGTGCTTCCACTTTGAGGTGGAGCAGCAGGTGAATGGAGCATTCCTCAACTTCTTTGGATTCAATGGGACCGCGGGAGTGTGGAGAATTAAGGCGCTCGAGGACTCTGGGGGTTGGATGGAGAGAACAACAGTGGAGGACATGGATATTGCTGTCCGAGCACATCTCAAGGGATGGAAGTTTCTCTTCCTGAATGATGTCGAGGTACAATCACAGATTTCCTCGTGGCTTATGCAGAATTTGCCTTGTGTAACGTCAAAGCGTAATAATTTAATTCGTGTAACTTCCTTTGCAGTGTCAATGTGAGTTGCCAGAATCATATGAAGCATACAGAAAGCAGCAACACCGATGGCACTCAGGTCCCATGCAGTTATTTAGGCTCTGCTTTGTGGACATTATAAAATCTAAGGTACAAGACTTTCTGTAGACACCGTGAACTAAAATTTGCAGCAATGCATGTAGCATATTCGGTAAAATGTATAGTTTCTTTACCAGTGATGTTACAGGTTCAATGAGATAATTTACAAGATAGAGTAGCTGTCAAGAAGCATTAACTAGAAGTCTAGAATACCTTTTTACATGCTTGGGCAAACTTTGTGCATATTATTTTGTATTGAAGCACAATATAAGATGATTGACGATGCTGAGTTGCCAACCATTAAAGCAAGTAACCAATTTCCATAAAAAATATATCCGTTCACTTGACTGGAATCGGTGAAATAACCTACCACAATTTTGTATTAAGACATATGATAGCTTTTTTGTTCCCTTTTTCTCATATTTGAGCTTTATCTATTACTCCACAGTTTACATACGATTTTATTGGGTAGTTAGCCTGATATTCCTGCCTACTTTCTGTTGCAGATTGGATTCTGGAAGAAGTGCAATCTCATATTCCTTTTCTTCCTCCTCCGCAAGCTCATCCTACCCTTCTATTCATTCACCCTTTTCTGTGTCATCCTTCCCATGACAATGTTTGTTCCTGAAGCTGAACTTCCTGCATGGGTTGTATGCTACATTCCAGCTACAATGTCCATCCTGAACATCCTCCCAGCCCCAAAAGCTTTCCCGTTCATTGTCCCGTATCTTCTCTTTGAGAATACTATGTCAGTAACCAAGTTCAATGCCATGATTTCTGGATTGTTCCAGCTCGGGAGTGCCTATGAGTGGGTTGTCACCAAGAAATCAGGTCGTTCTTCGGAGGGTGATCTCGTTGGCCTGGTTGAGAAACACTCTAAGCAGCAAAGAGTAGGGTCTGCTCCCAATCTCGACGCGCTAACAAAGGAGGAGTCAAATACTAAAAAGGATTCAAAGAAGAAGAAGCACAATAGGATCTACAGAAAAGAACTGGCACTTTCCTTCCTCCTGTTAACAGCAGCAGCTCGCAGTTTGCTGTCTGCGCAGGGAATCCATTTCTACTTCCTTCTGTTCCAGGGGGTCTCATTCTTGGTTGTTGGCCTCGACCTGATCGGTGAGCAAGTGGAGTGATGGAAAATGAAGAATTAAAAATGGGTTCTTTTTTGGTTCAAAGAAAAAACTTTGCAAGCATCAAAGGGCTCTTTGTAAAGGGGAGAGAGATGCAACGCTCGATGCTTACACATGGAAGCTTTGATCCCTATTCTAGGGGTTGAGATTCATCATATATACTCAACTGTGGAGGTGTAGATAGATATAGTTTGGGATTAAGCCTATGAGATGCTTTTATTCTTTCAGGCAATTCTTTTGTAAGAATGTTTTGTGCCTAGATTGGCTCTTCCTTCTTAACAAACTTTACCTTCAGATGAAGATAATACATGTTTCTACCATGTACTTTGGTCAATTACATTGATGATACACGTAGAATTGTCCTTTTAATCCAGTATATATACTCAACCACTTGTTCAGAACATCATCTTATGTACTGTTAGCTGTTTCTAAATGATATTAGTATGTTCTCAGAGAACATCATCTTGATTAAGGCTGGCTTGATCCGTGCTGTCTTCGGCTTTGTCATGTGCATTGGCTGGGCCAGGTTGTTTGATCTGTGTTACTGTCATTGAAAAGGACAGGTACCCCCAAGTGTGTTCCTCCATTTGCAACAGTCCATGTGGAGGCAAATAGGAAAATACTACTGACCAGTAAGCTTGTTTGGTATGTTGCCTGATGCTTGCTGCATGTTCTAGTAACCTTCCAATTGTTGATTTCGTATCAGAAGAAGCAAGCTAACTACTCACAGTTCCTCAGCTTAAAAAAACTGCATCTTTTGGATGTTGCACTAATAATTTGTGTTGGACAGCTCTTGCTAGGTAAGAGGGCACATCTGCTTGAGACGATTCTTACAGAGTTCTCAGTTTAAGCAGTGATTCTTGTTTCGTCCCCATCTTGTGATGTGCTGGTCCAAACTTGAGGATAAAAAAATTCAGAGAAATTTCACTTGGTGTCAGGCCAGCATTCAGAAGCGCTTTTGTTTTCCGGAAGATGTGCTTATGAAAATGGTCGCCGGTGGCGAGTGCGGACAAGGCACATGGCTCCGATTGTCGCGAGGAAAGAGACGTACCCTGTCCCGTCCATCACGATTCACGAACTCTCCGAGATCCAGGTCATGATCAGACACTTTTTCCCCCACTGGTGACCCTACTTCGCTCGCTCACTCGCTCGGTGGCTCGCCGAGGTCTCCCCGGTGCATGTCTCCGTGACACCGACGTGCCATCGGCCAGTCAGTTACGCTTGTTTTTTCATACGCGCCGGCGTGTGAGAAGGGTTGTCACGCTATCACGGCGACCGTAGTGGCATCTGGATTCTGGAGGAAGAAGACGGGTGCCTCCCCCCATGTGATCGCGTAGTCACTCCCTTGCCTGCTGCTTTTGCCGCGCTTGGGTTTTGACCGCCGGCGCGCGCGCGGGCGCGCGCCGGCATCAGGTGCGGATTTGGTGCGCGCGAGGTGCGGCGCCGCGTGGTGGTGGCTCACGTGGGCTCCATGTCACGCTGCCCCCGGCGAGGCAGATGATGCTCGCACTGTCACCGTCACGCGCCGAACGAGCCGTGGCAGTGTGCGTGCGTGCGTGCGTGCCGCCGATGCGCGAATCTTTCCGGTGATCCGGTTAATTTGTTTTCTGGTGCTGTGACTGTGAGTGAGCGAGCCTTTGGCTGCGTACGTACGTGCGGACGCGCACGGGACATGCCGCGCGGAGACGGGGCCGTGTGTCCGCGGACGCGGCCGAGCGGCGGAGTCCCCAACCTCCCCGTCGCAAAACTGCCTCCACCGTAAGGCGGAAAGATACAGCGTTTTCCCAGACGTTTTCTCCACCTGTGCGCGGCCTGGCCATCCTCTTCTGCGCCGTCTCGCAGCGGCGCGGTGTAGGGTCTCTTGCCGCCCGTGCCGGCGACATCCCCTCCCCTCGCCGCCGCTTCCAGAAAAATCTAGAGCAGGCGAGCCCCACCGCACTAGAGCAGAGCTGGACACCAGACTGCTCACAGCTGCTCTGCTCTTGCCAATTGGACCGCACGGGTAGTTACTAGTTAGGCCGGATGAATACTCACCGTGGGTTATTCAACTAAGACATCAGTCACGTGTGGATAATTAGCAATCTTCAACCCGATATTTGGGATCTCAATCCAAAGGATCCAAACAACAGTGAACATTCAATGCAATTCAATTATATATTATAAGTTGTCTATCTTTTGAATAAGTTAAACTTCTCTAACCTTAATCAATTTTTTTAAAAAAACATACCAACAGTTATAATATCAAATTAGTTTTATTAAATTGATCATAAAATATTTATTAATAGTGTATTTATTTAACATTGTAAGTATTATTAAACTTAGCCAAAGTTAGAGAAATTTAACTTTAAAAAAGACTAATAATTACTGTTATACATGATATATAATTATATTTAAGTTTGTGTGATATCTTCACGGTTAATGATGATATATAATAAAAGTAACTAATGATCACTATTTTACATCCAAGATTGTGTAAAAAAATATGTCTTATATTTTTATATTTTAGATCGAAGATACTAATATAAAATAGAGGGAGTACACTGTAGACATGTGCGAAAAGAACTGCGCCGACAAAACTTCAGATCAACACAGTGGTACCTTGGTTATAAAGCACGCCCAAAGGGCTCTATGTACAGACAGAGGTCAATAATACAGATGTCGCCATCAACACTAAACACGAGCTGACGCATGCTTATCATTACGGCTCTAATTCAGAGTATCTGAGACCCAGCTGGTTTTGGGATTTCATCACTTCACGAGTCTGATAATAACAAAGCAATGATCCCTAACTCCGGATCTGCCGCTGCTGAAATGAAGCCAACATGGGGCGGTCGGAAGGTGATGATTGCACAGGGACCAGACGTTGAGCCTGCCTAGCTACTTCCCTGTCCCTTTATTGCCACTGTCATCGTCGTCCTCCTCCTCCAGATCACTGAACGATATATCTTCCTCCTGCCCCAGTGAAGTTCTGTTGTCTGCTGTGCCAACCACCTCCTCCTCTGCATCGTCATCGGGCCATTCGTCGGGCCATTCATCAGCTTCATCTTCATCAGTCTCCGCATGTAGTTTGGACTCGATTGGTAGACTTTTGCTTTCATTTTTCACCGACAGCTCTTCTTCAATTACCGACTTGTCAATTATTTCCACCTCGGTGGTTGCAATGGGGAACTTTTCAGCCTCGATGTCCAGCGAGATATCAGATGCGGGTTCTTCGAATGACGAAAAATCTGATTTTCCAGCTTTGTTTTCAATGCTTGAAGGTTGTATCACCTTCTCTTCAGCAGGGGTAGAGGACCCATTCACAGTTTTTGATGATTCCCTGTCCCGAGGAACCTCAGAACCCCGCTTATTCTTAGCCTGTAAACTTTGTAGCAATTCCTCCCTTGCTTGTAAGATCTGCATGGAAGAGAATGTTTCAAGTGGAATCAGACTAAAACCATGGCCTCGAGCTTCTTGTTTCTAAATGTAAGCTACGGAAAGAAGACTGTTACAACTTACAAGCACTAAAACTGTACCCAGATGGTCAAAGTAAAGCTGCATTAGGTCAGGGGTAATATTACCCCCTCCAATTCATTTGTGTTTAAACACATACCTCAGTACTTGAGGGTGGGCCATTTATAACTATGCCTCTTCTAGGCACAATTTGAATTTGCTAAGGTATTTCACATGTAAAGGGATTGGGTGATTATTAGAATTTCATGGTTAGCCAAGATTGTGATGCTATACGCTGGAATGGCTCAATTTCCTCCTTTTTTGTTTAAGAAGCTCACCGTGTATAGCAAAGATACAGCACAAGATTCCATGACGAATTAAATGGTGTTAAAAATATTGATACCATGCATGACAATGAAATTACCTGTGGCGTTGAAAGAACTTCAACATCTTGCTTGTTCAGTTTGGAGTGCAGAAGCACAAAATAGATCTTCCAGAAACATGCTTCACTCATATCAGTAGAGCAAATTGCAGCTTTTAAATCTGACAAGTATGGCACAAGGTGCTCCATGGCTAATGCATGTACATACTGAGCATCCGAAAGTTCAAAGTCTGTTAAAATAGCAGATACCATGTAAGACATGAGCATCAGAATAAAGGGACATCACTGAGCAATTTGCATACACCATGAACCATTTGGAAAAGACACCCACAATAAGAATATAAAGGTAACTGCACACCAACAAAGCTTCATGTAATCATTTAAGGGTTAAGAAGGATATGCATGAAGAGAATGAAAATGACTTATTAATTCCAGATGTGAATGTTATTTAGTTCTATGTCAAGCTGAAAATGGAGAAACTAAGTAGCCATTGCATTTTGCATAAGGTAGCATGAAAAACAACTTGCTCATAAAAATCACTCAAAAATAGCAAAGCATATGTCATAAAATATGGATAGACAAAACATGAAACAACCAATATATTTGTTAGATTGTAATGATACCATCAGCATTGATATATTGTGAGATGTAAAGTAATAATTGATCCTTATCTTTCGCAACTTTGATTCACAAAGAAAGCTGGACCAAGGACACAAAGCATTCAGGAAGTCTGTTATTCAAGCTATGTCCAGTATATTTTTCCATTTAAATGAAATAAATGATATTCTTGAGACACGATTTATATTTGAATAACGGATTCGTTAACAGAACTATGAAAAATAAATGTATGAAAAAATGTGGATCACCTGATGGACATTGTTGAAAAGAAGGATGAGATTTGAAGCTGGTCTACAAGCTACACTCGTAAAATATAGGCTGACATTGAATCATTGATACCCCATAATAAGCTCAGTAGCATTCAACAGAAACATGATAGCATGTTAGAATCCAGTGTGACCTTAATTTATTTTACTTCTTGTGTGGAACTAAGTCATCTCTCCATTAAAATTACTAAATTAGTACTTAGTAGTACTTCCACTGTCACCATTAAAATTACTAAATTATTACTGTTGACTTAGTAGTACTCACAAATTTCCATAATTAATTCAGATCTTCCTACTGTTGACTCACAGACCAGTGCAGATACATATATGACTCTGTTTTCAGATATCTAGTCATTTCTGAGTAATATCCAAACTCCAACAAAGGAACATAGTCTTTTAAAAAAGAATCATTAAATTGACTAAAGTATTAACTTTAGAATAAGACTGAGTTACAAACCAAATTTTCAGCCCTGGCAGTCTCTCAAGCAAGCCATAAATATAATATCAGAACCAGCACAATTCAGCATAGCTTCCCTAATTTTCCACAAAAATGCGTGGACATATTTACACCCAGCAGTTATTCTTTTTAAGTTGCCAGTTTGCCACTGATCTTATATACTGGAACAAAGCATATATCACCACTTAAGCAATTTTGCTCAAGTTGACACAGCCTAAGAAATCATAAGTTCAAAGAAAAGGTTTCCCGGTTTGCCCACACCAATGAATTGTGTTCCCACCAATCACAACCAAATGCGTTGGAACTGAAACCACAAAGGCCATCAATGTTGTAAACATTCTGGTCAGCAATTTTTTTGGATTATTCCAGGGTTCGGCAGCAGGGGTTGAAATACTGTGGAAATCTCTATCACACACCGGAACACAAGATTTTTACCTAGGTTCAGGTCTCCCTGATGATAACAGCCCTAAGTCCTGCTGTTGTATCTTGAACTTGGATGCAAGTAGCCTCTTCCTCCTTAGGGAGCTTCTACTCCTTATATACTACCAATGGGTGCATGGATACTCGCAACGTATCACTTGCTACATAAATCATCATTTTTTCTAACCTATCTACCCTACTGTTGCATCACATCACCGACCTTGTCACCCCAGTACATCCCCCTCTGGTTGGGTCAGCACCTCAAGGGTCGTCGTATGGAACGCCTCCTTTTCTTCTCTCAAAATAGGATGGGGCCTGGTGACCAGGTCGGATACACAAGATCAAACACATTAAATACGAGATGACCTGCAGTATGCAAGCGATTCAATGTGGAATAACCAGGCAGCCAAGTGCACACCTGGGCTTGATCGTCCTAGTCATCTGGCTTGTCCACCAGGTCCATGAAGAGCAGTCCTCGACTAGGGAGTGGTTGAGGGCTCTCCTTCTACTATCTAGCTCTGGTATGTGGTAGTCGACCTGCTACACTACTCGACCATGTTCTCCTAGTTGTGGGCGTTCTCAAGGAGTCATGATGGCATGAGGGGGTGCCCCTATGGTTAGGCCTTGCCATAGGTCCATTGTCACGTAAGTCACATCGCCCACTGGTTGCGCAACAATTAGGTTTAGTCCTACCATCTCCGAAGATAACAGGAGGTGCACAAGGTACCCTAGTTCCCTTGACACTGACACATCACCACAATGTGTGAGGCGCCACTAAGGCAGTAAATCTTACCATCTGCATAACGCTCACTGATGAACAGGGGAAAATCGAGCCATGTCTCGGGCCTGGTCGAGATGTGCCTCACGAACACCACCACCTCCTCAGTCACGCCGGCGACGGGCTCCCCCTCGTCCGCATCCCCCTGCCCAAATGGCAGGAGCGAGGAGGCGATCTTAGATATCTCCGCCACAGCCTTGTTGCTCTGCAGCATCGAGATGCCGCTCCTCACCCTCCCCCCGATCTCCGCCAGATCGCTCCGGATCCCCGCGATCCGGGGCGACCGCGCGGACTCTTCCCCATCCCTATCTTCCTCGTTTTCCCCCTCCTCCCCTTCCTCCTCCCCCCGAGCAACCGCGCGCGGGGTCGAGGGCTCCGGCGGAGGTGGCGCGAGGAAGGAGGCGACGCCCCAGAGCCGGCGGGTGAGGGTCTCGGTGAGGTCGGAGATGTCGTCCTTGACACCGCGGCCCGGGGTATTGGGCTGCTCGTGCTCCTCGGATTCGGGGTTGGAGTTGCGTGGAGAGGGGTCCTCCGCGGCCGCCCTATCGGTGGAGGAGGACTCGGATTCGTCGGCGTCGGCGTCGGAGTCGGAGTCGGAGTCGGGCTCGCCGCGCGGCGAGGAGAGGGTGGCCGCGATGGAGCGCGCGAGCCAGGACATGGTGCGTGGGAAGAAGGGAGAAGGATGCGGAACAACCAACCTACCGAACTGCGGATTCCGGGAGCGGCGGCCTGCGGGGTGGATTAGTGGGGTTGCCTGGTGCGTATCGAGCGGTCCGATCAGAAACGGATGGCTAGGATCAGATCTACCGGGATGGACATGATACCCTCTCTCTTCTCAATACCTCCTCCAGTCCTCCCCGGCAGAGACTGCTCCTGCTGTTTTTCATTACTGCTCATTCACATGTAGACCTATATATGTATTCTTTATAATTATTCTTTCTTACAAAAATTTTATTTTTTAATAAATTTGGTAAATTAATGGTGAGAGTATAAGACCAAATATTTCTCATCATTAATACTCATGAGAAAATTATATTTTTAAAGACATAAATAAATAAATAATAGTTATAGGTAAGGGTGTACTTCCTCCGTTTTACAAAACTTTACTTGTTTTTCTAATTTGTTTCAAAAGACTTCATTTTTACATCCATATGTACTATCGGTTCATAAATCAAATTTTTTTTATTTCTTTAATATCTGTTATGTATTCTAAAATATGCCTAGTTTATCTGACACTTTGTTTTTGTCCACATTACTAAAACCACTGTAGACAGTATGACTATAAAATATCCTTTTGAATCTTGTCTTATCTTTAATTATTACAATTTGTCATAAAATTTTAGAGACGTCCCTGCTCACTTACGCCCCTAAATCCAGCCCATTGTGACGTCGCTCCGACGGGCCAGGCCTTGACCTCGTCGACTTCCTTCCGGCCGCCTCCCATGTCACGGCTCCACGAACTCTTCCGGTCGTTGCCGCCTCCATTTTACTTGGGATATAAAACGAATGACGTTTTTAGCCGAACAGTTCTCAAGACAATTCCGTCACATCTCCCATGGATATCATATTTTGGCTGGTGAAACGAACCAGTAAAAAAGGTTGGCCCCAGGATCGTGCTGAGAAACAACAGCGAGATCACGTACACAATCCGGCTAAGGCTAGCTAGCTCCGAAAAGTGTTCAAAAGTGGGGGAGAAAACGAGCCTGCAATGCGTTCCTTTCTGTGTTTTTCTGTCCTAAGAAAGAGGGGGCAGCTTGGCAATCATTGACACTGATAATTTGGTAAGTCCCACTAAGATGCACTCACAAATGCAAACCATGCATGTAAGTGGTCGAATAATTTTTCTATCTGGTTTGTAAATTCTACGAACCTTCCTCTATCCTCGGTATTTCGTAAAGTAACTCTAATTATTCATCCATTTTGATCTCATCAATTAGTGATACGAGAGATATAAAAGAAGCGAGAGAGAGGATATATATGATAAGTAGAATCCATTTATCAGTAAGACAGTAATATATAAGAAAAATACAGAGAATATATTATTAGAAGTCTGTTAGAGAGTAAGAAGATTTAGAAAATAATTTTATTGAAAGATGATCTATATTATGATATTAAGGCTTAGTTTGACAGTCTAGGATCCTGGTCCATTATGGGCTGGGATTTTAGTTTAAAATCTTAGTCTATCAAACTAGGCTTAAGAGTGTGCTTTTGAGCATTTCTTGAGATGTTGTAAGTAATTGGATATTAGATTGGTGAAAATATAATTACAACTAATTATATGGGTTGAAAATTTGGTGAAGATATATATACCCACACTGCACGTTTCTAACACCGGCCCTGAAAAGTTAACAAAAAGCTGTAAACACATGTGCATGTTAAACGTTTGTGTGTTAAATCCGGTTTCATTTTTATAATCTTCCTGTCCAGCAGCTGCATATGCAAAAATAATCAAATATATTGTCTTTGCCCCGGTAGTACATACAAACTAGCCACCGATTGGTTACCACCATTAACCATATGACAATTTTTTAGACTTTTTACCAAACAACATGTTTGGTTTAACAAAAATCTGATAAATTGATAAATTAGCGTTTATGATCAATCTGATCGGTTACCTCCAATGATCTTGTTATTTTTGACTTGCTATTCAGGGCCAAATCTCCTTATTTAAGTTGAATTTCTATTTTGCTGTCTACTTTAATGATCTTCTTAAATATGACTTTTTATTTAAATTCATGTAAAATAGAGTAGCATGTCTCATACCTGCAAGAAGAAAGTCTATGGAGGAGAATGAGAATTGAGAAACCATCCAAATAGTAAGGACAGTGAAGCTGTTTTTTTATTAAACTTGCTATAAAATAGAGTAAATAGTAAGAACGGTGGAGCTGTTTTTTACTAAACTTAGGTAGGTATTGAAGATGCTCTTATCGTGGTTTTGCGAAATCTACATTGAACGTGGCTACTGTACACGAACCAGTTGTCCCCAATCCGAGACGTGCATGCGCGACTTTGACGCATTCTGGCCAAGCACTAATGCACTATGGCAAAAGCCATTTGCTGAACATTTATTTCCTCGTTTCATTTGACTTGAGCCGCCGCCTTTTTCCCCTTACAAAATGATGAGTTGGCGTGCGCAAGCGCTGCTAGCTGCTACTAGTTCAAAGCAAAGCAAACCGCGAGACCTTCCACGAAGCGATCGATCGATCGATCGATGCATCCGCATCCGCATCAGCATCTGCTTTATATAAACCCAAAAGCGATCGGTAGTTCGATCGATTGAGCAATCGTCGTCTGCTCGACTCGGCTCAACCACCTCGTCGGCGTCGTTTGCGAGATGAAGAAGGAGAAGGGGGAGGGGAGCAAGCTGGGGAGGTGGCTGGGGGCGCCGGTGCGGGCGCTGTCGAGGGCGTGCGACTCGTACGTGCGGAAGATGTCGGCGTGCGCGGGGCACATGCCGACGCACGCGGCGGGGGCCATGGGCCGCGGCGGCGGATTCGCGCCGG
>KE373065.1:193578-205650 GCA_000418225.1 Zizania latifolia
TCCGATTGCCTCGCTCTGATACCAGTTGTCACAGTCCGCCGGCGTCGACGCCCTCACCGGGCGAAGAGGACGATGGGATCAAACGCAAGAATAGAGAGAAAGGGAAAGCAAGTTATCGATTTCTTCTTTTTCCTTCCTGCCCTTCACGCCTGTCTCCATTCAACAATATAATAGAACTTAAAATACGCCACCATTTACAAGTTTATGCTTTCCACATTACAAAACACCTATTACTTATTTTACGCTACTGGCCCATGTTGCTGCTCCATCGGAGTATGGCAGCTCGCCAGAGATGACAGTGGTCGGACCCGGCGCTAGGCGGGGGCGGCGCTGGGTAGTAGACGCTGGCCGGCGCGGAGCAGGTGCTGCCGCAGCCGCAGCAGCAGGAGCAGCAGGCGGGCGGAGGCGGTTCGTGATGGTGGTAGTGTTGGCGAGACATTTCCGCGTGAACTGGTGTGGATTCCTGGGCGGAGAAGGCGACCGGATCAGATCGGCACGGGGGCAGCAGGCAGGATGGAGCGGCGGCGGCGGCGGGATCACACCGGGAGAGGACGGAGAGGGACGAGGGGAAAGCGGATGCGCTTTGGAGCCGAAGTGAGCGCGGCGCATGTGCGGGGCATCAGCGACCTGTCTCGCTCGTCGCGGCGCCGCGGTTTAGCTCGCTGACGAGTGGGCCACCATCCGGCTATTGGTCACGTCGTGGGTACGTATAGATTATGTGATATGTTAAATTATAGGGGTATATTGTGTATATATATTTATAGGTTTGCAAGTTCAAATGCTATAATATTGTATCTATACTAGTAGACTTGATAGATATGTCTTTTTAATACTGTTTGAAAATGCTAACATCTAAAACTCATAAGAAAACAATTCAAATTTGGTTTATAAAATTTTTAATAATGTTTTCAGGTCATAAAATAAATTTAGAGATTTTTTTAGAATTTGCAGGAATTTCAGATTCAAATTAACTGGAAATCCATTTTTTTCCCTCCTTCCCTATCGGGCCAACCCATTTCTCTCACTTCTAAGCGTGCTGACACGTGGGGCCGTCGCTCAGTCGCTCTCTGCCTCTCTCTCCCTCCCATGTCCCTCCTTTCGCTGACATGTGGACCCCTTATCACTATCTCTCGCCTGCGCCTTCCTTTTTTTTCTCTTGCTGATGCAAGGGTCCGTCTGCCAGTGGGATCCGCCTCCGTCGTACCTGTTTTCGTTCTCTCTCGCCGGCAAGTGGACCCCATTTGTCAGATCTATCCTCCTCGCCTCTCGTGATCCCCTCCCACACTCATGCGCTATTCACCGAGAAACCCTAGGTCCGATTTTAGAACACTACTTTTGTGAATGTAAATTTAGAGAACATTAATCTCAGTTAGTTTATAGTAAATTGCAATAGAAGTTGTAATTGTATATGAACATGTTCAATATTACAATGCAATTAACACATGATAACCCATATCTCATTTGAGCAATAATTTGAATTCTGCAAATATTTTACTGTAAACTGAGATTAACGTTCTCCAAATTTGCATTCACAAAAGAGCATAAGCTGAAAGCAAAAGGCGAAGAGAAAAGGAGGGAAAAGGACTCTCATCCTAGCCATTATCTGTCATTTTGTCTCTTGAATGGCTCAGCTGTAGCTACTGTTTAAGTTGCAGGGGCAGTTATAGCTGTATCTGATCCTGATCACATATGTGACGGTCTTCAGGATGACAGGGCATATGTATCATCGTGCATAAAGATATGTTTGTTATTATAATATTATAGCTTATTTTTATAAATTAAAACAAACAGATTAATTTATTATAATCTAGAGTGCATATTATAATAATCCAATAAGATGATTCAACCCAGCTTATTTTTATAAGCTAGATTACTATAAATACGAAACAATCAGAGCCTAAGTTGGAAAGAAATGGGTAGAGCAGAATAACACAAAGTTAACCGGTACTGGAATCCGGTACCATTGACTGCATATCCTAGAGCCAACATCTGTACGAGTCAGCAAGCACTAACACAGACACAGACGAGCGAATGGGTTAATCTCTTCAGTTCTAAGCGTCTGCCACTAAGAAATGTCTACGAAACTAGGGGGATCATTGGGAACAGCAGAAATTCATAACACCTGCAAGGCGGAGGAAGCGAATTATGATCCATGTGTAGGTCAAAACACCACAGCATATAAGATTTCACTGGACATGTGGGCGACAAGCCATGGCACCTCGTGCTTACCTTTGCGAAATTAATTACCAAGGATGTTCCCTGCACTATCATTCTTGCTTGAATCCTTGTTAAAAAAAGCTTCCAGGTAAGGAAAATTCTTCCCCTTGACTGAAGTTGTCCTTTTCATCGTCCTCTGGTTTCTGCATTTGTTCAGACCGTATATGAAAAGTGTGTCGAGACTCCACTCCACAAAGTAATGGTAAGTTATCCAAAAAGCAAAATCGAATTAATTCTGTGTTAATACTTAATAGAAATGAAAATTATAAAAGTTACAGAGATACAACAGTGAGATCAAAGTTAATAGTATTTCAAATTACCAGCATTTCTAGGTTGAAGAATCGGTCCAGTAGTTGCAAAACTTCATCAGCAGAGAATTGTCTATCAAGACTGAAGGAATTTAAAGATGGTCAGCACAGATCCCACAAATTTCAATGAAGCGGAAATTAAACTAAACATGTAGTCACCTTTTCTCCAAGTATTCCATGAGAGCATAGAGGACAAAGTGGCGATGAATGCCTACAAATAAGTACAGCAGATTTAGAGTATAAGAGCAACAAAGAGAGACATTCTTCACAATACTCAACAAAGCTGTCTGCAGCAAGGTTCACAAAAGACAACCATTTTAGTCAAAATTGCCAGATCCATAACTCAGAGCAATGTAAATATTGAAATAAAGATTGATCATCCCTTTAAACTAAAACCCTACGAAATCCAACAAACAGCTACCGAGTTCATAAAAACACAAAAGATTAGATGCATCAGATATTGCAAGGTGTATATATTGCATGCACTTGGCACCAAAAATTTCCAGTAACAATGAACAGTATAACTGCAAGACCATGGTTTGTCCCCTAGCTCAATTAATCTTTTGAGTTTACTTAGTTATCTAGCCTACTTATTCTATTTCATTTTATGATCTACTACTAATTTACCCTGCCACCTAGTGAAATAAGATATCCTAAATATAGGAATTCCTAAAATGTGGACCATATTGTCCCCACTATAATGGTGTGGAAGCTAGATACAAGCCACAACAAAAAAGTCACTATGGAAATTCATTAATATGTAATATGTATCATAAATTTCTAATTGACCAACTGTTCAAGTTTTGTTACCTCGAACGGTAGCCGGATTTGCTGATACTACCAAGATGTGGGGTGACAATAAATGAATAATCAAGTGAGATGCACTAAAAATTTTGTCCGTGAATGGAAGAGTTGAATTAAGTGTATTTTAAGAGCAATATGACTTAGGGGGTGTTTGGCACTGCTCCACTCCAAGTTTTGTAGCTCCGCTCCGCAAACCGCTAGCCAAACAGGTTGAGATATCAGTTTTCAAATCCACGAAAAATGAAGATCCAGGACTCCGCTCCTCGTTTTTTGCGGAGCACCTCAGAAGGTGCTCTGCGAAATCATTATTGAGGAGTAGTCACAGAGTTACCTAAAAATTACCCCCCTGCCATTACTGAAACATACCGATTCACTGATTCCTTTCTGTTTCCTGCGCAACGCTCGTTCGTGGAAACCGATCTGCGGGCAGGCGATGGAGCGACGGCCGGCGGGGCTAGGGCAGCCGGCGGGCGCTCTGGTTGGCGGGGATGGAGTGCCGACGGAGGCGGGCCTCGGGTCGTCAGCACCGGGCGCAAGTGGCGGCGGTGCGGTGGCTGCCCTGGGCGCGCCACGAGCGGACGACGAGGCGGTTGGCCAGGGCTCAGCGGCAAGGGACGGCGTGCACTAGGCTGGAGCGGCGGCGGGGGAGTTCGGCGGCGCGGCGGACGGCTTGGAGGCCATAGGAGCGGTGGCAGGGGTGTTCGACGGCGCAGTGTCCGGCCTGGCCGCTCAAGGAGCGAGCGGCGGCGTTAAACATGGGCAAAATGGCATGGAATGTGATGTACTTTGCCTTGCTGAAGTGCATTTGCATGGAATGTGATGTTTGATTATGTATCTTTGTCAGTCTACTATATGCAGGGCTTCCTGAAAAGTTACTGAAGAAAGTGAGAACATTGAGGTTATAAGCTGAAATTCAGAATCCAAAATGACTGAATGTTGATTTATTTTCTATCCTTTGCCATGGATTGCTAGAATTTTATGTTAAAGCTACATTATTCGTCCTAAACTTACTATGCATAACTCAAGTATGTAAAATGTAGGTTGTTTTTCTTCCCTCTTTCGTGCCTGAGGATTGCTCTGATTCTTTATGGTTGATAGGTTACTTGGTGATGTGATACACAAGATGTGTTGCTTGGTAAGTTCTGTCCATTTTGTTGGTATCATTTTAGTCTGAGATAAGCAGTATGTAAACTTTGTTAGAAACCATGGTGCCAGAATTTGTCTGAACTAGTGCATGCAACATGCATCAGGTCACACATTTCATTTTTTATTGTTCAGACAAAGTAAAGAGCAGTACTGAACATTGTCTTACCATTTCTTGCTTTGTTCTTATGTTATTACTGAACAATGTCTTAGCATTTCTTCCTTTCATTCTATATTGTAACTGACCATTGTGTTAGCATTTCTTGATTTCCTCTAATGGAAGGATGTTAAAAGAAAACGATTTTCATAGAGTTCAGAGACCATATATACCATGTTGCCCCTCTCTTGTTGTACCTAATTGTAGCATAAACATATCTGGAAGAGTGAGTTGTGTTGTTTCTGTTACGATAAAATGTGGATGCAGAATTACTTTGGGCCGAGGAAGCTGGTTCCAGAAAAAGGCCACTAGAGTCTGAAGGCATCTCCATTCTGAAATTTTTTGGGTTCACCTCCTTGTTAGTTCTTTATTATTTCTCTAAAAAAGAACCCTATACCGCTAAAGTGAATTTCTAGAATACGTAAACTATAGTAGAGATTACACAGGAGATGTGTGATATGCAGTATAACGTTGTTTTTTTCTAATCAAAATCCTCCATTTCAAATGGTGAAACAGGGCCGAAATTCTGTTGCTACATCCTCGTTTTCTCTGCATTTTGCTATAGGTTAACAGCAAGGTTGTAACTCGAATTCCCTGCCAACTACAAAATATTATTATTGCGGTATAATTACATTAATGTATGTCAACAAATAAAGCGTAATACAACTCAGGGGTAAAATAGTACATTCCTACCAAATTCCACTATTCATAAATCTAGATCTAGTCTGTAAGCCAAACAGATGCAAGTACTCCACAGTGGAGCTGCAACTCTACTCTAGATCTGATTCTAAGTGGATTCTGTGGAGTGGAGCAGATTTTAGGGGAGTGGAGTAGTCCCAAACAGGCCCTTACAAAGCCTAATTATGCTAGCCCTAGCCGCCCCAGAAATTATTAGTAATTTCTAGATAAATACAAATTTGTTACTACTTTCATGAATTGGTGTACAAGTCCTACCTCTTATAACATTTGAACAGGGGACTGACTCTACCTACTTTAGTTGAATTTCAAAATTTAACTCCTGATGTTCTACATCAACTTACTGGACAAATGAATAAATTATTCATTAAACAGTAACATTCTGAAATAAATGGAGATCTTTAAGGGCAGTGCAGTGTGCAGGAATGAGCTTGATATTACTCATAAGTGCAAACGTACAAACTTGAAGCAGTGAAACCCAATCGTGTCATAATTTCAGATGCGAGAATGGACACGATAGAGTACCAAGATGTTCATTCATTATTTGCCTCTTTTCGATGTTACTACCGTCGCTCAGACAGTCTCCAAACTGTTAGAATTAGTTAAATCCACAGCCATAATTCGAAAAATAGTTAATCATGGTTCCTGCAGATATTCTCAAGTCTCAACTGCAGTAAATGTGTTATTGTGATGTCGAAACAGAAGAGCCAACCTGCAAAATCATATAGAGATATTCTCTCTCTCTCTCTCTCTCTCTAAAACATCATGTCAGCAAACAAAAGTTCAATGTAAAAAAGCACTCATAATCACATAGGAGCACGCAACACTGATGACTTATCACCGAAATGGGCGCGGAGGGAAGGGCACGGCCAAGCATTTAACCTTTTAGTTTGGACGGAGGGTAGAACTCGAGAGCCTGAAGCACGCGCAGCTCCATCTCCACCTGCGATTGCCCCGACACATCCGGACATCAGCAAGGAGAAGAATGGTCGACTTCACATAACATACACATGCGCGGGCGCGCACAAACTGAAAACCAGAAGGGGGAGAAGGAGGCCCTAGGGCGGGACCTTGGGAAGGGACGAAGTGGAGGACGGCGGCGCCTGCGCCGGCGACTGGGCGGAGATCCCCTCCTGCTGCTCCTCCTCGTCGGCGGCCGCCTCCATCTCCCCGGAAACCTTCCCCCTCGCCACCGCGACCGCGACGGCGAGCAAGGCGTAGCGCGCTGGAACCCAAGGGGTCGGGAGGGTGCTCGAAGGACAACTACGGCTGTAGGCGGCGGACCGGAAGGGGAGAAGAAGCGATACATCGAGGTTCGAGCAGAGGTGGAAGCCCATCTCCACGAACACCACCGGTACGTCCGATCAGCTGTCGGCCTGATAAGAATCTGAGGCCTTGCCGCCATGACGACGTCGTCAAATTGCAGCCCAGTATTTGAGCACGGCCTGTTCCTGCTGGGTTGGACAAGTGCCAAGGCCCAATGTTGAGTAGAGTAGGACAAAATATTTTTTCTTGTGATTATGTTAACGATTAATGAAATTGTGATTAAATTGAAACGGCTGAACAGAGCTGTTTGTGCACGTGAGAGGATGCTCAGAAGAAAAAAAACTGCCAGATATTTCAACCTTGGCAATTTGGCATTCTATGTGTTTGGTCATGACACAATATGGGATGTGATGAGATGGCTCCGTCTCAGTTTTTTGGATAGGATCGTTTCATCTGTTATTTAGTTGTGAGGGATAGTGATGCCTTATTTTTTATCTGGTTAGTGGGTTGAGAGAAATGAGACAGTGCCACTTTTAACATCGTTAGCAATAGTCCTCTATGGGACCCACTTGTCATATGACCCCTGTTTGTCATCCACTATTTTGTATCTTTTTCTCCAACGAAATGCGTCGATGGCTCCCTTGGCCTCAGCACGCCGCCCCGGCTTTCCGTCTCCAGCGCTCCGCCCTTGATCGCTAGCTCCGGGCACGACGTGGAAGGAGACGGAGCTAGACAAGGGTAAAGTGGGATGTCTTCGTCATCTCGTTTCCATGGAACAGTACAATCTTGTATCTAGCAGGAATATTTCTCTCGTGAAATGGTCGCGTCTCACTTGTCTCACAATCAAACACCAAGAAAAGAGTAATTTCCCCGTCCCATCCCGTCCATGCAAATAAACACACGGTTAAGTTTCATAATCCCAAATAAGAAGCTGGACTGTTTTAAGTGATTAAAATTTTAAGGGCAGTTATAGTTGATAAAATCTTCTTAAATAGAACGTTAGGTTGAGATATTCGTTCTTTAGTTCTAGACTAGTCTGAGTCATACTGAATGACCGTTTTAAGGAGTTACTCTGCTCCTTCCATAAACTTTTATTTAAACAAATTGATAAATCAGTTGTTACCACTAAAAAGCCTAATGTTATTCGATAGACCTCCGTTTCATAATATAAGATTTTCTAACTCTATTTAGATTCATCTATAGATCAATATATATATATTTTGTAAATATGTTTAGATTTATTGACATCCATATGAATCTAGATATAGCTAAAAAGTCTTACAATATGAAACAGGAAGAGTATTGTTATAAAGTCACAGTTCCAAAATATATAAAAGATATTAAAAAAATACATTTTCTTAGTTTACGAATATGATAGGTATAGAGATAAAAACAAAATCTTATTTAACAACATCAAATAAACAGAAGTAAAGTTTTTAGCCCAGAAAGTACTGCTCACTTTAACTCATACCGGAAGGAAGGATGAATATACACAAATCCCATGCGATAAAAAAAATAAAAAAGTACAGCATCCGAACGTTAGCACCTCAGGTCGGCCGTGTCCATCAAATCAATCACCAGCAACCACGGCCACTTTTGTAGGGCAAAAGCACCGTAAAGCCATGTCGCCCCAGCTCGAAAAAACACAAGCGCCGCATCGTCTCCCATGCCACGCCACGCCAAAGCGGGACAGGGAGGAGCACGATGAGTCACCGCCACCGCCTCGGGCCCTGGCTTTTGCCGGAGCCCGCACAGCCGAAAATAAAGCCGTTGGCATGCGGACACGGCGACCCCCTCGGCCTTGCTCGCCTGCCTGCACACGGTCACACGCACACAGCGCACGGCGATGGACGGCAGAGACGCTGCCACACTGACGAGGTGCTCAGAGCAAGAAAAGAAAAGAAAAGAAAAGAAAAGAAAAACGGCCTCGGCGCATGGTGGTTGCTCGGTGGCTGCCGCTCGCTGTTCGCCGATAAAAGGGGACACGCCCTCGGAGAGGTTGACAGCGCTGCACAACACCACTCCTCCGTCCCTACTCCCCACACTGCGCCGCACCGAGTAGTAGTCTCTCCAGACTTGAGAGAGAGAGAGAGAGAGAGAGAGATCTTGTGCTGCTGCCATGGCGATTCCGCTGCTGCTGCTGCTCTTGCTGGCCATGTCGACTGGCTCAGGTGAGGCTCAAACCTGCGTCGTCTCTGCAAAAAGGGGCAAGAGTGTGGGTTCTTGCGTTTTCTGCCCTTTCTAGCTCGCACCGTGCTCGGTTTCTTGTAGAGTTGTAGTACGGATCTTTTGCTCTAGAGCAATGGCGGCCTTAGTGTTCTTGCGCTTTCTGGCTTATGAATCTTTGTTGCCGGAGACGATTTCTTGCAAAGTCCTTCGCTTTCTGCATTTTCCCCTATTTTTCGTGTGCACAGTAAAAATGCTAGGATAGATTTGCGTGACCAGGAAAGTGAAGAGGCTCTGCGAGAGTGCGAGATTTGAATAGGACTAAGAGTCTGAAACGAACTTGCCTTCAGTTCTGCACTTTATTACTCCAGTCATAGCGTCCGCTGGGCCGATTTGAGCTAACGAGTCTCCTTTTTGGACGGCGGCGGCGGTGGCGGCGGCAGATGGGGCGTTCTGCGTGTGCAAGCCTGACCAGAGCCCGGCGGCGATGCAGAAGGCGATCGACTACGCGTGCTGGCGCGGCGCCGACTGCACGCAGATCATGCAGACCGGGGCGTGCTTCAACCCGAGCACCATCGTGGCGCACTGCTCCTACGCCACCAACAGCTACTTCCAGAAGAACAGCCCCATCGGCGCCACCTGCGACTTCGGCGGCGTCGCCACCCTCACCACCACCGACCCCAGCTCCGGCACCTGCAAGTACCCCGCCAGCGCCAGGTAAAAAAAAGAAGAAAAAAAGCTCCATTTTTCCTCTTCACCTCGCCGCTGCTTGCTTATTTACATCGTTATTAGCTGTTCTCTTGTTCGTATTGGACTTCAATATCTGTGATTAGTGTACTCGAATCTTGGAATAGGAGAATCTTAATCAATATGCAGTACGGGTGCTCGGTTACTTTGCATCAATCAAGATTCTTTTATGTGGGCACGCACGGATGTACATGCTCAAACAGATCATTTTTAATTAAGGTAGACCTCACTAGTTCAGAGTATATACTGTATCCGCGTCTACCAAGAACGTATATTCAGCAATCAGAACCATGCATTATGCTGCGTATTGCAAATCTGCAAGTTGGCCTCAGCACCGACTCTGGAATGATGTAGTGAAACAGTGTTCAGTGCTGGTAAAAGTTGCATCTTTACATGCAAAAGTGGTACTGGTAGCATTTGTAGCTTGTTCATACCTGGTTCGGTGCATTTGCATACGGTTCTTGCCCATGTGAAATTAAAGGCGTCTGAAATGGATCTTCTAATCGGTGCTTAAAGCAATCCCTTTTCCGGATCCCGGCCGGCCGCTGCGCCGCCCTATCATAAATTCAAACTACGCTTCACACCAGCTCACCAGGTCATCACAGTGTTTGCATGTACTACTCAGTAGGTTTCTACAATCTAAGCATGCCCAGATTTTTCGGTGCACGATGTCTTCCGTGTTTGGGAAAGTTAATAGTTTCTTTGCTCACTTCATCCGAATTTTTGTTTGCAGCGGCGTCGGCACCGGGACTGGAACCGGCACCGGCACTGGCGTTGGCACTGGCACTGGCACAGGCGCTGGGACAGGCACCGGCACAGGAACCAGCACCGGCGCGGGCATGGGCACCGGCACCGGCGCCGGGATCACAACGCCGGGCTCGACGACCGCTGGCACCCCGGGAAGCACCCTGAGCCCACCGTTCGGTGGCGCGTACGGCCCGGCGGCCGGCAGCATGAACCCCGACTACAACGAGGCCGCGCCGGCGCGCTCCCACCTCGCCGCCGCCCTCCTCGCCGCGGCCGCCGCCGCGCCGTTCCTCTTCCACCTGGTGTAGAGAGGGCTGGGCAGAAAAGAGCAGCGGATACCTTCTCGGGGATGGTGGTGGGGGCGCGCGCACGACGTCCGGAGTTGGTGGGCATGCAATGCTCTGCTGCGGCGTTGGTGTTTGTCTCCGTCTGCCCCTTTCCGGCTGGGTTTTGATCGATCAGTATCATTCAGTAGTCGTAGTAGCAGCCTCTCTCTCTCTCTCTATTATTAAACTGACGAACTCTCCTTCCTCGCGCTGGTGGCTACCATGTGGCATGTTGTTCTGAATTCTGATGGAACTCGACGCAAGCAGAGAGATCTAGGGATTCTTTCGTAGCAGTTGTTGTTGTGCTCGGACATATGTTTTTAACCGTTGTTGCCATATTGGTGTTCCCTTTTCCCGTCCATTCTAGCGAAAGAAATTGTTCTCTAGCTACGCTGGACTCGCCTCTGAGCCTGCGCCATGCCGGCCGTCACGTGCTCTGCAGTCACGAAGCGGTGGTGGGCGCGGTCGTGTCGCGCCAGAGGCTGATTCGATTTTGGAGGATCGAGACTTCGCACGGGTAGGTTGCTTTGTTGCGCGAGCGAAACATGCCGACACCGACACGTTGGCCTCACGAGGTGGTGAAGGGTGAATGGGTGATCTGTTCGGGACTCGGCGCGGGACCAGCCGGGGTGGCCAGATGCGTGGCCCCTTGGCGTGGCGCCGTGGCTCAGACACGAGCCCGCCGACATACGCGCCGCGATGGCCAAACCGCTAGCGTCTTCCTATATGAGTTTGCGTTTAAATTTAGTGCATATATGAGTTTGCGTTTAAATTTAGTGCATGAGTTAGGTCTTGTATTTAGAAGTTCCTAACCTGATCACTCTTATTTTTGCTTGTTAGTGATTCTCCTACCGCACTTTTCTTTTGTTTTTGCTTCTACTACTGCTGTTGCTATGGGTTGAGCCTATACTTTTTCGGGAGTTTTGGATATAGGACTATTCATGGATTTAGTTTAAAACCAAAGAGTTTCGTGGACGCAGATACAAGGTGTTTCACAGTTTTACTTTTTGGTCAGGTTTTTACTAAACACATAGGTTTTGTGTCCGTTGTCATCTAAACAATAGAAATCGTTTATCACAGTTTTAACCCGTCTCATTCATAAAAATTAAATGGTTACGGTATAAATTGAACCTGTCAAGGTAGCTAGCTTGAAAACCACTTTCTAGCATTGAAGCCTGTGGTGGCTGCAAGCGTGCGACTGATCATGCGTTGCCGCACGGAGTGATGAAAATAGATCAGATAGTTTCACGTGGAACACTTGAAAACATATAAATATAGTTTCGCATCAGATAATTTTAGATATAAATATTGATATAATTTTTTTTGATAAAGATACATATATAATATCATTAGTTTACGATAGATATGTATTCAGTTATCCGGAATAAAAGGCCCGCTAGGTAGGGCTGGCAACGAGCCGAGCTCGGCTCGACTGCCTAGGCGAGCCAGAATACTGGCTCGGCTTGCCTTCACCGTAACGGCACATCCTGGCGTC
>KE373065.1:206975-220306 GCA_000418225.1 Zizania latifolia
CAACAAATAAATAGTCCGCCAGTTGGTGGGAATTCCGCCGCGGCCGGTGCATAACGGACCGCACACCGGCGACGCGCGAGTGCGCCGGGCCGGGGTGCGGCGCGGCGGTAGGCTGGGTTTCTGGGCCGGTTGCGGTTGGGGGACGCGGTGAGGCGGGAGGACTCGACGCCGCTCGCCGACGGCTACGTGCCGGGCCTCCTGCGATGCGGGCTTTTTCCGGGCGCCTTTTTTGCTAGCCCGTATAGCCGTTGCGCTCGCAGATCTGGAGTGTACTGCCGAGCTCACCGCTCCGTGCAGCGGTGCACTCTGTTTTTGACAAGATTAGTAGTTTTACAAGATTTTTTTGATAGAGAGATTAGTAGTTTCACAAGATTTTTTTTACCTAAATCAGTTCAATTACTTTAGAATTTTCACAATTTTGTTGACAGCAAAAAAAATACAAATCAGTTTTTACCAGCGAAGACCGAGGCTTTAATGATGAACTTGGTGATTTGCTGCGCGGGTACCTTTAATTAATTGGACATTACTCAGTTCGATCGTCTGATTTGACCATCCATTGATCATCGGGGTACCTGATTAATGATCGATGTACGTACGTAAACATATAGCAATTAGCATGCAGCTGCATGCTGTTCGGCCCGGGTCCTTTGTGCTGTGTGGTGCCGTTTGCTGCTCGATCACATGTGCCGTTTTATTCTCCCACAGGGTTCCTCCTGTGCACCGCCGAATTCAGGGACGGACGGACGCACGTACGTACGTGCGTGCCTGCTGTGCTAGCTAGATTGCAACTGGTGGCCAGCATGTGAAATAATGCGGGCATGCAGCTAGCTTTCTACCCAGCCATGGATCCACTGAGACGACACGCAGTCACAGCTTTTGCAACGGCCGGCCTTTGTCCTTGTTTGATGTTCTTGTTTTTTACTAGGTGCTTCCCGAGCTAGCTTTGTGTGGTGGCAAGATGCACTGCAAAGTGCCCCGTCCCCCCTGACCCCTGTCGCCTCTGAATCGCTCGCTGCCGCTGCCGCTGCCGGCCGGCCGGTGGCGTACGGCGAGCGCTAGTGGCATGCAGGGTGTGGCCAAGATCCTCTGCGACTGCGAGGTGATTTTGCTAGCCATTCCGTTGCAGTGATTTACGAGTACATCGCGGGAGATCATGCGTGCGTCGGTGCGTGCATGGACATATGCATAGTTGCATGTATAGCTGTATATTGTGCGTGCTCCTCTAGCTAGATCTGCTACCTCTGCTCGCGATCGGAATGGATCGACGGCTTTGGTACGTACGTACCTGCTGCATGCTGCTGCCTGCAGGACAACGCGTGCGTGTTGCTAGATCTGTCGAATCGTGGATCGATCGATGTATCATCAGTTCGATCGTGGGAGCATGTACCGGAGCATGCATTCGCTAGCTTGCATTGACGGATCGAACAGGCGGAAAAAAATTGGTAGGAAGGCTTCTCAATGTGAAGTAGTCTTCTTAAATTTGTGTCACATGCATGTCGTTCGAGATAATTGGACGATCAAAGTTCAAGAGGGACTAGCAGCTCTACATCTTCAATTTTCCCCGAATTTACTGAAACAGCAAGCGACACAAATCTAAAAAGCTACTTATTAAGACCCACCCCACCAAATTTTCCCCGAATTAAGAGCTCTCTTCCGCTTTCGCTGTTGGTTTTTCCAACATGGCAGCGTGCCATGCATGCGTCTGGATAGCTATGCTTTGCTTCGCGCGCGCGCAAGCTGCTGCTGCTGCCGCCGCCTGCGCCGCGTGTGCAAAGAGTCACCGGGCAAAGGGCGTCGCGACAAGCGGCAGGAAACACGACCGGCCCGGCCGCCGGAAGCTTTTGCCGCGCGGATCTGCACGCCGGCCGGGCCATCCGCCCATGCATGCGCTAGCTAGCTGCAACGCATTGCACCCGCAATCGTTCGTGAATCGCGGGCGACATGATCGGCGGAAAGAAAGGAGGGTACTCATCAATCAGCCAGTGTCGCTAGTCTTGCGCTGGTATGCATGCAGATAATTAATCATCCAGTAATCCATCGGCTTCTTTAAAATTAATTCTCTATATTCTTCGTATAGAGAATAACCCTAAAATATTATATCCCTATATACCTTAGGTCTCTGGTAGCTTTTCTAAAACATATTCTCTATATTTTTGAATCCTCTTTTGCTTCAAATGTGAATGAAGTTTCCCCTAATTTTATCACATGAATTTACAAAATTTATTTCTATGTTTAATTTGAACGCTAGTGAAATTGTTCACATGGAGCAGGCCACGCGTGGCGGCAACAGGCTGGCAGAGCGCGATGGGCACCACTTGGCAGCGGTGGGCGGAGGGTGACGGCGACACGCGGTGGCCGGAGGGCAGAGGGCGACGCGCGGCGGCCGGAGGGTGGAGGGCAACGACCGGAGGGCGGAGGGCAACGTGCGGCGGCTAGAGGGTGGAGGGTGGCGAGCGAAAATGTTCCTCCTATACGCGCTAACAATTTTAGGGATTCAGTCTATATTCCCTACAAATGAGGAGCGAGAGAGTTAATTTAGGGAGTACTTAATTTTTGATAATCTTTTAGAGCATTTGTTGTAGCTAATATTTAGTTCTAATCTCTAAAATTTAGGGAAGAGAGTGTTATAGAGCTTCTCTCGAAGATGCTCTAATGATGGCAATTTTGTTAACGGGAGTGGGCACCTACGACCCCTAGATGAGCGTGTTTAAATTTATACACACAAGTTGACTACCCTTCATGCGCGAGTTTGGTTTAAAACCAGCGGAGTTACCTATTAATAAATTTTTCTTTATTTTTTCTTAAAGTTGAACCCAACCCAATAGTAGCTTATTAATTCCTAGTCACAATAAATGTTACTTATGCTATTATAATGCTATTATATTGAACTTATGGATTTTTTTCAGACATGGATTTAATTTAAAACCTATGTTTCACGGCATAGATTTGAAAGTGTTTTACAGAGCGGTTTTTTTAGCCAAACCATGGGTTTTGTGTCCGTGAGATGTGCATGTATATTGTTAGCATAGATTGTTATTGGCAGAGAAAATGGTGCATTATGCACGAGTAGTTTCTGAAACGTTCATTGATGAGACTATGAGAGGAGCAGGCACAGTGTACTGATCCGTGAATAACGCAGAAGGGGTCAAATCTGACGTGAGCGGCGTTTCCGAAAGAAGGGAAATACGCAGTGGCTAGTCTATTCATAGCATCTTCACTAGTGAGTAATGAGAGCATCTTCTAAGCAGTCGATGGACACGTTTATTTCAGCTTTTATAGCTGTAACTGTTTCCAAATTACCATACTTCTCAAATATCTTAGATTCTAAATTTAGATTACGAAAATTAGTAGCTATCGAATCTAAAAATAAACTAGAATTTAGAAGCTCAGAAATATCAGCTTCTCCATATTCTTACCTATACTTAGACCAGCCAGCTACTAAGAATAGGAATCTCTAGCAGAAACAAATAGGCCCTATGAATCTAACATACTGCTCAATTGGTCACATTTAAATTTTGTCTCAAAATATAACTAATTATTCACTTACTATTTTATCTCAACAAATCATAATCATCATTCATTTAATCCCCATGAAAACTCCACACACTTATATAGTTGAGACATAGGTAGTAATTCTATATACACTTGGAGCTCAAACACTTGTATTTGAGACATATGTAGTAAATCTATATACACCGGAAGCTCCCAAGAAATTATGTTTTCTTTCTAACACACTTTCGAAGTCTGGACATCTACATTAAAGTGACTAAAATTCTGAAAAAAAACTCTTCAAATATAGGGAGAATATGACAAAATATAAGAAGAGTCACTCCAACTCTATTTTTTAGAGATTTGAGAAATTTTAACCGACATGGGATATAGGGAGATGCTCTTACTCACCAACCTGGACTAGCTCCGATTAATTTCTTCCTGGTCCAGCAGTGGCAAATAAGGCTGCCACGTCAGTCCCGGCAACTGTTCGGACTTTAGGCCTCAGACTGTCAGAGAGAGAGAGAGAGAGAGAGAGAGAGAGAGAGAGAAGGGAGTAGAGAAGGCGCGGTTGTTTTTTGCTCCTGTAGTTTACCCTTTACATTGCGCGGTGCTGTAAAATGACACTGTCAAAATTTTATCTTTTCATTAGTTTCTCTCTTTTTTTCAGATTTCAGTCACGTTTAATTTGAATGGTAAGGATTGTTTCAGGAATTCTTTACAATCTTTAGCCCATTCTCCTCGGCCCATTTTATATCTGTCAGTGTCAGCGGATATTTTGGTGACATGGGACGAAACTAAAATTAGGGGGCTATTAAATATAAAGTAATATGCTAATTTGAGTATGATCCGATACAACTAAAGAGTTATTTATTGATCAGGTACTAAATCAAAGAAGCATGTATATGAAAAAGATAGAAGCACATCTAACTTGTGGACTGTGTTATATGTGATGACTCACAAGCCAATACCATAAATTTAGTCCACTATGTCTAATAGTCACTTTCGATAAGAAAAAGATCTCTATGTTTTTTTTCCTCCCTTCTCGGAGGAGATGACCGTCGTTTGGCCATTGTCGTTGTTCATCCACCGCTAGATCGATGTGGTAGCCTCCATCTAGATATGGCCAAATAAGCATATGGGTGACCCTTTTGAGAGGCCGGCCTTCCGCAACCGCCGTCAGGTTGGATCAGCTGGTTGAACTGCATGCACGCGTAATGCATTGCCACCCTCCGGCTCCGATCCCCTCTCCGTGCATCTACTGTTCCACTGCACCTCCAATAATGACCTCGATCATACGGACGCCTACGCCTCCATGACATAAGCGACAGCGAAGATCTGTATGGATTTTACTCGCTACTGGCGCATGCATGCTGGCCAACGATGTGCCATTAATATGCCGACGTTAAGGTTGTAGTACTACGTACGTCTAGCTTCCTGGTGGCAGCGTAGTACGTCGTCGTCTTCTTCCTCCCGCGATGACCATCTCCATGTGCGTCTCTCTGATCTCTCGCGGTCTAGCTACCCTGTATGTCTCTCTCTCTCTCTCTCTCTCTCTCTCTCTCTCTCTCTCTCTCTCGGTACCAGTGTACCACCATGCTGCATCTGCATTCTTTCGCTCCACCGTTCACACGGAATTATATGCAGATATATTTGATCTGCAGCCTGCAGATGTTGGTCACTCATCTCCACAATGGCATGCATCGAACTAGCTAAGCTAACCCTAGCTAGCGCTGGAGAATTGAATCCAGTAAATGAAACCAATGGCCGCGAGCTCTTGCCCTGCAGTTCAATGGTTTCAGGCGGCCGTTCGATCCAATCGCAGCAGTCTCAGGCCCAGGCCGGACACCTGCACCCCTTCAATTCATCAGTTCATTACTACCATGGTAGCTAGCTACTGTCTCAGCTGAGCGGCTGCTGCCTCCCCTCTCTTCTCTCCCACACATCTACAGGACCACCACCTTCCCCCTTTTGCATGCAGCAAGCTTCCTCACTACCTGCACGGCTGCACGGCTGCACCACCTCTCTCTCTCTCTCGCTCTCCTGTGACTGACTACTGTGAAGTTTCAGCTAGCTTTAGTGCTGGAAACGAGCTGGCTCGTGTGGCTGGGCTTTAGTTCGATTTGGCTTGTTTGATGAAACGAGCTAAAACCCGGCTTTGTAGCTCAAGTGGCTCAAAAGTTCAATATTTTTTGTCGTATATTTTCTGTAGGAATGCAAATTGGGACATTCAAAATTAAGCATGATGTATTAATGCATAGTATAGTTAAGAATAAAACTTGAGCGATTAATAAAACTCATGGTATACAATAAAAATAAAACATGAACAATCAATAATAAGCATGATTGTCTGATAAACGGTATACGTTCCATAAATAATAACAATAATCCAAATTTACACATTCACAGTGTCAATATTTAAAATACCAGATATCACATGAAATAAAATATCATGTAAGTTGAAACTATAAAGCATGGATCATGATTATGAGCCAAGTCAAAAGAGAATCTCGGGCTCGACTTGTTAGCTAAGCATGAACTAGCTCACGAGCTGGAGCCAATTTGCCCTAGCTGATAGCTAGCTGAGCTCAAAGGAAAGGAAAAATCTCATGTAGAGACGGCCACAGGCCGGCCAGCATCCACTCGTCGGTCGTCGCCCTCCCTTCCCTGTCCACGGAAACGACAGCCATATGCTGCTGCTGCAGATGTGCATGTCTTTTTCTGTAGTCACCACCATGATCCATGGTCAGTTGCTCAGAGCACACCAGATAGCTACTCGTGGCTGAGCTGAGGTGAGCTCACTGCCTCACTCACAGACTCAGTTTTCGCCCACGGGATGACGGGATCAGATCGGTGCAGGACTCCTTCAATTCCTACCTCCGAGATGAGGGGCCGGCCAGACGATATATATATCCTCCATGCAAGCTGCAGCATTAATTTGGTGTGTACGATGCGTCTCTGTCTCGTATTCTTCACACGAGTTCAGCTCGCATCTACAATTCTACTTATACATAACGGTTCTAAATAGAATACATGTATATATACCCATTACTAATGATCAAACGTTAGTGACAAGTGTATATCTTTATTTGCCCTAGTAGGTAAATCATTTGTGATAGAGGTAAATAGTCAACCATTACTAATAGTTGGACACCTATTAGTAATGACTAGTTTTTATTAATACAGTACAACCTAATTAGCATAGGTAAAAAGACTAATATAATATAGACGGTAAAACACACATGATTATTACATATTATTTACACCGTTTGTGAACTGAAAATTCTTTTCGAGGTTCCAAATGATTATGTAAGTAAGTAATCTTCTAGAAACTACTTGGCCTTGAAGTGTACCCTGCAGGCTAGCTACCCAGCTGCTCCTATTGATGTTTCCGCAGCTGCTGCTAGCAGACGAACAGGTGATGATCTGAGCACACGGCACCCTGATCGATCGGCGAGTGCGACACGAGGGTACAGTCAAAATGCAACCGTAATTTACTCCTATTTAGGACACGTTCCGTGCGTGCGTACGCACGCAGATCGGTTTGGTGTGTGTAACACTGCTGCTGCTGCTACCACCATTGAATTCATGCATGTGTCTGCATCCTTGGCTGGCTAGCATATTTTGATTATTATTATGGCATATTTGGAAGAAAAAAGTACATTTTATTACCATGAACTTTTTACCTTTGACTAAATGTTGATCTAGTTTGCTTAGGTATAGTAGACATTGGTTTAGACTTTAGAGCTAAACCACATGCCACGTCGGTAGCCTCATATGCCACGTCACCAGCTTCCCGTGCTGGTTCTTTGCCTCCTCGCCGTGAATGGCACCACTGACCGGAGTAGGCAGCAGCGGCAGACCCGCGGAGGGGACGAGCTGGACGTCGGAGTAGGAGGGCTCCGACTCAATCAACTGATGTGGTATGTGGTTTAGCGTCCAAACCATTATCCACCTCAGCAAATACCCGATTGACGTGCATGTGAAAAGTGCTCTGGTTTATGAAATATAAGGAGTTAAGTAAAAAAATTAGAGAGTTATTCAAATAACCCGCGATAGTTCAGGGTAGTAAAATGTACTTTTTTATGTTTGGAACATGGAAAATAGATGTAAATGAGTTTTAGATATGTTTAAGAGTTTAAATATAAGTATTCATCTAACATTCAAAAGACAAATCAACACATGGATGGAGTAAAATGCCTCTCACACGGATGGAGCCCTGGAAGTGCTGGCTCTAGCTACACCATCAATGGTGGTTATGATCGATGCGCCAGTGGAGAAGAATTGAAGGCTGGCGAAAACGTTTGAAACGTGGATGGAAACCGAGGCGATTTCGATCGACGGGTGCGAAAGATTTGGCAAGATATGCTGCGGCGCCTGTCCATTTGCTGCATGGATGTCAGAGTGCAGCAGGCAGCAGGCTCATGATCATCTCATCGTCTGGGTATTATGTTGCAGTTATGCAGCCGCCTAAATGGGGTAATTGGCCGAGAATCTCCTGCTGTACTGGCCCGAAATCTTTCTTTATATACTTTTATACACGAGAACTAAAAACTAACTTATATTGTTTTTTTCTCGTTCGGATTAAAAAATGAAGACTTGTTTGTTTGTGAATAGAAGTGTGATTTATTTAAAGGAAATTTTTATATATGCCTATGTAAATTCACACGATTCCTTATTTGTCACTTGCTCTCTCACTGACATGTGGTCCAGAACACACATGTTAGCGAGAGAGCGAGTGATAAATAAAAAAATAGGTGAACTTTTAGTGGCATATAAAAACTAATCCTTTATTTATTTAATAATGACAAACATACAAAATTAAAAATACCTAGAATTTGTAAAAGATTTGTGTTTAAGAAAGAGTTGAGAATGCTAAAACGACTAAGGAATGTGAGGGAGAGTACAAGAACACTAATTGAAAAGCACACATGAATGGGTGGGAGGGGAGACTGAATCTTTTACACCAAAGCAAATTCAATTTACTTTGGTAAGATGTGCCTAGTCTCATGACCTATAATATTATGCACAATAAATGGTCCTTATACTCATGGAATATGTGGTTCTTTTAGTGGAAAGTACCAAAGGAAACCACAAATTAACACTGAAAATATGATACATTTTAGTATCTATTCAAGAGCAATAAAAACACTAATTGGAATGGTTAATACAGACTAAACAATCATGCATGCCAAGATCGAGACAAAATTGGAGGTGAGTAGTAATACAAGATAGGTGAAAAAAATCAAAATTAAATTCGAGTGGCGGAAAATTAACTAACGCAAATCATGTTTAACAAATTTAAATTTAAAATTTTGTTGGGTAATATAAATATCTTATGAGGATAACAAATGTTGTCAAACTGGAAACACCTTCTTTTGGTTCAGATGTTTCATAAATTTTGAGAAAGGAAAAACTGTTTGTCACCATGCAACTCCAAGTTCTACAGTGAGAAAATAATTTCCTATCAATTCCTTCTATGCCATAATTTTAAAATTTTTCTTCACTCCTACCATACCATTGTGTGCATGGTGGGATGCATTAATTTTGATATCCAATTGGTTTATTGTCTGATTTATTTGCTTCAATTAAAAGAGAAAAATGGAGTATGTATGTATGCCTACTCAGTATAAAAAGACATGGTGGTCCAGGTATTGGATGTCCAAAAGTAGCATGCATGGTCCCTGGTCTGTATGGAGGGCCTGCCTGGATAACCTTTTTGAGCATGGTAGAAAAAATTATGGCCTGACGTCCAAAAAAATAAATTTTGGATAAAACTTTTGTAATAATATTTATATTTATAACGGTTCTATAATCAAAACTGCGAAAATAAATTGTTAAACAAGATTTGAATAATATCCAAAAATTATTTCTAAAATTCAATTTTTTTAGTTGTAAGAGAAACAAGTGCTAATAGAGAGTAGCCTCCTAGGTTCTGGTGCTGGGGGATTTGTAAAAGGTGGTCGGCATGTTGGTACTATATATTGGGAAAGGCATCGGATGGGCTAATATATTTTTAATTTTTAAGGCTCTTTGGAGCACAAAATTTTTATAGAGTTTAGTTTAAATCATCTAAAATTCATGTAAAATTTCTCCATTCTAAAGAGAAGTCCTCCTATTATTAGTGTCGGGAATTTTTGAATTAGAATATAACCAATAAAACATCTTATCCAACACATCTTATAATGAGAACATAAATTGATCTCACTACTAGAGAATTAGACTTCATCCAACCCTTTAGTTTCAATGAAAATTATAAAAAGATGTTTGTTTAGTACTCGTTAAGATGTCTAGTCGGTACTAAAGGTATGACTATTAATACATCAATCGGTACTATAAAGAAGTGTATAACCGGTGCTAATGTGCACTACCACAAAAACAGTATTTAGTGATAGAGCTTTACTGATGGATAAATGATGCGCGTCACTAATACACTTTTAGTGATAGACTGTTTTGGACGCGTCAATGATGTTGCCTTATTAGTAACGAGTTGTAATGTGACCCGTCACTAAAGAGGGAACACCCCCATTAGTGACGGGTTGCATTACGACCTATCACTAATGGGTCGAAGCATTATATTAGTGACGGACATAAACTATCGCCCGTCACTACTAATCCAGTGACGGGCGGAAACTATCACCCGTCACTGATGATGTGTATAAATAGGTGAGCACGAATAGAACGCTTTCATATCGCACAGAACCCTAAACCCTAGTGGCCACGCGTTCCGCCGTCGTTCTCCTCCGCCATCGCGGCCTCCGTCCCGTCGTGGCCTCCTCCGTCGATCTCCTCTTCCGTCGCTGACCCTCCTCACCGCCGCCTCGTCTCGTGCATCTTTCTCCTAAGGTCCTCCTGAACCTCTTCCTCCTCCTCCTCTATGGAGGCTAGAGTTTGTTGCTTTATGAATATATATGTTGCTTTATAAATATGTTGTTTTATGAATATGTTGCTTTGTGAATATATATGTTGCTTTGTGAATATGTTGTCAAATATTCAGTTTTGTTTATTATGGTTTACTAAAGTATTATTGTACTTTTTTATCGTTGTCAAATATAACATGACTTAGGGACATGATTTTTAGTAGTAGGCGGATCTCTATGGTACCGACTTATGTTTCTAACAGTTGCCTCATAAAGATCAATCATTACGTCTATGGCGGGCGTCACTAGGTTTATACATTGTACATTACATATTCTGTTTATGTGGTAATAAAACTAATAAATTGATACGATATTATCTTATTGTTATAGTTTCTAATAAAAAACTTTGGCGATATCAATAACATTTATGCTGATGACACCCTTAAGATATTAACAAGAGATGGGTGCACCAGTAAGGTTGAGGTTGCGAGCTGTGGAGGTAGGGTATGCCTCCACAAAGGGTGGCCCGTATTTAGTAAAAGAGCCAGCCTTACAGAAAGAGACTATGTGGTAATAACAATGGGATAGGTCCAATTGACTGTTATGGCCAAATTTGCAATAACTTTGGAATATTGGATATGTTAGTTGTCAAATCCTAGCTTTGATTTAAGATGCAGCCTAAAAATAATTATTTTTTCAAAATGACCATAATATTAGTGACGGGTAATAATAATCACCCGTCACTAAAGAACCCTTTAGTGACGGGTGACATTACGACCCGTTACTAAAGAACCATAACAAGTAAGCCGATAGGCCTCCCTTTAGTGACGGACGAATATTGCCACCCGTCACTAAAGGTTGACCCTTTAGTGATGGGTAAACACTCGTCACTAATGATGTTACATCACTGACGCGATAAGAGTGATGGAAGACTTGCCCATCATTAATAAAGATTATTATCCATCACTAATAGGGTTTTCTGTAGTAGTGGTGTCACCTCTTTAATCTTAGATGAATAATACTGGTTCAGAAACCAGACTAAAGAGATTTTTAGCCACGTGTTATATATATAGTAGTGTCTTGAGGCTACTCGTCTTGCGACTAAAAAATAATTAATAGCATCAATATGTGAAATGTTATGTATTACCTCCAGTCGTCCGTGAATATATATATATATATATATATGATATTTTAATGCTTCTACGCTTACGCACTAAGCATATATTATTTTTTAATGACAGAAGATATATATATATATATATATGATATTTTAATGCTTCTACGCTTACGCACTAAGCATATATTATTTTTTAATGACAGAAGAAATATATCACCATCCTCTGCGTCTAGAAGACATGCACACGGTCAGTCTTATTTAATACAAGAAAGTTACACACATATACGTACTAAGCTGCATTGACAGGCCGTTTAATTTTCTCTTTGTGTTAATCACTCACTTTTTGGCCGGACATTTTTTAGGAGCTCCCCATTCTAAGAAACTACGATATAAGCTAGTTATCCGAAGTCTCCGTATTCTAATTTATTTTCAGATTAATTCTATAGTTATTGATTTTTACACTAATCTAAATCTAAAATCCTTACGAGTTTTTACTGTGAAAATAGGTATAACTACTAGAAGATGTTCAAATAGACTCTTAGTCTCTTTCAGAAATGCACATCAATAGCTATGTAGCTAACAGGAGATATGTACATCTCTTTCGTTAGCTTCAGAGAGTTCAGACAATCGATCGATCGATCGAGCCAGCGCTACCCATACCGTGACCATGTAATTAACTGCACGAGGAGCACGATACAAGGTAAAATGACAGGACGAGGCGAAAGCGACGCTGATCGTTTAGTTGGTGTAAATAAGCACCACAAGTTCAAGTGTGATGTGAGAGCTCTGCTCTCAGTTCACACACACACACACTAAGCTAGCGATATAGCGAGCTCTAGCTCTCCTCTCCCTTTCCTAGCTTCCTCACCAGCTAGCTTAGCTTAGTAGCTTGCTAGGGTTAGTTCTCTCCTAGCTAGCAGCGCCCCCCTCTCCCCTGGAGGCGGCGGCGGAGGCTAGCCGGCGGTCGGGCTCGACGCCGTGCTCGAGATCTCCCAGCTGGTTGATTCAGCTCGCTGCGCCGGCGGGGGAGGCTAATCGAGGTGATCTCTCCTGGGAGGGAGGAGGCAACGACGGTTGCTCATGCTTGTGAGTGTTCTTCATATAGATCTGTATGCAGAATAGAATATAATTGAGCTCTCCTTGAGTGCCACTCACACAAGCTAGCTCTTGTGGGCTTTATTGAGTTTTCTTCTCTTATGTTTGTTTCTAGCTAGTTTTCTCTGGACAAAAACTGAACTTGCACTAGATCTCCTAATTAGTCCATTCTTTCTGATCCCCTTTTGATTTTCTCTGCTCATCATCTTCATCACTACCTGCATGCGTTTGTTGCTTTCTTGGGGTAATATTATCTATCCTAATTTGATGAATATTATGGTAAGTTACATGCAAGGACGACAAGAATTAACTAACTCATTTGGGCAGAGTTTTAAAATGCATCAAAGATTCTATAATAACTTGCAAAATAATTACTGCTGCTGTGATCTAGCAGCAAAAGTTTACTGCCGGCGTGTCCGCTGCAGTTCCCTACCAACTAGTTCTTGTTTCAGTGTGATGCTCTTTGTCTTGTGTAGCGAATAAAGCTGCTTTTCCCTCAGTGCAACAGTGTAATTCATCATCTCATTTTATGCTTGATTCGATTGATCATTAATTTGCAGGTGTTATCATTAGCTGTTTAAGATGATAAGCGGCAAGAACGGAAATGACGAGCTCAGGAAGGTGGACCAGACGGGCGGCGGCGGCGCGGCGGGCAAGGCCGCCGTGGCGAGCTCGCGGCACTGGTCGGCGTCGACGGAGTCGAGGATCGTGCGCGTGTCTAGGGTGTTCGGCGGCAAGGACCGGCACAGCAAGGTGAGGACGGTGAAGGG
>KE373066.1:13688-26721 GCA_000418225.1 Zizania latifolia
AGCACCATGTCATACCCTGCGAGTGGCATGACAAAAAGGTCGACGCAGAATGATGTATTATCAATGGAGATTGGCGCGCGGCGTATGACGCCGGGGCAGGCGACCCGCTCGCCGTTGGCGACTGTGGCCGTGAGACGAGGCCGGGGCTGGATGGCCAGCCCTGTTCGCAGCGCGGCATCCTCGGCGATGAAGTTATGCGTGGAACCCGAGTCGAGGAGCGCAATGAGGGAGGTGGCGCCCAGCGACACCGTGATCTGCATCGTGTCGCAAGTCGGAACGCCTGCGACCGCGTGCAGGGAGAAAACCGGCGCCTCCGTGCTTGAGTTTTCGTCCCCGGCAACAACGTCGTCGTCGGCGCCGTCCTCCAGCGCGCAGTCAAGGAGGAAGAGTCGCTTGCATACGCGGTTGTGCCCCCGGCCGTACCTTTCATCGCAGTTATAGCACAGCCCGAGACGACGACGTTCCTCCTGTTCCGCCTGAGTGAGGCGTTTGACGGGGCGGCCCTCCACTGTGACCGTCGGGGCGGCGGCCCTGGCGACCGGCTGTAACGCTGGGGCAGTTCGCGGCGCCGGGGTGGGCAAGATGCCACGGAAGGCGGCCTTCGGCGGCGCGACGGAGTACTGTTCCATCAACTCCAGCTGCCGGGCAAGGCTCATGGCCGCGGCGAGCGATTGCGGATTCTGCATTTGGACGGCGAGGCTGAGCGGCGGAAGGAGACCTCCTGTGAACAGCTGGACCCTCTGGTTTTCGTCCAGGTGACCGGCACGGGGAAGAAGCGCCTGGAAACGCGCCTGGTACTCCGCGACGGTGCCGGTACGCCGACAATCGGCGATCTCGAAGAGTGGGGCAGAACGCAGGGGCGGTCCAAACCGCAGATTGAGGAGCTCCGTGAAGCGCCGCCACGACGGTGTGCCCTCATCCGTCTGCACCTGCATGTACCAGAGTTGCGCCTCGTCGTCGAGGTTATAAGAGGCCATCCATACCTTCTCCTCCTCCATGATCCGCTGTTGAAAAAAGTAGGACTCACAACGGTTGATGAAGATGAGGGGATCCTTCGTGCCATCGTACTTCGGAAAGTCCAGCTTCTGAAATTTCGGCGGCCGATCATTATGGTGCTCGCCGGAGCCCGGCCTGGAGGCGGATGACGACGCGCGATCCGCAGTGAGGGCGGCGATGGCCTTGGCATTGGCTGCGACCGTGGCCTGCAGGTCCTTCATGGCATCGGTGAGAGACTTGAGTTGATCGGGGTCACCCATGACGGCGGCGGATGATGAGGTGGAACGGGAGGGCGAGGATCGTCTGGAACGTGATACCAGGTTGTCAAGTGCGTCGGCGTTCACGGTGGCCGGACCGCGGCTACGGAGTTCGTAGCCTCGCTCCGTCGTCGCCGGCGAGGTTTTACCCCTCAGCCGTCGGCTTGTGGTTTGGAGAAAAGGGAAGGAGATTAGATTGATGATACTTTTCTTATTCTCCCCAAGGGTTTGATTACAGCATATATATATGGCCTAAGGCCTTCACACGGATGGAAACTAATTGATCTATAGTAAGGACTGTAATTAGAAAGTAACAAGCTATATTTTAGGAAGTAGCAACTAGACTACGTTTCCATCCTGGCTATCGTCGATGCGACGCCTTGTGCGCTCGGCGCGCGCTCCACAGCCCTCCGCACGTCTCTGGCCCTCCTGCGCCGGGTGTAGGTGCGTCCCCACATGACAATCATGATGATGCAGCCAAAGTCACTTGCACTCCAGATTTAGTTGATGTTCTCCCATGCCTATTTATACCTTGTAGTGCCCAGTTGGTTTGACATGTCCTAAGCAGTACAAGTTGACCAACCTAATTAAATCTACACCTGACTTGTCTAAATTTCTCCAAACAGGCAGTCAGTGCAACCATTCAAAGCTAACATATGATGGAGTTGACTTGATGGGAGAAAGGCTAGCTGAAGAGGTACCACCAACTTCATTGTATCAATTCTTTCTACACCTACTAATTCATGGTCACTGTAAACAGCAGAATTCTTTAACTTTATATGGAGTTGCACTGTTGCAGATTAATACGAAGGGTACATAATGACACAAATATTTAACACGCAGGTTCGACAAATTGTTCAGAGAAGGAACCTTCAGAAGATCTCTTTTGTTGCCCATTCACTTGGTGGTTTAGTTACAAGATATGCAATTGGAAAACTTTATGAGCCATCAATAAATGAAGTGTCTTCTCTTGATACTGAAAAGTTCTGTAGTGAACAGAGAACACTTGATGGTGGTAAAATAGCTGGTTTAGAGCCTATAAATTTTATTACATCTGCTACACCACACTTGGGATCCAGGTGGAATAAACAAGTAAGTTATCAGGGCTATTTACTTGTATCGTGTGTTTGATGTCTTGATCCTTGATCGCATCGTTGGCCTGTATATGCTCAATTTGAGTCCCTTGACCCTTCTAACCCCCTAACTTTAGTTATATCATATAGTCAATTGAACTAGGCAAATATCCCATAAACCAAACTCCATGTTGAGCTTTACTCTGCTCTGGACTCTGGAGTACTTCGTTGCTCCTTCCCTGATTAATTTTTCACTTTCCTATATCTGAATTCAACCAGTATTGGTAAATATAAGGAACCTGATCCTCTTCCTGCATTTGTGTTCTCGATAGCTTCCTTTTCTCTTTGGTGTTCCACTTTTTGAGCGAACTGCTGCTGGAACTGCACATTTTATAGTTGGGAGAACTGGGAAACATTTATTCCTTACAGACATGGATGATGGGAAGCCTCCACTTCTTCTACGAATGGTTGAAGACTGTGATGATGGAAAATTCATGTACGTAACCAGTAACTGCACCGATATATATTATTATGCATAACCTATCTATTTCTATGTATGATACTTATCACATGTTGCCCTGTGCAGGTCGGCATTGCGCTCTTTTAAGCGCCGTGTTGCCTATGCTAATATAACATATGACCGTATCCTGTCGATGTCAAACTTTATATTATTTTTTGTGTATTGTGTTACATTGTGAATTGCTTACTGAAATATCTGCTTTGATTGCTTGTGCCCTTAACTTGTTGACAAAGATATAGTTGGCTGGAGAACATCATCAATTCGGCGTCAGCATGAATTACCTAAGGTAAATTAGTATCTGACCTTTTCATTTTTTTTAAGAGGCAGCAAAATCTTGCTGTGCTTTCATGGCCACTATATTAATCATCTGGCCTGTTTATGCTTCTCAGCTTCGGTTAACACCAAATGATAAAAAGTATCCACATGTTATCCATGTTGACAAAGGAAATCCAGGGCATCATCAACAAGAGGAATCTGTTGAAACTTCACTTGCGGATACCTTGGAAGGTAACAATCACTGAGACATATATGCCAATAAGTAGTAACATTGCAAACATGGTTTTGTTACTTTCTCCTGAGGTGCCCTGTATAAGTTGCACATAAGCTTTAGTGAAGCATCAACTGAAACACTGTTTAGTAGTATAAATCACCTACCAATTGTAACTTCAGACTTTACTTCCGTTACTATTACAGAGATGATGATCTGCGGCCTTACAGAAGTGACCTGGGAACGTGTGGATGTTTGCTTTCATAAGAGCTGGCTAAGATACAATGCCCACCACAATATCCAGGTATTTTCTACTGGTAACGTACTTCTGTTTGCTTATAATTATTCGAGTACAGTTGTCAGCTTGGCACTCCTGCACATGCTTTTAACGAGCATGAATCTATATAGACTGACAACTGATCAGTAGTTGGGAGTTGAGCTGTTAACTATGGCAATGTGTCTGCAGGGAGTCTGCGTAAGGACCTTACAAGTCATTCTTGTTATTTTCAATCAGTACCTGTGCCTCTAGGTGTATTCATTAGTTATGTACAAAACACCGTTCTTAAGGAATGAACGGATTTTTCTACATGATTTATCTGATGATATCTAAATAGATGATTGGAGATACAGAATTTTGATCATTTCATTGTGGGCTGATGCTTGGTGCAGGTTAGGATTCATCCTGTTAATTCAGACGGCGAAGACGTTATCTACCATACGATAGACAATTTTCTAGTCTAGATAAACTTCGATGAGTTATTGAGAAGTAGCAACCTTTTATAAGGTGGGCTAACTCCATTCTATTTAGGTGATGACTCCCGTGGACGAATGTCTGGTCCATTAAACCACACATGATCTAAGGCCATTGCTTATTGTAAGTCTCTGATTTATTGTCTTGTAATGTAAAGATAAGTGTTACACTGTCAATAGTGTAAATCTTTGCCTAATATGTTTTTTGTAAATGTAAATGTTATAAACTTGACTGCATCTGAAATTCTGGATGCATGTTGCAATTTGGAGGTTGAAACAACGTAAAAGTGCTCACTTGCCCTACTGTTGGTTCTTTGTCAATTTTGACTTGTGGTACAAAGCTGGATATGACCTGGAAATAATTTGAGAGTTCAGACCAGGGTTAAACAGTGGTTATTAAGCTGATAACTTTGGTTTCATTATCCTGGTTGAGACCGTCAATCTTATATGTTGCCATCAGTATACTGTGGTCCTCTGTTTTGTAGGCCAAAAAAAGAAGAGGGGGAGCACCGATGGTTATCCGTTAACCCAGCAGGTAGCACTTTAAACTCATTCTAAAGAACGAAGTGTATATTAATAGTCAATTGAGGTCAGAGAACAGGAGCAAAAGTCTAAAAGAGGTCCCTAAACTTTCTCATATACAATAGCCTCTCCAATTCAATCTTTTGGAGGATGAACAATTGGTAGCAGAGTTGTAGTTGTACGCAGGGAATGGCATGGAGCTAGAGATCAAGTTTGATCCACCAATTCCAGCGCTAGAGCAACAAGGAAGGGAAGGCAAAATAGGCTGATCGATCCGATCGATTAACTCTGGCAATGGGCAAGTACAGCGACGGGAAGGACGGCGAGGTCGGCGGCGGCGGCGACGGCAGCTACCCGCTGGTGGCGGTATGCATCGACAAGGACAAGAACAGCCAGAACGCCCTCAAGTACGCGACGGAGGCGCTCGTCCACAAGGGCCAGACCATCGTGCTCGTCCACGTCCACACCAAGGGCACATCAGGCAAACCATCCGCCACTCAACTCCACCGCCGCGGCGCTTGTCTCGTTAGCTTTGCGGGTTTTTTCTGACGATGTGCGCGCGTGTACTGCTGTGTGCAGGAGGGGTGGAGGACGCGGCCGGGTACAAGCAGCCGTCGGACCCGCAGATGAAGGACCTCTTCCTCCTGTTCCGCTGCTTCTGCACGCGCAAAGATGTAACGCGTCCATCCAATATCAGTAAAATTCTAAACGTTTTACGGCGAACGGAGGAGCTATTTTCTTTGCGTGCGTGGTGCAACAATGGGTTCCTCGTGCCTCGCAGATCCACTGCAAGGACGTGGTTCTGGACGACCACGACGTGTCGAAGGCGATCGTGGAGTTCGCGGCGCACGCCGCCATCGAGAAGCTCGTCGTCGGCGCCACCGCGAGGGGCAGCTTCGTCAGGTAACCGATTAAACTGTTTGGTTCTGTAAGCGGTCGTCGAGGCATTGCCGAAGAATCGAGGTTGTTAAATACGTAGATTTGATTGTACGTGGCATGCACGCGAAGATTCAAGGCGGACATCGCGAGCAGCATCTTGAAGACGGCACCGGACTTCAGCACCGTGTACGTCGTGGCGAAAGGCGGTAAGGTGTCGTCGGTGCGGCAGGCCATCCGCCAGGCGCCGTCCGTTTCGCCGCTCCGGACATTGATCCAGGGGCCCAAGCCCGAGCACGTGCCCACGCAGCGATGGACGCCTCCTCCTTCGACCACCACGAGAGGTTCGTAGTTCGTAGTGACACAAGATCAAACCATGCAGCTCATTCATGGACGGGAGAGTGCAGGACAACCAAACAGTTTGGTGTGTGAGATATCCCAATGAATCTCTTGCGAATATTTGTAGGTGATGCTGCTGGAACACCAATGCTGCAAGACAACTTCATCATGTAAGTCTAGGGCTTCGATCGATGTACGCTCTTGTCAGCTAGCTTGAGAATTGAAGAATCGTGGAAGAACACACAGCCGGTTTTGATCGCGTGCGTCCTGCATGCATCGGTGTACGTGTATATGACACGTACCTGTGGTGACAGGTCGCCGTTCGCGAGGGGGGTGAACACATCAGCGAGGAAGGCGCTCCCGGACTACTCGCTGCCGGAGTCGTCGGACATCTCGTTCATTGGCGCTGGCCGCCGCAGCGTGGAGCGGTACCCGCCGCAGCTGTCGAGCGGGTCGGAGAGCCACGACCACAGCTTCGAAGCGGCGCGCACGCCCAACATGTGGGGCGACTCCTTCGGCAACGAGAGCGCGTCGAACTCCCAGACGAGCACCGGCTCCTGGTCCTCCTCCCTTCCCATGGTACGTACACACGCACTACAGAGACTAGAAACCAATTTGACATGCACGCGATGAGATTTTGCGATGATCAATGTGGCTTGCATCGCAGGAGGACATGGAAGCCGAGATGAAGCGGCTGCGGCTGGAGCTCAAGCAGACCATGGACATGTACAGCACGGCGTGCAAGGAGGCGCTCACCGCGAAACAGAAGGTGGGTGATATGATCGATGAATCAATTGACATGTTGCGTTTGATTGGTGAGAATGGAGAAGATCGAGTTGATGTGATGGGCTGTCTGGTGCATGCAGGCGATGGAGCTGCAGCGTTGGAAGATGGAGGAGGAGCGGCGGTCGCAGGAGACGCGGCTGACGGAGGAGTCGGCGATGGCGCTGATCGAGCAGGAGAAGGCCAAGGCGAGGGCGGCCATCGAGGCGGCGGAGGCGTCGCAGCGGCTGGGGGAGCTGGAGGCGCAGAAGCGGATCAGCGCGGAGATGAAGGCGCTCAAGGAGGCGGAGGAGCGGCTCAAGTCCATGGGCGCCGGCGGCTCGCGCGGCGGGGTCCGGTACCGCAAGTACACCATCGACGATATCGAGCTCGCCACCGAGCGCTTCTCCGACGGGCTCAAGATCGGCGAGGGCGGCTACGGCCCCGTGTACCGCGCCTCCCTCGACCACACGCCGGTGGCCATCAAGGTGCTCCGGCCCGACGCGCAGCAGGGGAGGAAGCAGTTCCAGCAGGAGGTGGAGGTGCTGAGCTGCATCCGCCACCCGAACATGGTGCTCCTCCTCGGCGCCTGCCCCCAGTACGGCTGCCTCGTCTACGAGTACATGGACAACGGCAGCCTCGAGGACTGCCTGTGCCGGCGCGGCGGCGGCCCGGTGATCCCGTGGCAGCACCGGTTCCGCATCGCGGCGGAGATCGCCACCGGCCTGCTCTTCCTGCACCAGACCAAGCCCGAGCCCCTAGTGCACCGCGATCTCAAGCCGGGAAACATCCTCCTTGACCGGAACTACGTGAGCAAGATCAGCGATGTCGGCCTCGCCCGCCTCGTACCACCGTCCGTCGCCGACACCATCACGCAATGCCACATGACGTCCGCCGCCGGCACCTTCTGCTACATCGACCCGGAGTACCAGCAGACGGGCATGCTCGGCGTCAAGTCCGACGTCTACTCCCTCGGCGTCATGCTGCTGCAGATCATCACGGCGCGCCCGCCCATGGGGCTCACGCACCACGTCGCGCGCTCGCTCGAGCACGGCACGCTCCCCGACCTGCTCGACCCAGCCGTTCACGACTGGCCCGTCGACGAGGCGCGGTGCCTCGCCGAGATATCCATCCGCTGCTGCGAGCTCCGGCGCAAGGACCGCCCAGACCTCGCCAACGTGGTGCTCCCGGAGCTCAACCGGCTCCGCGAGCTCGGCGAGGACAGCATGCAGTTCTGCAACACCATGAGCGGCAGTAGCAGCATGCACAGCTCGCCGTTCCATACCAACTCCGTTCATCACCCTCATGCACAACCAGTAATTAACATCGATCATCTCCTGCAAATTGAACTGCAGGCAAGAACACTGATTAAATCTTTTGCACTGTCAGATTAACCACCAGGATATGGCGAGTGATCCACACGTAGCGCGGTCGCCGTACAAAGGGAACACGAACCAGTTCGCCATGCAGGCAAGAAGACTCAACTACAACTGATTAAGCTGACGTGAGCTTGCATTGCGACAGCATTAGGTGTTACTGCAAAGATCCGTGGACACAAACGGCTCCCTAACCATGCAAGACTGAATCCAATGCCTCCCAAATTTGAGTAGCAAGCTACTGTTGTTAATGCAGAGCCAGAGAGTTGCTTGTGCTTGTAAATTTCGTATCCTAGTCGATCGTTTCTTGATCATACTGCTTGTAAACGATCGACCTGACATTTCTGATTAATGAATACTGACAGTTTCTTCCGGAAGCTTGGAAATGGGCAGCCCTGCCCAAGATCTGATATCTAGCAGTGGCACTGGAAAACAAGCCTAGCCCGCCAGAGCTCAGAGCTACGTTATCATCAGGGCTTACTTTCTTGGGTTCATATCTTTTGTTTCCTGTCAATCATCACCTGCACCATGCTGCATAATCCTCCACTCAATGACGTTCAGGGGTTATTAAGAAAGGACATGAGGAAGACCGTTGCGAACGAAGATTTTTAAGTCGATTTCAGATTCAACTACCGACGTAGTGTGGATAAAAGATTTTGAGTCAACTGTGTCACCACAAACTTATCAACAATTTAGGGTATTAAGGTCATCAGCCTAAGACAGTCTATAGTTATTAACACTAAATTAGATAAAGATATTTGATCTAACTGTTAAGACATTATTGCCATATGATATCACACATTATCCGTTAATCCACCCTAAACGTGCACATATATACACACGCTAACCTTTTTCAAACTAAAAACTGTGAGCTTACCTTGTGCCCTCTGTCACGTACGACAGAATCACCTGGCGTGAAGTCTGAACTGAACCAAAGAGAGAATCACGAGTCAGGCTCAGAGAGAAATCCATAGACCCTGCGGAGCTCTACATTTTAAGTGTATTTGACGCTATCATAACACAAATGTGAGTTGTGACGCCTACCGACTACCACGACACCACACCATCAAACAAATATTCTTTTCAAGTGTAGTCTATCTCTCCGCACTACATCGAGCCAATGATTACAAACCGATTGTCGACCCAAGGAAATAAATTTTGTATTCTCTTTGTGACTCATAAGGACTCTATTTAGATTGGTTCTTTGTCCGTACTTTACGTGACATCAATCCAATTAGAGTAAGGGACATCAATCCAATTACAGTCCTTAGGAGAAGAACTTTAAAGCTCTAAAAAAATCTATTTCCTATATTTTCTGTTATTACATTATCTTGATCTTTTACATAATGTTAGGGCTCCTTTGGAATAAAGGAATTTTGATGGATTTTTGTGGGAATTAGAATTTCCACAAAAATCCTTTAAAAATCCTTTATTCCAATGAGGTCTTGATCTAGATATAATCCTTGATAGAAAACTTTAAAACTCTGTCTTATAGAATTTATTTCTACCTGGAGTAACTGCTACCCTGTGGCCCTGCAGCTAGCGCGATGCCACGAGATGTGAGACGCGATCCCCAGCCCTCTCCGGCCTCTCGCAATTCGCATGACGCAGCAGCGCGCATGCACCAGTAGCCTTCACCACTCGCCCGTGTCAGAGGCAGCAGAGCAGCTACGAGTGGAGAGACCTGCGTCTGCATGCAGGCATGGCGTCGTCCATGATCCATCGCCGACGAGACGCCGAGACGAAACTTCCAAACAGTGGCAGGCCCCGTGCCGTGCGCGTTGGATGGTAGCAGCAGAAGCAGCCATGACATGTTTTGTGTCAGGCACCTTTCATTTCAGCCTCAGAAGAATCGATCGATCCCTCCCTTCCGCTCCAATCAGCGCGCGACGAGGATCTCGTGTGCCGCACTGCCGCCCCTGCTCTCTGTCTGCCAGCCGCCTGTTTACTTCTCTTCCCTCCATTAAACACACTAAACATAAAACAATATATTAACCTAGCTCTAATCAAACACAAAGAAAGATATCGCCAGTTATTTGCTGATTAACCGTTGCTCCCTCCGTTTTATAATATCGTAATCTAGAACCAAAATTTATATTTTATAATATAATAAATATGGACAGTATCACTGTCTAGATTCGTTGTAAATCTAATTCTAGTTTATATGTTATAATATTATAGGACAGTGAAGCGTATTAAAAGAACATTACAACAGATTTGTGAACTACTATATGACAACTCGTATATAAAAATATAAGACTGGTAATGATCACCTTTAGAAAGAGCCTCTTGTGTTTCGGAGGATCCGGCCGTCCGGCTCGCCGCTCCGGCCCGACGCTGCTCGTATCCTTCCGTTTCGTGCTTGCGTTTCCAGGCTGCTCCTGCTCCTCCTCTCTGCTGTGTGCCGCGTGAAAAACATAATTTCACGCAGAAGCTGACCTGCTTATTTTGAATCTCACGTGTTCCAAACAAATGCTCAGATAGTCCTCCGTATCAGTTTATCACTTTATCTGTCCATGCGTTTCAGATAGTAAACGAGTCTATGTGTACATGTGATTAAGGTTTCCTGGACAGCCTCGTCGCGTTTCGTAAAACCAGCGTCAGTGTAAGTGTAGTGCCGTTGTCCTGACGTCAAGTCGCGTTAGTACACTGCTGCCGAGCAAGGCGGCTACAAAGCGAATATGAATAAGTGCTAGTAGTACGATGTACCACCTTCTCGTAGGTAACTTGTCTACGAAACATTGACTTATTTGCCTGCTAATAACTACGGCAATTATGCATCGGTGCCAAGACAACGTGCATTAAGCATTTGTGATGCAACCATTAAGACGACAAAAAAGAAAAGGCATTTTTCTAACAATGACAAATAATCAAATTTCTTGGGATACACTGGCGTGCTTGTTTTGCTTCAAATAAAAAAGAAAAGCTCAACTAAAAAACAAAAAATAATTTTAAGATAAGGTTTCAATAATTATATTCGTAAGGGTTCTGACGACAAACTGTTAAAAAGTAAAAAAAATATTACAATATTTAAATTTAGGTTTTAAAATCTATGTTCTCCTCTATTTTTCCATAGCAGCGGAAACGCGCTCACGCACTTTATCATCCAGGCTGAATCACAGCACATCACAGACATTGCAACTTTATCTTACTAAGCTTATCATGAGTAAAGTTACGGCTAAAATTCTCACCGAAAAATTCACGTGAAACATTTCAATGCTTCCCCGCATCGGCGGCACGGTACTCTTGCTGCGGGGGCACCGTGCGCAGTGCGCTCCGTCATAAGTCATCTGACACACACGCGCGCATGAGAAGGGCGTGTCCATTTATTATACAAGCACATTGCACATTGTTCATAATTTCGGTCCCATTTGGTATATAGGTCTGCATCTAATATATTTTAGATCCGGTTAAATCTAGTTTAAAAAAAATACGGACCAAAGCTATAGATGATTAATGATATTTAATTAAGCAATCTGATTTATTTTAAACTAAAAATATAAATTAAACTATTTTATTTTATTATACAAACTTTAGATTTAAAATAGATCTTAAAATTGAAACTCTATCAATACACTGTTGTTATTCTCCTCAACGTAGGAAGAAGCCTAGGGTGGGGCCCACCTGACAGTACAGGACGGCCCCGTGTACCGCGCCCTTCCATCGCCACATTAAATGGAGAACCTCTTGGCTGTTTGCCTGTTTGGCTCTTGCTAACCTCATCGCTTTTCCATGTACCGCCCCTCTCGCCGCCCTACAAATCTATCCATTTCCAAGCCATAGTCCCTCTCGCAACAGAGCAGCGAGGGCCCTCCTTCACCGCAGTGTTCCCTGCTCGCTCTTGCTGCTGTCTGTTTCTTTTTCTGCCCTGCCCTGTATAGAGGTGGGCATTCCGTCGCAAACGAAATCTTGGGCCAGTTTATTTCGGCCGTTAAAATTTCCTAGCTGAATTTGCGGTCAAAATATCGGAATTTTGGTTTGTTTTTCTGTCACGACCGAAACAAGTAAAATTTTGAGCAACAACGTTTTTAAGCGTGTCGATAGTTTAGTTTCACAGATTTCAGCACCCACAATTTCATCATCAATTTAAGCAGCAACCAAAGCATCAGTTGTAGAGAGCAAATTTCAGCCACACGAGTCGAGAGACAGTGTCGAGAGATAGTGCCCTAGGAGTGCGTGGGCATGTAGAAAAAATCTAATTCAGGTATTTCAGGTACCCGTTGTGAAAAACAGAAAATCACAAAATTATTTTAGATTTCATAGCGTGTGCCAAAATTTTGGTTCTCGATCAATTAGGCATCGGTATCGGGTATTTTGGTTTCAGTTCTCGTATGATTCTAGTGAAAATTGAGGATGTCACGCTAAGCAAAGCCCAGAAATGACCAAAATCTATGCATGCAAAGTAGTGCCCCCCACTGGGACCCAAAAAAGATGGTCTGAGAAAGGAAAAGGAGAAGAGAAGAAAAGCACAGGTTCAGAAGCAAGATACTAGTACTGGTAGCCCAGGGAGAATAAAGAGAGCAATTCCCCCAAAACCACCAGAGAAAAGAGCAGGGGGAAATAAAGTTGATTTGGTTCCCATTTCAAGATTTTCTCCAACCATCCATGATCCATCCATCCAATCCACATCCACCCCACAATTGCAGAATCCAATAAGGCCTCTCTCACAGTGGTGTGTGTGATCAGCTTCTTCTGCAGCAGCTGGAGCAGATCAACACCATCACCACCTACTACTTACTAGTACTGCTACTGCAATGATTTTACAAATTGAAGAAGAAATTGCTTCCTTAACAACCGATTTTATATGATCATCATTTGGAAGAACATAATCTGAAGAAAAGAAAAGAACAGGGGATCGAAGGGGAGAGGAGCTTAATTCCAGGAGCAACAGCAACAACAGGGGATGTGGTAAATTGTGGTGGTGGCTTGAATACCCAAAATGGCTAGGAAGAGCAGCACCCCTAGATCCCACGTCTCAATGCCAACCAACCGTCCAAATCCATGCCCGACCCGGATCGACGCCGGAATCCATCGGAATTACGGCGATTCATCATGACGGAGGGGCGGCCAGGGGC
>KE373066.1:52687-91368 GCA_000418225.1 Zizania latifolia
TCGGCAAAGGCGCCAGGACGGTTGGGTTCTGGAGGCCGGAGTCCGGGATCTCGCAAGACCTGAACGCCGGTAGCGCCAAAACTCTGAAGCAAATCCTTTGGCCCGGCGAGCCGCGGGACACTCCGAAAGGCTGGACTGTGTCGCCGAATGGGCATAAGCTTCGGGTCAACGTGCCGACGAAGCGAGGTTTCACCCAGTTCGTCGACGTTGGCAACGTCTCGACGACCGGCAACCGAAACATCACCGGCTACTGCATCGATGTGTTCGACGAGGTGATGAAGAGCATGCCCTATCCGGTGCCTTACGAGTACGTGCCTTTCCCAGATAGCTCCGAGTCTTACGAGAAGCTCGTCGACCAGGTGAACATGCAGGTCAGTACGTAGACTGAACAAGTTTCAGAATTCTTCAGGCGATCTGTTTATTTACCCTGCCATCAGGGGAGCCTGATCAATCAGAGTGGTTGATATGTTGCCTATGTATGATGGGTGGTTGCAGAAGGCCGATGTGGTCGTCGGCGACGTGACGATCACGGCGGACAGGATGGCGGAGGTGGACTTCACGATGCCGTTCACCGAGTCGGGGTGGTCGATGGTGGTGGCGGTGCAGAAGGACACGGGCACGAACATGTGGATCTTCCTGCAGCCGCTGACCACCAGCCTCTGGGTCGCCAGCCTCGTCTTCTTCTGCTTCACCGGCTTCGTCGTCTGGGTGATCGAGCACCGGATCAACCCCGAGTTCCGCGGCACGCCATGGCAGCAGTTCGGCCTCATCTTCTACTTCGCCTTCTCCACCCTCGTCTTCTCACACAGTACGTGCATCTTCATTGATTTTCTCTGATTTCCAAGAAGCTATTTAAGCTGCCAAATTTGCCGCTTTTGAGCGAGTTTTCATATATAATGATTTTTGTTTCAGAGGAGAAGCTGGAGAGCAACCTGTCGAGGCTCGTGGTGATCATATGGGTGTTCGTCGTGCTGATACTGACGTCGAGCTACACGGCGAGCCTGACGTCGATGCTGACCGTCCAGAAGCTGCAGCCGACGGTGACCGACGCGAGGGAGCTCGTGAGGCGCGGCGACTACATCGGCTTCCAGGAGGGCACCTTCATAGAGCCACTCCTCAAGAAAATGGGCTTCCAGGACAGGATGAGGAGCTACAGCACGGCGGACCAGTACGCCGACGCGCTGTCCAAGGGCTCGGCGAACGGCGGCGTCGCCGCCATCTTCGACGAGATCCCCTACCTCAAGATCTTCCTGTCGCAGTACTGCGACGGCTACACCATGGTCGGCCCCATCTACAAGACCGACGGCTTCGGATTCGTAAGCAACAAATTCACCAAACAGCGCAGCGATTCATCGCGCCATGAGCAGGATGATGTGAGCTGTGCCTGATTTGCATACTTTTGTTCATCTTTAGGTGTTCCCCAAGGGTTCGCCGATGGTAGCCGACGTGTCGCGGGCGATCCTGACGCTGGCGGAGGGGGAGAACATTGCGCAGATCGAGAAGAAGTGGTTCGGCGATCCGGGCTCCTGCCAGAGCCAGAGCAGCGCCGTCGGCTCGTCCAACCTCAGCTTCCGAAGCTTCGGCGGACTGTTCCTCATCACCGGCGTGGTCTCCAGCGCCATGCTCGTCATCTACCTCGTCACCTTCTTCTACCGCGAGCGCGACGAGCTCCGGGAGGCGGAGGCCGCCGGCTCCGGGTCCGGGAGCCCGTCGCTGCGGCGGCTGCGCGCGTGGATGCAGCACTACGACCGGAAGGACCTCAAGTCCACCACGTTCAGGACGTTCAACGACGAGTCCGTGAGGAACGGCAGCGAGTACGCGACCCGGACCCCTAGGTGGTTCGACAGCCCGTGCAACGGCGTCGTCGCCGCCGGCGCCAACCGGATTCCAGAGGAAGCCGTCGGTGGCATGAGCCCGTTCAGCGTCTCCAGGAGCTCGGAGATGAACGCCGGCATCTCTCCGGCGGCGGGGGATACGCCGGCCTCGGACTTCGACAACTCGTTCGAGCGGAGGGCGGGGGAGGCGGGAACATCTCAGCCGCAGCAGATTAATTTAGCGACTCCTGGATAGAAGGCTCGACGTGTCCGGTAGAATATTCAGCTTTGACAAGTCCAACTAGTGTTTCCTTGAAAAGAAAGGGAAAAGTCCAGCTGTTGTGTTGTGCAGCCAACGTCACCTCACCTGTATAGATAGATTGACCAAAGATGCGACCAGTAGTCTAGTACAGCAGCTCGACCGACGAAGTGATGGCAGTGGTTTGTAATCTGGACATTTGGCAAAATTAATCTGTAATCGACGTAAATTCATTTCTTGGATTCAACTTCAAACCTGAACACGTTAGCCTGCAATGCATTTGGATCGGTTCGAATCCATCGCAAAGAAAGGCCAAACCAAAAGATAGGAGTAAGTTACTTCCTGACGACCCCACGTGTCAAAACCCACGCGAACTATTCACTTTATCCTTGTCGGTGTTTTGTTGAGCAGTCTACCTACAGAGTACCCGAGATGATATTTGAGATAGTAGAAAAACATTGAATTCTTCTAAGCTCTAAGATTAACTCGAGAGAATATGAGCCAAGAGATTTATATAGGTTTAAACCTCTCGAGGATAATAGCCTTACGCCATGTTATGTTTGTGGATTGAAGATTAAATCTATGCAATACAACTTAAGAGCATATACCTTCGGGTGTATCTCGTCTCCTTTATATAGTCAAGGGACGAGCAGTAAGGAACTAGGGCGCTGACCCAAGTCAATTTCTTACATATTAGAAATTAGGTCCCGTATTCAGGTCTGTTTCCTATTTACAAGGATATCTGCACATATTTATCTCTTATATCAAATCCTGGTGTTCGATTTTTAGATATTTTTTTTGACAAAAGACAAATCACTTGCCCAGCTTTTATAGAAAGCTTCCCCAGCATGGAGGAGAGGTACACTGGGGTCGACCAGTTTACAATGCAGCACCAAAACACAGGTCATCAAAAGACAAACCAAAAGATAGCTAGACATCACCCTTTTTAACACCAGGGAACGCTACGACAACTCAGTGCCATTTAACAGTAATGCTAGGTCACACAGGATCCCAGAATAGCCACACGTCAACAAATTAACATCAGCCGGACCCAGATGAGCAAAAGCCAAAAGCTACCAAAAAACGTCAAACATTCGCAAACACTAGAGACGACCTTCAGCCAACTTCATTTCTTCTGGCAGGTTCTGGGGTTGATGAGGCTTGAATGCTGGCACGGAGCGATGCGAGGACCTGCGCTGCATCTTCTTTTAGTCGCGGAGGCACTAAGGTCATCCACTGGGACAAAAATAAGAGCATTTTGTAAGCCAGGTACATTACATTATCAGGGAAAATATTCTGGAAAACAATTTTGTTGCGATTAAGCCAGATTGTCTAGGCGCCAGCCGCTAAAAGCCCAATGTAGATGAGGTTTTTCTTAGACCCTGCTTTGTGAAGGCATAGGTTGATATAGATTTCTCTATTAGCCGGGATCTCGTCCCAATTCAACGCATCTCTAACGGCACACCAGAGGAAGCGAGATAAATGGCATTGAAAAATTAAGTGATCGACTGATTCAGGTTGACCACACACTTTACAGGCATGATTGTCCAACCAGTCCATCCTCTGCAGCTGACAGCCCACCTGAATTCTTCCCTTCAGCATAAGCCAAATAAAGATTTTGACTTTGAGAGGAATGAAACTCTTCCAAATATCCATCGATCTCAAGTCACGAACACCATTAAAGTTTATAGCTATGTACAAAACTCGAGAAGAGAAACCATGATTGTCTAATTTCCAGATAATCTCATCATCTTCCTGGACGAGGTTGATATTTTCTAGAGTTCGGTGCATATCATCCCATTGATCAATTTCTTCATCAATCAACGCTCGCCTCAACTAAATGTCCCAGGAGCCATCGACATACATCTCAGCAATTGTGGCCAAAGGGTATAAGCAAATCTCATAAAGTTTATAGTATCGAATTTTGAATGGGACCTCATCTAACCAAACGTCTTCCCAAAAATAGACTCTTTTCCCATTCCCTATTCTATAACCACAACTCTGTTGGATCCATCTCTTAACTTTGTGCAGATTTTTCCATATAAAGGAGCCCCCAACAGATGTGGACTGAAAAAAACCTTTTTGCCGGCAGTACTTGTTCCTTAACAAAGTTAGACACATGTTGTCCTGCCCGGACTCTAATCTGAAAATCCATTTTTCTAAAAGGCTTATGTTCATATCTCTAGTATTTATGAATCTCATGCCTCCAAACTCTTTAGGGGCACAAAGTGCACTCCATTTCAGTATATGATATTTTCTTTTATGTTCAAGTCCACCCTAGAAAAACCTCCCCCTTAACTGGTCAAAAGATTGATGGATCGATTCAGTCAACAAGAAAACACCCATCGCATACATTGGAATACTACTTAAACAAGAATTAATCAGCACTAGACTGCCCCCAGAAGACAAATGGCTACATTTCCAGGTAGAAAGTCTTTTTTCCACTTTGGCTGATATTTTTCTGAACTCCTAGATGGTAGGTTTGGTGATAGATATTGCCAGACCTAAATAGGTGATCGGCATCTCTCCTAGGGAACAATTGAATTTGTCTGCTACTTCTCGAGCCTCTACTCTAGAGAGTCCAACCCCATACACCTTATTTTTTTGATAGTTGATTCTCATACCGGACATAGCTTCATAGCAGTAAAGCAAGAATTTCAAGACCATGATATTCTGTTCAGAAAACTCTAAGAACAAAATTGTGTCATCAGCATATTGCAAGTTAGTTAGCCCTCCTGAAATCAGATTTGGCGCTAGACCTTGGAGATGTCCTTTCTCCTTAGCTCTCAACAAAATCTCTGCTAGAGCATCCCCCACAAGGTTGAAGAGAAGAGGAGACAAAGGGTCCCCCTGTGTCACACCCTTATAAGTTCTGAAGTACCCACCTAGTTCACCATTGATATTTATGGTAACTCTACCACCTTCCATCACTTTCTTCATCCAGTTTATCCACTTGTTTGGGAACTGCTTCCTTTGTAAAACTTCATACAAAAATTCCCAATTGATCTTATCATAGGCCTTCTCAAAGTCTAATTTTAGAACCACCCCTTTCTTATTCTTACTTTTAAGCTCATGGAGCACCTCATGAAGAATCACCACACCCTCTAGAATGTTTCTGCCCGGGATGAAGGCAGTCTGGCTTGAATCAATCAAGTGTTGAGCACATCTCGATAATCTTGCTGTCAGCACTTTTGTAATAATTTTATAGCAGACATTCAGGAGGCAAATAGGTCTAAATTGTTTTATCACATTTGCATCTTGAATTTTTGGGATGAGGACAATCACACCAAAGTTGATTCTCTGCAAGTTGAGTCTTTCCTCAAAAAGCTCATCAAGCATCTCTTTAATCTGAGGTTTGAGAATATGCCAGAAAGCTTTATAAAAGTTCACAGAGAACCCATCAGGGCCTGGAGCTGTGTTTGATTTCATGCCTTTGATAGCAAGCTCTAATTCTTCTATTACAAATGGCTTTACTAGATCCTCTTTATCGGTAGCAGACAGAAATCTCCTAGACCCCCACATGTCATCAGAAAAGTGGATCTAAGCTCTCTGTTCTGAACCAAAGAGTTTTTTATAGTAGTCATAAATGTGGTCCTTTAGCTTGCCAGGGTCTGTAATTTCCTCTCCCTCATGCTCAAGAGATAGAATGCTAGCATTTCTTTTTCTTCCATTAGCTATGCCATGAAAGAAAGAGGTATTTGCATCTCCTTGTAGGAGCCATTTCTGACCACTCCTATTTTGCCAGTAAATAGCCTATTCTTGATAAATTTTCATCAATCCATTTTCCAGTTTATATAACTCCAGCCATTCTTGGGCAGAATGGGGTTCCTGTCATCATTCATTTCTATCTCTTGAATTTGTTGGATCAAAGTCACTTTCTTCTTTTTGACTTCACTGTGAGTATTGGCACCCCAGCCCCTCATCAGCTTTCTGAGTTTATTTCCTTGCTCTTTCCAATGGTCTAGGATATTGGCTTTCCTTCTTGATGGCCATTTAGATTCTAGCCAAGGCTTGAACTCTTCATGAGTCAACCAGGAACTCTCAAATTTAAAGGTAGTCTTAGATCTTTTTGGAGCTCTATCAAGGTCCACTACTATTGGGCAATGATCTGAACCAAGTCTGGTAAGGCTAGCCACCAGAGTTAAAGGGTAGCATACATCCCAATTAGCAGAAACCAACACCCTATCCAAGATCTCTCTAGTTGGATTAACTTGCTTATTGGTTCAGGTAAACTTTCCACCCAATCTAAAGAGCTCCTTTAATTCAGCATTGCCAATAAACAGATTAAACGCATCCATCCATCTCACCTGAGGCACCCCTCTGGATTTTTCAGAGGGAGCTCTAATGAGATTAAAATCTCCCCCAATAATGAAAGGATGGTGCTGAACCTCTACTTTGTTGGCCAATTCAGTCAAGAAAGAGCTCTTCTTTTCCTCTTGCACAGGTCCATACACATTGATAATCTCTCAACTTTTGTTCCCAATCTTGGTCTCTAAAAAGGCACTTACAAAAAAACTCTCCCTGGTCAACATCTCTAACTCTGACCAGATCAAGATTTACACCCATTAAAAGACCTCCAGAGTGACCATTGGCAGGTTTGGTGATCCAGAAGAAATCTCTATTACCACAGAATTGATCCAATTCCCTCTGCTGAAAACTCTCTTTAATTGTCTCTTGGAGACAAATGAAGTCAATACTCTGACAGGAGACCAATTCTGTTAGCTGTTTCTTCCGTCCAGCACTTCCAGACCGCTAATATTCCAGAATAAAATTTTCATACACACTCTTTGGAATCAGAGCCCCTCCCTTTCTTCTTCTGTATCTTTTGCTTATATAAGGGAGGTTCAAGAGCAATTAAATCAAATTCATCTAAAGCTAAGTTTGTATGTTCCAGATTCAAATTATCAGGCAGCTTAATAACTGGATTAGTAACACTATCTACCTGATCAGAAAGAGGGGCTAAACTCAAACTATCATTGACAGTATTTTCATGATTAATATGGGATTGTTTTTCTTTAGCTACATTGACTAGGGCCTGAGCCATCTCTTTAGCTTTAATGAAACTAATGTTGTGTTCTATATCATCACTAGAATTGCCTAGAGATAACCAACATCCATAGCTATTTTAATAATTTTTTATTATCTATTGATTGCAGGACAGTGTATTTAGATGTACCTGGCCCTTCATCCTTCTTGATTTTCCTTTGCTGAGCTTTAACAGGAATGGGAATCCCATTCCTTTTGATTCTTGCACTTTTCCTCTAAGCTATGACATGTCCTTTTTTCTTTTTGTTCTGTTTCAGGGTCCCTTCAGCTGCAGTATTCTCCTGGGCAGGCAGACCTCTCTTCTCCTCATGATCCATCTCAATCAGCATATCAACATAGCTAGAGGTATTAGTTGGGGCAATAGCAAGAGCTAGAGCATTTTCATTATCTGCTAAGACAGAATCAGCTAAGGTTCCTTGTGCCTCTAAATTCTTTGAGGGTATATCATTTTCCTCATCCTCCAACTGATGAGAGTCAGACAACCAATCAAAAAGCCCCAGAGAGCTTTCTTTGAGGCTTGATACTGTTTTTTGTTCCGCCAAATTTAGTTGCATCTCCTGGGAAAAATTATCAGAGTCTTCTTTAGATTGTTCAAAATCATCTGGTATATCAACCTTGCCAAATTCATTTGATACGTCATCTGAGTTTGATATCATCTCCAATTGTTTTTTGCCTTTACCATCATCTCCTGTGTTTCTCTCTTTGTTCTTCTGATGGGAGGTGGAAGAATCTGAGGTATTCTGATCAGTGTGCTTCTTGTTAGTCTGATCATCTAACTCATACTTCTTATCATCATCAGCAGCAATCCTAACTCCATCAGGCTTTGGTGGATTAGAACTCACAAAACCAATCTCTAGGATCCATCTTATGCAGTAGCCAATTGAGTTGATAAGAATTTCTGTCACCCCCTCCACTTGGCTTGGATCACGACACAACAACTTAACTCTGACTGGACCCATTTGAGTCAGTCAGGACGCATTTACCGCTAGAGGCTTGCCAACCAGATGAGCCATTTTACTCATATATGCATCAGTTCTTGCAATTGGTGGCACCCCCAAAGCCTTAACCCAAATTGAGTGAAGCTCCGCAAACGCATCCATAGAGCGATTAGATTCTCTGAGATTTGCTCTTATCTTAAACTTTCTAAATGAAAAATTCTGTAATCTAGTGAGTTGCTTCCTGGCCTCTTTAGTTGGGAAGTCCACCAAATACTGCGATCGACCGATCTGCTTCACAGTCCATTCCCAAGGTATTTCAAAGATGTGTTTCATCTCAATTGCGACTTTAGCCTCATTGCAAACACTTTCTATCACTGTCAACAGCCCAGTGACTGAATGTTTCTGGTTCAAATCATGAGGGTCATCAATTTGTATGAAAAAGAAGGATTGCTTGGGAATGCCAATACTGTATAAATCAGGAGGAGAGTCGATATCGATCTCTTTCTTAGATGCAAGCAAAGGACATTGAGATGAGCATGACCAGTTTTTCTACAAGCATAACATAAAGCAGGATTGTTGCATTGTGTTTGGTGGTGACCCTGGATGCCGCATTTGAAACATTTTATCTCTTCTAATTTGATCTCTTTTGCACCTTTAAACTCCCACCTAGGGTTCATCATTTGGGAACTACCACCTGCTCTCGCATGCATCGGACGGTTTGCTCGGTGATCCTCCTCCCGCTCAACATCCCAATCTCTAGGTCTTCTAGGTCTGAGAGCATCTCTCTCAAACACAGGATCACCAGCATCCCCCCACATCTCATCTCTTTCAACATTCCTCCTCTTGGAGCCCATCCTCTCATCACGCCATTGATTATCCATTGAAACACCAGCTACCACTTGGGCAAAAGAGCGTGAATCAATGAACCTCGGAAAAGAGCGTTAGATTATTGTTGCGGAGGATCCGAATCTCCTCACCTCCTCTGGCCTCGCCTCAAAACCTAACTCGATGTCCCCGAGAGCGGCGCCGCGAGGAACCCAGAACCAGTGCGATTTGTCGTCGCTCTAGGAGTTAGTGTAGAGATCCGGATGCCAACCTCCAGCTGGACGGGAGAGATCTTCATGGCCAGCTCTCCGGGCATCTAGGCCATCCAACCCTAGTGACAACCGCAGAGCCAGACAAGGATCCTTCAGGTGAGGTTGGGCTGAAATCTCACTAAACTCCGCCGGGGTGGGCCGCTGAGAAGGAATGTTCACTTGGCCCACGAGCGGTGACACACCACCATCCAGACGGGAGATGAGCAATCCATTCTCGTGGGCAACTCCGGTGAACGGCGGAGCAGACTCAAGAGGGTGAAGAAGAGTCGTCTCCCAGGAATGCGAGCATTCGCCCTTCTCGAACATTCGGCCCCCTTCGATTTTCAGATATGGCGCAAAGCTTTTTTATCGGATATGAATTCTTGTTCATGGGCCATACCTGACCTCGAAGCTGGCTAGGCCCACTCTCGGTCCAAACTGTTAAAGCTCAGCGTGTAGTACCCAGGGATCTATCCCCTACAGCAGCCACCGAGCTCTTCATAGCTTGGCTTAAGTCTTCGACTAGATCAAGCTAGGTGGAGCACATTGTCATCAAACCTTATGAACTTGGTTTGTCGAACTACAAAACTTGTTGAAAAATCATCTTCTTTGGCATGTGTGGTGTACCGAGTAGGTGCACCCACACGGTGTAGCCCCCGAGCCTTTAGTTAAATAGAATATTTGACTCTATGGTCAATATATCGAACATCATCTTCGAAGAACTTCATCTGGTTGGCCGAAGCTGGAGGTCGGTCGAAACCCATAGTCGGGACCCCCGAGCAGTCGCCCTGCCTGGGTGCCCAAGCACTCAGTGGTTGGGTGATGACGTGGTGAGTCGAGAACGCTGCTTTTGCCTTAGCCGGGGATCTAGAGCTCTTCCCGTCCAAGGACGAGCAGGACCTAGAGCCACCGCAAGCTCCCAAGGACCATTAGGAAAATAGAGTAGAAGTTAGTATTATGCTATAATTTTTTTATGTAAATAACAGTGTTCTGCCTTCAATATATAGAGCCGATTTATGGAGTTAAATTATCTTCTACTGTGATCCATCTCTGAGCCCCAGTATAGATGTATAGTCCTCAGCGTAGAGAACTAATGCCACGTGCACATGTATTGAACATCAAGCATCACGAGTACTTGGAACGTTTCAAGCAGTAATCGAATTGCTTTAAACCATCTTCTACTGTGGTCTATCTCTGAGCCCCCAGTATAGCTATATAGTCCTCAGTGAAGGGAACTAATGCTACGTGTACACATATTAAACATCAAGCATCATGAGTTCTCGGGGCATTTCAAACAGTAGTCGAATTATTAAGGCCGGCGAGTGATCAAGCTCCCGAGCACGATGGTATGACGCCTTTCCCCGGATACCGAGCGAACTCGACTACCCTTGTCCCGACGAGGCACATAAGTGAACCCAGAGCTGATCATAGGCGCGTGACTGGCCAGTTAGAGGTCGAGCAAATACGTAAAAGACATGGGAGCAAAAGGCGGTAGAATGGAGAAAATACTCCAGCTTTATTCATATCGAATAAGGGTATAGAGTACTTAGCTAGTTGTGGTGTGGTTGGTCGTTGGAGTTAGTGGATGAGTCAGCAACGACGGTCGACGATCCGACCGATGGAGAGGTCGGCGCGACCGACCATCGGGCTTGTCGTAGAGGTGGTCGGGAATGAAGCTGACTCAGATATGATCAGTTGTCCCATCGAGTCTTCGATAAACATAAGGCTCCCAAAGATGAAGGCGGAGCTGATCAGAACGAAGAACTTGCGAAAACTTGCCATAGAGCTCTTGGTAGAAAAACAACGATCCCCTACCTAGCGCACCAACTGTCGACGTTTTACCGAGCAGTCCACCTATAGGAGTACCCGAGATGGTATTTGAGATGGTAAACAAGCGTTATATTCTAAGCTCTAAGATCGACTCGGGAGAATACGAGCCAAAAGATTTATACAGGTTCAAGCATCTTGAGGAATAATAGTCTTACGTCCTGTTGTGTTTGTGAATTAAAGATTAGATCTATGCAATACAACTTGAGACATAAAAACATGCGAAAGCATATGCCTCTAGAGTGTCTCGCCCCCTTAATATAGTCAAGGAGCAAGCCGTAAGGAACTAGGGAGCTAACCCAAGTTGGTTTTCTAGACATCAAGAATTATGTCCCGTACTCAGGTCTATTTTTTATTTATAATGATATCTACACATATTTATCCCTTATACCAAATCCTGATATTCGGTTTCTAGATATGGCGCAAAGCTTCCTTATTAGATACGAACTCTTGTTCATGAATCATACTAGACCCCGAAGCTAGATAGGCCTACTCTTGATCCGGACTGATAAAGCCCATCATGTGATACCCAGTCATATCTCTGACAATGCTGTAAATACTTACTTTTTTAGATAAAATCAATAAATTAGCAATAAGAATAAAATATCAAAATATCTCTTATTAACATTTATTAACATAAATAGTACTAGATACAAGATGTTTTGTTTCAAACGACACGCTTCTTAAATTTTTAAACAACATATTTCAAAAAAAATGTATATAAAATTTGTTGAATCTCATTTCAAAACTATTTATCAACTTTTTCATTAAATTCGTTCATTTGATCGTTAAATAATTATCATAAACATCGGTTTCATTCAAACGGAGGCCCTGAAGTCCATTACTCCAAACCCAGCAGCAAAAGCATTCCAAATTTGACGTAATAAGGGAAATTCTAAGTGGAACGAACTTGGATTGAACCGAAAGGACGCGAGCAGAATTCTGAGCAGTTTGCAGTACACGGTGTTTTTCCACTGGGATATATATATTCTGTTTTCCTTGACAACCAAAATTACATTACAAATCAAGTTAAATTTGGTTTCCTTCAAAAGAACCTAGGATACAACATAATCTATATATGATGATACAACAGCACATGGTACCACACCGTGCTCCGACAATAACAAATCCCTGCAGCTGCTCCCGAACTGTACATAATCTAACGATCTAGAATAATGCAACCCTGGTATGAAATGGCAAACAGACGACTGGTGAGTAGAAAACAGATATTATGACGTACTCCTTCTTTTTAACTTCTCAATTTTTTTATAAGAATCCTTCTTTTTTTTGTTTCATATATAAACATTTAACTTTTTTCAAACTCATGTAATATTGACAAGTTTAAAAAATATTAATATTTACAATATCAAATAAATACTGATGGATTTAATAAAACTAATTTGATGTTGTGGTTGGTAGTTTTTTCTATAAAATTAGTCAAAATTTGAGAAAGTTGACTTATAAAAAAATCAAAGACTTTTAATATGGAACAGAATGAGTAGACCACGGAAATATGGATGACGAGGAAATAAACTTTCAGGAATGTTACCTGATTGAAATTGGGAAGATCTCATTGCTCCCCATTTATCATCAGAGAATGGTAAGGGACTTTGTTTATCTCGATAACGGTTGAGTATTCCTGTACGAGAGGCTGTTTCCACGGCTCTCCATCCATTTGAGCATACACACGATTCCATTGACCACCCCTCATTTCAAACTTGATAGCTGCAGCCTGATAGATGGCAGCAGTTTCAGAGGTCAATGTCAATTACAGTTTCACAAAGGAAAAAAAAAACAACACATCTACCAGTCTACCCACTACTCAGAACAAAATTTTATTTGAGCTCTACTTCCAGCAAACTTTTTAGGCACAGTTCAAGCAATTATAGTAGCTTTTAAGTTACACAAGCTTTGAAAACCTTGCTGTTCTACACCCTTTCTTTTTTTGCGATGTGCTATTCTACACGATTGAGGCTACATACAATTTACAGTCTTTGAGTTTATCATAGACATGAAATACTTAGGGTTTATAGTTTACTTGTCAACAGAACATAAGAATCTGATATGGGTATCCCAACAGAGCAATTCCTTGCCGACAGTTACAAAAATAGGGTAGCAAACTGGTGTTAAGTACCTGAGCAATGTGCTTTGCTTTAATAAGCTCAGCCATAACGAACGAAGCATGCCAACCTTCTTTCAGACCAAATATTTCAAGCAAGCCATCATCTGAATGAGCTTCAACAAAACCTTTCTGGGAATTGGAACAGAATAACACATCATTTTCATGGAAGTACAAAAACCACATGTACAGTCCCACCAAATGCAGCTGAACTCTAGCTACTGCACATTCTAAACTGATAGAACAGACTTTTAGATAATGCATAGTTTCATTCAAAAGAACACTGCATTATTGCAAAGATGGAGAAAAAATCATTCAAATCATCCATGACGAAACTTCAAAGTGATTTACCCCAAATGCTGCTACAAAGAACTATATAAAAATATATCATTGGGAGAACATATGCAAACATGAGAACGCATAACTACTAACCTTTTCAAGGTAGTCAGGTTTAAGATCACCCCATGGATGCCTTCCACTGCCGTAGTTGTATAAATTTAAGACCACCAGGGATCTAACACTGCAATATTGGGGAAAGAATACAGGCACAATTTTGTGACATGCAACACCAGGATTCATATAACAAGTTAAAAGGAAAGACAGCAACGGCAACTACTTAAGTTCCAAACTTCCCTCAAATGAGAAGATAGTCAATGCAACATGCTTGTCTAGAATCTATTATATGTTGATATTCTTCCACACTTCCCAGCAGTATCAGTAGATATTGGAAATTGAATGCTTGACGCACCAGGTCACCAGCTATTGCATGATCAGCATAGCCTCACGTATTCAGGTCATGTATATGCATATGTCATTTGTTAACAAGTGTCAACCACTATCCCAAGATTATTACTTATGGATTGGTTATGGTTACCCAGTGTCAGTATCTCATAGAATTGTTTCAACAACTTTTTAAGGATCATAGTTGTATGAAAGCCTTCTCATATAACAGGCCAATGACTTGCCTTGAAGGCATTGGAATTTGCTCCCATTCTGGACAATTGACCTTTTTAATGTAAAGCCGCAAAATGTTCCTGAGCCCCCTGCATCAGCAAACCATTCTATCAGCCTTGGACAAATGTTAAGAAAAGCGTGCAAACAAAGGAATAAGAACATATCACAGCTGCAATTTTACTGGTGAACAATAAAAATATGGAGATAAGAACTAAAAATATGGTTCATTTCTATTGCATAATGATTAGCATGACATGGACACATGAACCTTGCATTCATATCATCAGGTGTTACTAAGAATAATTTTATCGTGTAGAGTTTAGATCCATGATATCTGAAAAGTTCTGTATATCAAATGATCAAATCTTATAATTAACCCCAAATCATGACAGTGCCTGGACTCTGTAGTGGATCGGAATAAAAAAAACTGCCTGATACCATAATGATGTGCACTATGGAGCCATTGTATAATACAGGAATCGCGGGCTATCTTTTATATACCTCAGCTGAGGGCTTGCTGTACAAGGTGTGCAGAACCACCCCTGGGTGCAGCTATATCCAGCATAAATCAACTGCATAATATAAAAACGATCTTTAGGAGAATCACTAATATGACTGTGATACCAAATTAACTATGCTACAGAAGCTGGAATGTAACAAAATTGCAAATTCATATAAGTAAGACATGGAAGCCAATATATTTTTTCCAATGTTAAATATGCTATATAAGCGGTATCACATCTAGCTCATCTGTTAGGTATACAGTAGGATTCACAGAATAATAATACATCCAGAACCTATTGTAAATGAGGGTGCATAAGCATAAGTTTTTGTGCATGTGTGACATTATGTGATCTATCGGTTCTGTCAAATTTATCTGCTACTTGTAAAATATGCAAGTGATGCAGTGCCGTTTGCTAACTAGCATGTGCTGAATGCAAGGATATAACCTATAGCAGAGAATTCTAAGTTAATTAGTGCTAAAAACATAAAGAATATCAGTCAGCACCTTATTCGCAACTGGTCCTTGAGCAAGGTATGGTTTTTCATCACGAAGATGGTGGAAACCATATGCAACTTGGGCATCCATGCCTGTTCAATATATCAGAGCACTTAGTAATGACTCAGGATTCCAATGATTTGCAACAAAACCATAAGATTCACAAGAAAAGAATCATTAATCAAGTTATAATTTCTAGATGAAAATGAAATGGGCATTATATTTAATTATTTATTAGTCCTGCAATCACATGTTAAGTTTTAGTTTATCTTTGCCACTCCAAACTTCAAGCTACTAGTGGAGATACTAATTTGTGTCAATATATTGGAAGTCTAATCACACAGGAACTAATAAAAAGTAGAACCTAGTCACCTACCCTCCAGATGGTCTTAATATCAAATATCTCTCACATAGGAAGTAAGGCAGGCTAGTAGATAGGAAAATACAATCATCACGAAAAGTGCACAAGGGAAAAAACAGAAGTAACAAAGAAATAAGTTTGATTTAGTAATACCAATGCTAAGGTAGTTGTAGAATACTCCTTTATAGCAAGAAGTTTTTTCAGCTAACTCAGTGCTATTCTCCTGCAACATATAAATTTAGTCCTTCAACAAAACCATATATACTTGCATGTTCATCTGAGAACATCCACAACAAAGGAGGCGGTGTAGTATTTTTTAAGCACTCATTGCTAACTGACAGAAGAAAACAACTGCCAGAACAATCTATCAAATTATCATATTTCATAAGGATAGAGATAAATTGGCGATGAGTGTTTTGTTCTTATCAACAAAATTTCATGAAGTCCATGGAGCAGCAATTGTAGGATTCGGATCACAACAACTGAGCACGACACCCAAAAGTTACTGCAGAAACTTAATATCATATATGCAATTTGATTTTTTTTTTAACGTGAAGTATGGACTATTTGAATTATTTCTGACCCAGAGAGCATACAGTATCTTACAAATAACTATTTTCAGGGTTACAGTCTCCACTGCCTTTCAAATAACTTAAATAACTGGCGTAAGTTGCAAATAATGAAAGATGAATAGCATATCAAGTACTGCACTTAATTTTTAAAACTTTAAAGTATGTTATATAATTCAGAGCAATCAAGGTGAATTCATCGTCAAAACCTGGCAATACTCCAAGCGGTCTGCAGGTTCCGCTTTCTTAAGGGCATACGGCAACTCTTTTATCTCTCCTTCTGGCATCATAACTACAGCTTGCCAACTGCATGAACATTAGTGTTTCTCCATGCATAAGAAGATGAAGCACCGATGCACAATTACTCTGAACTTGATACTACAAAATCAGTAGTACAAGACTGAAAATTAATATATCAACACTACCTTATTCTGCCAATTTACTGTGAGTGGTTATCTTGTTCGTTGACACATAAGTGAACTACTTAGCACAAGTTAGCAGACACTTAAATCAATTTTACTCAGGAGTCAGGAGGGGAAAACAGAACTGATAAATGATCAATGATCTCACTCTCACCTGTCAAGACAGCAGGTGGGAGAGGTAGCTGCCTTGCTGAGATAACGCTTTACAGCTGAACGCCAACCGAAGGGAAAAGAACCACCCTGTGCTTGTGCCAGTTAGTTGTAGTATAAATGAATCGCCAACTTCACTCCAATGCTTAATCAACAGTTTGAATCAGAAAAGGAGAATATAGACAGAACAATGGCATCATATATCAATCCTTACCCATCCAAATGATCTGGCGAGGTCATTTCCTGTACCAAGTGGGATGATACCTGTAGGTGGAACTGGTTCCCTTTTCAACCTATAAAGATCTGTGAGACATCCAAGTACCCAACCAACAGTGCCATCACCCCCAGCAACCTGCAAGAAAGAACTAGTGCAAGGATGTTATGCAAAGTAGTTGGATGACAACGAGTAGCTAACATAGGAGAAATTCAGCAAATAACAAGAAAAGCACTATGACACCTTGTCATAGGTTATTTCATAAGATAGAATAGTAGACAAAGCAGCAACCATTCATAAGTTTTAACAGATGTTAAAGCTTGACTACCTACATAAAAGGCTTTTGAGAGTACATATCAAACGTGAATAGAACTCTTTAAAACTAACAACAAAGGCAATGCCCTTAATAAATCCCGTTAGGCACATACCATAATCCTCAGTTTTTCACGTATGGTCTTTGCACAATTATCACCTTGCTCAGCCAACCTCTCCAAACAACCCAACCCGTAGATAATAAAATCAGAAGGCTTCACAACAGAGAGATCAAAGACCTGAAAAACAGTTTCGTCAGTATGTACTATACAGCATGTTCCACAATATACAAAAGGATAAGAAAAAAAATCCTGAAAACATGATGTGAGTTCATAATATGATTACATAAATATAATAGTTATGAAAAAGTTTCAAAGTGTCCCTGTAAAATGCTTACATAAGCCATCCACAGGTTTGCAACATTAATTCATAATGAACTGATAAAATCCAGTAAGTCCATGTTGAGAAAAGTCACCAACATGAAAATAGGACAATCAAATGTCGCTGCATTCTTTTGGAACAGCATGTCAAGGCAAAAAAAAAAAACACAGGCATCCAAACTTTTATCTCGATAATTTCATCTCTCTCAACCTAAAGCTAGCATTAGCATTTTCTACCATTTTCATCCGCCCTTCCATCTCTTCTAGTTCAGGACCATGGAACCTTCACAACGACCAGCATTTATTATGCAATTATCGTCCAACCGTAATGTTAGATATCTCCATTAATCTCCGGCAGCCTACCCCAACGGCCAGCCCCCAATTGCTCGTCGAACCAATTGGACGACGAACTTTATGATTCTAGCTACTACCTCGTAGTACCCGATATCAATAGGAAATCTAAATGTTTTTCGGGGTGGAAAATCTGAAAGCTAGTGCGATGACGACGATCTATTTTCTACAAAGTATCAATTGAATTAATCTTGTCTGGCATTGGTCGAGCCAGAATATCTTCATCAGATCGCAGGACGCCGTCTTTCCGAGAGTACCACTGTACAACGGAAGTTCACCGACAGTGTAAATTCCACATAAACACGTCTAAATCGCTGTAGATTTTCAAAGGAATCTCAAAAACAATTCGCAAAACCATACCAGAGCAAGCAGCAGCCAATACCAGAGCAAACAGCAACCAACACGAGATCAAAATGGGGGGAAGCATGAAATTTGCGGGCAGAGTTGCACGAGTGGGATCGCGCCAGTCGCGATGTCATCACCTGCTCCTCGCTGATGAGCTCGTGGAGCCGCACCTTGAGCTCGGGCCCGTGCCTCCCGCCACTCCGCGAGTTCACGAACACCACCACCGGAGTGATGATGGCCGCCTCCTCGCCCCTCTCCGTCTCCGCGGCCGCCGCCACGCCAGCAGACTCTTCCTTCGCCGTCACGGCCGCCTTAACCGCGCGGCGCGCGTACAGCGGCATGACCACCTGCCTCCGCAGCTCGGCCTTGTCCACCTCCTTCCCCCACAGCCCGCACGCGCGCACCGACTCCCAGATCGACACCCTCGCCGACGTCGCCGTGGACGGCGCCGTCCGCACGACGGCGGCCGCCTCCTCCGTTCGCTCCATCGCTACGATTCTACGAAAACCGCAGTACCACAGCTAGGCAGCTTCAAAATCTGCTTGTTTTAGGGGGGCTAGGTGGATTTAGGGAAAAGCTGAGTACTTTTTCAGTGGGTTTATATATACACTTGGATGGAGAATTTTGGCATATTGTGAGGTGGCCGTTTTGCCTTTTGACTACTCAGCAGTCAGCACCGATTTGCGCGTTGTCAGTCATGCTGCTGCTTGCATCTTCATGGGTATACATTGCGTGTGACCGTTACGTCGTTTATGGTATGGATTTCTTCGCTCACAAGGGTGAAAAGGGTTATCACGTACAACCAAATCATATATTTTATATGTAATATAACTTTATCATCCTATGTCATATAACTTTATGACTGATATATGTAATCAATAGTTAAAGTTTATATATTAGTAATAAAATTATTTTATAATTGACTGTAAAGATATTATTCACATGATAACGATGGCATTTCTTTTTATCACGTCTCACATCCAGCTATGGTGTTTTGATTCTTTTTCTCATGTTTATGTTGCTTCTATTCAATAAAAGTTTTTAAGTTGATCTTTCACCATCGCTATCCTTTTGTATAGAATAAAAGTTTAAAGGGAAATCTTTGAGTGGGGCGGAACCATATTCAAATTATTTTTTCCTATTTGTTCCTAATGGTTCACATCACCACTAGTTCCTTTCCTTGCCGATGGCTATTGATATATGCCTTTTTTCAAGAGTTGATATTTCTCCATCACCACTGCCCTTTGTATAGAATGAAAGTTATAAATAATTGTAAGAATGGTGCCGTGTCACAATAAAACTTATACTTTTCTAGCGTCGGTGTTCTTGTCAAAACTTATCTCTGTTAGTGTTCTTAAAAAAATAATAACTTTTAAGTTTAGCCATATATGACAAGAAGATCATATCAATCTCTTTGTGTGATGGGTAAGTAGTTAAGCACGGATTTACAAGTGATTGGCTAGAGTAATTAATTGTTTTGAAGATATAAATTATCTTTACAAGTGAAAGTTTGCAATATTTGAAAAAAAATGAACTCCCAATCTTATTACATTGTGGGACGGAATAAGTAGAAGTTAACAATCACAATCGTCGATACACACAAATATTTAGACAAGTTCCAATAAAAGTAAGAAAACATCATCTCATGCTAGAGCTGTGAAGGAGCATGATAGCAATATAATTTACTCTGATTGTACGGGATTCCTCTATGAAAATAAAGCTAGCGAAGAGTTTGTCAGATATATTACGTTTATAGCTGATTTAACTATTCTTAACTAATTATTTGATTTTTAAAAAGATTTTATATAATTTTATAAAAAAATTATAACAATAAAACTAATGGTGACATATCCATGGCCAACCCTTTGGAAGTTGGCATTAGTGACAAATTCATACATCCCGTGATCGTTAAACTTAGAACCAAAGTTAAACTTTACCATAGCGTGGATTGCGCATATTAATTGATCAACAATATATTCCAAGTCACCCATTATTTGATCAATAATATTTTGGAATTAGAAAACCAAGTATTAATGTATATTAATTAGTTGGTTTGTTTTTAAAGATTTAGAGGACGTATTTTGCTGCTATCAATTTAAGGAAAGATATTGGTCGTGAAAAGAAAAGATGTGTGAAGCATATAAACTTCAATAACCAGTTAATATATTATTTAATTTTTATTTATAAGAAAATTAAAGTATAAATCCGATAAAATTCCTTCAATTTTCCTCTATTCCAAATAAGGCAAAAGGCTCTTAACCAAATATAATAAAAATAAAATATTGAAGTACAATTAGGTGGCAACACCACACCTATTGCTAAGTTCTATTAATTTTATCAACAACCTTTCTCCTCTTCTTTTCCCCTCATAGAGTACTGTTTGAAAATGCAGCAGATATGACAACCGCTCCATCTATCTGACTCTCGCTTTATAATCTCCTTCGACTGGAGCTGGACGCATCTGGGTTACCAATAAAAAGATGTTCTTGTCAAATCTTAATGTTGCCACAATAATTTGTGATTGGTGTAGGAACAGCGGTGCACCTAACGATTCCTTCCCCTTGCAATGCAAATTTCCCGGCAGCTTGTCACGTGGGAAGAACCGGAGAATGTGTGGGTGGGCACCCACCGGAGCACACTGCCTTTATTCCGGTGTTCCGCCCAGTGGCGTCGAGCACACGGTTGGCAGCAAGCAACGCAGCAATGGCGGCCAACCACCCCCCACCACGTTAATTGCCATGTGAGCCCCGCTTCAACCGTAGCCCACCTGTCATGGCAGCGCGGCGGCGGGTGGACGCCGGAAGTCGGTAGGCCGGGCTGCCGAGGTAGCGTGGCGGCAGATGATGACAGGAGAGGGGAGAGAGGGAGGGAGAGAGAGATGGGAGAGGAAGGCAACGGCACGTGCGAGCCGCGGTGGCGTGGGGTGGGTAGCTGCCGGCCTTGCGGCCTGCCGTTGTTTTAGTAAAAGAGATCCTATAAATGTTTGTTTCCTCTTCGAAATTACACGATCGGTTTAGATCCGAAAAGGGTACTGTTGATATGTGATAGGACCATATGACCATATCAAATAATCCTTCTTTATAAAAATTTTATAGGCAAGTTAATAAATTAATAGTGATATTTAAAATATAAACTGACTTTTATTAAAACAATAAATAAGTCTTTGAGATCGAGGGAGTTCTCTGTATCGACCTATTAGTCACTCAGTTAGACATGGGTTGATTGTCACAACCTAAAATTGATTGGATGAGAAACTTACAAACATGATATTTTATGGTTAATTTCTTATATCTTTTGAGGGCAAGTGGCTAAGGTCATCCTATATAATCCCAAAAATCTGCCTCTAGTTTGATTCTACTTCCATATACAGATATGGATTATGATTATTTTATAATTTGTGAAGAATTTTCTTGTTTGCCTCACAACTGGTTTCCTTTGGAATTATAAGCTGTGCAAGATTCTCATAAAGGAGCTATATGTGATTTCGATCGCCAACAAACATTTTTATACGATTTTTTAAATAATACTATTTCTGAGAAAAAATTCCAGAGCACGCGGCCGGCAACATCATTGGAAAGCCTTCAAGTTTGAATTAACGGCAACGAGGCGGAGGACGCGCGCCCGGGCCGGACGTTGGACCCGGCCAGGCGGAGGAACCCAAGCGGGTGGGAGTGGGACCCGGCGCTGCAGTCAGTCACCAATGGCGTCCTCTACGAACGAGTTTTACTTCTCGAGAAGACGAGGACGAACAATTGACTGCACGACCGTTGGGTCCTGGAAAGAAGCTGCCCGGAAGAGCTTGTCTGCAGCGTGCTAAAATGGTCCCCCAACTTCAAATGTTCTGCAATGTTTTTTTTGTAAAAATCCTATAGAAATTTTAAGTTAGAAATCATCCGTAAAATTAGTCAAATCCAAAGGATGTCTTACTGGCATTTTGCCTGGCATGCGTTTCTTGGATGGTCTGATCAAGCAGCTGGTCCACTTCCCGGATGCAGATTTGCAGCAGAGGGGCGCTGTAGCCTGTTGCTGTAGAAAGATGAGTGTGCTACTTCGAGTTAATGCACGATACAGTACTCCGATCCAATGTGATGCAGTGATCAATTGTACTTTGTCCTACAGATCGCACTGCACGTAGGAGTAGAGTTTTACTGTATCATCACTGATCTAATACGGAGTACGTCGATTGCAGAATGGACGGTCTATACGCTACCCAACGCACGGCACTCGGCACTGCCTAGCCCTGAGTAGGGTTCCGTACGAAAAAAACAAGGGGAACGGCCACTAATACCATGCCGTTGCTGGTGAAGCCCGTAATTTTTTCAAAAAATAATATGTTTTTATTTAAAATTGTATTTTTGGTAGCATTTCTAAAAAAATAGAGCTATATAATTGTTTATCGTTGGTTTGTCGATAAATTTTTTATCAATATTTCAACTATCAACTAAAACCAAAAGTTAATCGTTGACTCTTATCAATTGTTGGTTTGATGAGACTAATAGTTGGTACTGGAGTGTCCTAGTCATTAACCAATGGTCGACGAGAGTTAATAGGTCATATTTTAACTCTTATCGACAGCTGGTTTAGTGAACTGAGCAATTCACTGAAATAACAGTTGATAGCGTACATGGTATAGTTTTGTAATTTTTTCAAAATGCATCCAGAAATATAATTTCAATAAAAAATGGATTGTTTTTTCTAAACTCGAAGCCCGTCGAGATCTAGCCCAATTTTTTTGGTTCCGTGTTTGCACTCAATTTTTGTTGCTAGTTTATGGGCTTTTCCGAGCCAGGCCCAGCGAGCGTCGTTAAAAGCCGAATTACTCCGACCCGTGTAGTACAGCCCATTGCCTTACAGATTGGACAGTCAAAACGATCCGAGCCACCCATCGCGTCCTACACGAAAGCGTTGTTCGCTCCCCCACACCGCCGCCCCCAAACCCTAGCGAACCCCACGACGCGAGCGAGCGAGCGAGGGGAGAGCCATGGCGGCGGCGACGGCGACGCAGAAGATCCGGTGGGGCGAGCTCGAGGAGGACGACGCGGGGGACCTAGATTTCCTGCTCCCGCCGCGGGTGATCACCGGGCCGGATGAAAACGGCTTCAAGAAGGTGGTGGAGTACCGCTTCGACGACGAGGGGAACAAGGTGAAGGTCACCACCACCACCCGCGTCCGCAAGCTCGCGCGCGCCCGCCTCTCCAAGAGCGCCCTCGAGCGCCGCGCGTGGCCCAAGTTCGGCGACGCCGTCCATGAGGACGTCGGCGCGCGGCTCACCATGGTCTCCACTGAGGAGATCGTCCTCGAGCGCCCACGCGCCCCAGGTTGTCACTGTTCAATCTATCACTACCTATCTAGATCTGCATCGATTGATTTGTTGTCGAATTATATGTTTCTTCTTATACCTGATTTTCGTAAATTAGGACCGATTGTATCGGGATGTTTCATGTTTTTTATTCCACTAATTGACGGAATCGAGGTCTCTGATCTATTTAGGAATTAGTTGGTGTTGATGTCCTTAGAGTGTAGATACATCAGGCTTTCGTGTTACAAATTTTCTGCGCCTGGGTGATTTCAATTTTATTATTTACATGCACACCTAGGTACAGTAATGTTTCTCCCTGAGCTTTTTAGGAACACTTTATCTGCATGTATTGAAGGGAGTATTTGGATGGGTGAAGATGCTGAAGTTGTATTAATCAAATATTTAAAACACATGAAACATGGGACGGTGTGGGATCTATTTGTATTAATCAAATATTAAAAACACTTGAAACATGGAGAGTTGGGGATCATATAGACTAACATGGCTACATTCTTTTGTTGAAAAATGTTGAAATGCTGGATAGTGGTGGTGCACTGAGACAATTTTTGTGAACAATCCTATCCTGTGTTAGGTAGTGACTGTGGTACATTGTGTGTTGCCCGTTTAGTTTGTTTGATCATGGGATTTTCAGACTGCAGTGGCAATGTACTGTTAATTTTTGTACATAATAACTATGTGTTGATACTATCTATCATGGGTACATGCCCTCATTGTCATACCAATTGTTTAAGAGGCATTCAAATTTGCATTACACATTGTTAACAACTCCCCATACTGATGAACGAAGTAGTACTAAATTGTTGAGGTCCAGCTGACAGGCGGTGGTTTAGTAGGTTATAAGTTTGTAGTAAGTGTAAATGTGTTCCTGAATGCTGATTGTTGATGCCTTTGTGGCATGTATTTTGAAACCTGTAGAAATGTAGCCCAACAATTCTGCTTTATAACAATTTTAACTTTGTTATTTTTATTATGATTCTTAAACAACCTAATAATAAGATCATAGTTACATTTGGATTTTGATTGGTGTTTGCCAGAAGATCTTTCATGTCAATACTACATATCATATTTATTCAGGCTCATTTTAACCATTGCTTATGTTCTAATGCATTAGCATGAATGAATCTTCTTACCGTATCTTACAGTACAGCCTTTTGTGAACCTCTTCATTTTTATTGTTCCAACGGACCTACACCAATTTGTATGCTTTTGTTATCTTGTTTGCTAACTGTTCACTTAATTGTAGGAAGCAAAGCTGAAGAACCAAGTGCTTCTGGTGATCCACTTGCAAGTAAGAGTGGTGCAGTTCTCATGGTTTGCAGAACCTGTGGGAAGAAGGGTGACCACTGGACTTCAAAGTGCCCCTACAAGGACCTTGCTCCTCCGACAGAAACTTTTGTGGACAGGCCTCCTACTGCCGATGGTTCTGGCCCATCAGGCGGCCCTGTTAAGGGAGCTTATGTTCCTCCAAGCTTGAGGGCAGGAGCTACTGATAGGGTTGGGCATGACATGAGGCGTAGGAACGATGAGAACTCTGTCCGTGTGACCAATCTGTCAGAGGACACCCGTGAGCCTGATCTCCTTGAGCTATTCCGCACCTTTGGCCCAGTTAGCCGTGTCTATGTTGCAGTGGATCAGAAGACTGGATCAAGCAGGGGGTTTGGCTTTGTCAACTTTGTACACAGAGAGGACGCGGAGAAGGCTATCAGCAAGCTCAATGGGTATGGTTATGATAACCTTATCCTTCGCGTCGAGTGGGCAACACCAAGGCCGAACTAGTTTTGTTACGGCCTACAAGCCTTTGCATATTTTCCATCAATGTTCGATCAGTATGTCTTTTAAAATAGTACTTTGGGTATGCGGATATCCTGTCTCCTAACCTTGTGATGTACTATTTTTTGTTTGGGCGAGAATAACTATACTCCCAGCTATTTTGTCTGTCTGCAAATCTTTGCAAGTGTGAATTTGTATGGATGGGTGAGAGTTCTTTGATGTTCATTTGAGCAAGCTTCCTCATTTGTACAAAGCACCTTTTGATGCTCTTGAATCTTGATCATGAACCTTGGAGGGTCACGCCCTCTAATCCTCTAATCACCGAAAGTTGATGCATCGAACAGATTGGACGTGTTACGTACCAAGTGTGTTACTTTAGTCCTTGTCCTGTCCATTCGCTGATTCGCATACGAATGTAAGATTGCCGCGTACGGCTACAACAGCTGGGAAAGTTGGCTACAAAACCTCTTGCCAGAGCAGCAGTTGCATTTTGCCATCGTCCAGTAATCAATCTCACTCATCGAATCGAGTTGCATATTGTGTTTCTTCGTCGCGGGTGATACTATCCGTGGTTGGACTTCCTTCTACCTCCCGGCTTTTGACATGAACTGTTCTATTTAAAGCACAATGCAACAGCCTATCTATATTGAGAAAATTGAGAATATACCCTCTCCTTAGCGTGTAATTGAGGATATACTTCTCTCTAGTGTGTAATTGAGTATTTACCCTCCTCTACTAATTCAGTACATGTATAGTATACTGTATTGTATTTGTGATATGAAATGTCTATTTTGCCCACTCTATACATCTCAGTTCTCACAGGCAAAAAAACTACGCTTATTTCCTCTCGAAACCCATCCCCATTCACAGCCGACGGGTGTCGGCAAACCCTTCTCGGCGAGCGGCGGCGCTACTGCGGTGGCCAACAACTTCTCTCCGGTGGTCGCGGCGGTTGAGAGGCACGGCCCATCCCTGCGGTCTTGACGATCGCGAGACACGCGACCCGCTCCGGGCTCCCGACGGCCACGACACGCGTGGTCTGTCTCAGCAGTTACGGTGGCCGTGAGAGGTGTGCTCCGTCCACTGCTTCCGTGAGAGGCGTGGCCTCATCATTGCTTTCCTCGTGTTTGTTGCATGGTCAGTTTCCTCTAATTTTCTTGGTTAGTCTCCTCTCATTTTCCTAGTCAGTTCGTTGCCACATGCTTTTGATAAGAGTTTTTTTGTACAAAACAGCAATTAGACGTGTATACAATTGCATTAATATTCCAATAGAGAAATGTATTTTGCCAATTTCTGTTACAGTATATGCTTCCAAAACATTGCTTGGTTGTCAAAAGCAAGACGATGACTTGCTTCTGTTACTGAAATAATTTTCAAGATCAGTTTTAAGCATGAAAAAAGATGTGTCTTTAATGTTAATAAATGCACTTACATAGAAGAAGAGTAATATTTATTTTACTTATCAATCCAGCCATATCCTGCAGGTAGGATAAGTTCAGCCACAGAAGAATGGATCCGAAGGAGAAGGTATACACTGTTGGGTGAGTTGCTCACTTCTGTGTTTTCTTCTTGATTGTCCTCCTGTTGACTTAGAGTTAGTTATCTCGTACTAACCTTGATGAGCATGGACACAATGGTTCACTCGAGTCTTGCAGTGATGCGACTAATGATGCACCTGGGGTCAGTTTTGCTAACCTTGATGCTCCTCCTGCGTCCATTGAACCAAATACATGTGACTTTGGAACAACCTGTTCCACTGTAGCTACTGATGAAGAAATTGTCAACAGTCCTACACATGTTTGGAAATCTCAAGGTATTATTGATTGGTCTACTCTTAAAATCAATGATCTTGCTGATGAGGATGACGGAGATGTTGCTATGGAGGAGGATGCAATGTATGAATTTGTTGGATTAAGAGCTGAGGATGATAGAAGAGAGAGGGAGGCAAGGTTGGAGGAGGTTTTAGTTGTGAACCCTTTAGCTCAAGAGCTTCAAGAGGATGTAGCTATAGAAACTATTGGTATGGAAGTCGATGATAATACTATTGGAGAACCTGAATATATCATCGATGAAAAAAATCCAACAATGACGGTTGGAGACACATACCCTACAATGGAGGCTTTCCGGATGGCATTGAGACAATATGCAATCAAGGAGCAATTTAAAATTTACACAGTTCAATCTGATCAAATAAGGTTTAAGGGCAAGTGCAAGGGCCAAGGGTGCTTATGGCAAATTAATGCTCGTAGAACAAAGAATGAAAAAGTTGTCAAGGTATTAACTTAATTAATTGTTGCTACTTGAAGTACTTGTTGCTGACATATATTCTTGATTTGTATTTCTAATTTCTTTTGTTGCACTTGTAGGTAACAAAGAAGCCATTTGGCCATAAATGTTCATCAACTCGTAGGATAAAAATATGTATGGGATCACAAGCTTGGGTGGCTAATAAAGTTGTGGCAGCCTTGAGGGAAAAATTAAACCTAGGTGCAAAAGAGCTCCAACAGAGGTTGCAAAGTGAACACATAGTCACTTTACAATATGATACTGTATGGGCTGACAGGCAGAGAGCTATTGACAAGATTTTTGGTACATGAGAAGAAAGTTTTGAGGACCTATACAGATTTAAAGCAGAGATTGAATTGAAGTCACCAGGCAGCATTGTGGAGATTACGACTAGGCAAGTTGGTGGAGAGATTTATTTTCATAGTTTTTTCATGGCTTTGAAACCTTGTATAGATGGGTTTGTCAATGGTTGTAGACCATACCTATGTGTTGATTCAACGGCCTTGAATGGAAAATGGAAGGGTAACTTAGCAGGATTCACAGGCTTAGATGGACACAATTGGATGTTTCCTGTTGCATTTGGCTTCATAGAATCTGAGTTAACTAACAACTGGACATGGTTTTTGCAACAGTTAGAGAAAGCAATTGGAAATCCTCCTACACTTGCTATTTGCTCTGATGCAAGCAAAGGGCTTGAGAATGCGGTGTAAAATGTTTTTCCTTTAGCTGAGAAGAGAGAGTGCTATAGACATCTTATGCAAAACTTTGTAAAAAAGTTCCATGGACCTATTTTTGGCCACATGTGGCCAGCTGCAAGGGTCTATAGAGAAGACAAGTTCAACTATTACATGGGCCAAGTACTTGAAGCATGCCCTACAGTGGGTGAGTACTTACAAAGACACCATAGTTTGCTATGGATGAGATGCAGATTTTTGAATGACATCAAATGTGATTATATTAACAATAATTTGGCTGAGTGCTTTAACAATTGGATAAAGGGGCTGAAGGACTTGCCTGTTGTAGAACTTGCTGATAAGTTGAGAGCTAAAATCAGAGAGCTATTCTTTAGGAGGAGAAAGATAGGAGAAAGATTGTAAGGTCAAATTCTCCCAGCAATTATACAGAAGCTGAATGCAAAAAATAGAAGCTTGAATCATCTCAAGGTTGGACCATATTCACAAGATGTCACTGAAGTAACTGAAATAGATAACAATTATAATGTTGAAAGGCATGTAGTGGACCTTAAAAACCATGAATGTACCTGTGGAGAATGGCAGCTAACTGGAAAACCATGTCCACATGCCTTAGCTTTCATAACAATAGAAAAGAGACCAAATATGGAGTCTTTCGTGCACCATTTCTACTCAATTAACAAATTTAGAGCTGCATATGAAGGCGTGGTACAAGCAATAACAGCTAGGAGCCAATGGCCTAGAGTTGACCTAGGCTTCAAATTGCATCCACCCATGAATAAGAGACCTCCTAGAAGGCCTCCAAAACTCCGAATTCGTGGGGCTCTAGAGAAAGGCAAATCTGGTGCAGCTAGAAGGCAAGTTAAGTGTAGAAAATGTGGGAAGATTGGACATCGATCTGATGGATGTCCAATGAATGGTACTAAGAAAAGGTATGCAAGATCTCTTTTTTATTATTTTTTAGTCATTATGTTTCATTTACTGCTTTAAATTCTAGGAAGAGAAAGTGTGACAAACAGCAAGAACAAAATGATCTTGTTCGCACACCACCTAGGGATACCATCATATTGCCACCATCACTACAGAATAGCACTGGTCATATTACTAGAAGGTAATCAGTAAAGTGACTATTTGTGAATATGTTTTAAATCTTACTAATCTAGAATTTTAACATCTTGCAACCATCTTGACAGGCAGCTAGCTTTAGCAATTGTTAATGAAGCCACCTCACAAGTAGAAGCAATATTACCAACAAAACCTGCTGCTCGAAAGTTGACACCTAAAAAGAAAAAATGATGATTGTCATTGCTGCATATAAGGTTGCGTTGCTGTTGGTTTTTTGTAATGCAACCAGACTATTTAGCTCATATTGACTAGAAAGACCTGTGTTGGTCCTTTTGTCCAAGAGCAGACTATTAGCTCATATTGATTAGAATACCCAAGCGCATGCATTTATCAGTGCTGCTTTTGTCTAGCAAACTATGTACTACTTGTGTTTAGCGGTATGCTGTTTTGGATGGTTGATATTAAGAGATAGCAAAGAAGTTCTGTTAATTTGGATGATACTATGTTGACATTAAGAGATAGCATTACGTACCAATGGAATCCATAATAACTATTCATAGGGGCAAAAAGTCATTTTCTGTGGTGAAATATACTTGAATACAACATAAATTAGACTAGAAGGTATGTGAAGGGTATTTAATCAAGCAAAAGGACTAAAGGAGGGTAAATACTCAATTACACATTAGAGATGAGTATATCGTCAATTACACACTAAGGAAAGAATATATTCTCAATTTTCTCATCTATATTAAAGCGCTATGATTTCTCTACTCCCAGACAGTACCCGCCACCCTCCCTCTCCCCTTGCTCTCATCGCCGCCGTGCCACACCGCCTGCAGAAAAGGCAAGGGGCTAAGGCGACGGGACGCCTTAGACCCCCAGACCGCTCTACTGCCGTGGCGACGCTTGGACGCCTTGATAACCATGATACTGACCATGACAATCTGTTGAAAGTAACCATCTCGTTGAGACCATGGCAATATGTTGAAAGTGAGCGTTTTTGTTAAGCTGGTCAGCTGGTGTGACTGCAGAGCTAGCTACTTGACTCAACTGTGACACTGAGTGAGACTAAACTGACTAAACATATAGAAAGAAAAGACCGATATAGTGCAGCTGAACGTAATGAAAGTAAGGTGAGAAATCTAGTGGCGAACTATGTGAAAAGTAAGTAATTATTGAAACATTTTGAATAAGCCGGAGTGACAGAGTAGATACTAGATTCAACTAGTGCATTGAGAACTTAGCAGAGGTGAACCCCTAACTATAGTAAATTGAAGAAATTTAGACTTTATTGGCAGCTTATACTTAAAATAGAACTAAATTATATATGAAACAAAAAATATATTCAACTTAAATAATAAACCACATAACTAATGACAAGAATAGTCATTTTCCTGTTTATCTAATAATTAAAATTATATTATAATCTCAGCAAATTAAAATACACATTTCCCCTTCACATCAGACTGGAGTCCCTGCCACCAAATTTCACTTCAAAACACCAAACCGACACAGCTTTTTCACAATCAAGTGAACAAATCCTTACAATACATCATAGGCTAGGCAATGCACAAAGCCCTCGCCGGCGTGGCCGCCGCCGCCATAGCAGAATAAGGATTTGGAGAGCCGCCTTGACGAGATCAGTGGATGAATGAGCTTTTCACTGGTCCGATGCTTTCATCTTCCTCTTCGTTTCTTGGGCCTTTTTTGTTTGTTCATAGTTCGGCCCAGTTTTCAGCCGAAACTATTACTGCAACAGCAGCCAACAGGTTCACTGGTCCAGCATTATTCACCAATCAAAACAAGTAACGGAGTCAACATTGTCGACAGTTTTTTTTTTTTTTAACAGAGGAGTGAGAAAAGATTTCAATTTCAGCACCACTATTTCTAGACATCCGATCTGATCCATTGCAGTGTTCTGTCTTGCATCCATCTGCTCTGAGTGAGATCGATTTCTGAAGAAGCTGCTGGCCCCAGCCCCCAGCTCGCTGAACACCAAACAGTAGACACTAGACACTAGTGTACGTATTCAGAAGTTGAAGCTGTACATCACTACATCTGTACATGCATGTTGCATCGGCTGCTGCTGCTACTGCTGCTTGCCACTGTCGCCGTAGGCAATGTATGTCTTCTGCTGCCTGCTGCTAGTCGTTGTGCTACTCGCACCAAGGGAATGCAATGCAATGCCTGGCATGGCACTGAATCCAGTGGGGACTGGGGAGGATGTGGGGTAAAAATCAAGAACCAAAGCTGCGGTGGCCATGCTAGTGAATGGCATGGCGTGGCATGGCTCGGACTTTGATGCTGCCACTGAAATCGGAGTGTGTGGATGCAGTGCTCCAGCTACCAGCTTCTTTCTCCTCTACCAGTTCTGCTACTCCGTAAGCTGTAGCCAAAGCTAAGCAGTGGCAAAGGTATAAATTTACCACTTTATCTCACACTCCCAGTAAGCCGCCACTGCTGTTGGCAAAGGTAGTTACCTGCTTAACGTGCCGCTATTTTGTCCTCTGGCCCTTATCCCTAAACATGCAGCAAGTTTGTCACTGGCATCTAGCAATCGATCCACTTTGCTGCTAATGTGGTCTCTGTCTGACTGTCCATGAGTCCATCTTTTCTCCCTCCCACTCACTTGCTCATTGCACCTACTACCAAAGGGATAAGCTTCTTGTGCTCATTCTTTCAGAAAGAAATTACCACCGAGTCACTATCTTTGTTCAAAAAAATAGTATTTTACCTGTTTCATAAGAACTTTTATCGTTTGAAATTTATCCTAAAATATAATATAAGAACTTCTACTGCTTCTTCCACCGAGCACCCTCATTTTAGACAAATTTTATGGTACACCAGAAATATTATGAATTGTTTATTTATTTTGATCTAATGGCTAAGATTAAAGATAGTAATCTATTACCTCCTAGAAGATAATAGGTCACTCTTGACTTTTCTACACAGACTTCTAATTTTTGGCGTAGACTTTCTAATTTTCTACACCGACTTTTTAATTATCTGTCGGTCACCGAGTATTTTTAATTTTAGTTTATTTTTAATCCTAACTAAAATTAATAGTCTAGATTAATTTAAAGTACTACTTTTAGAAGGTAAATGTTGTACCCAAACTTACACTAACCACCCTCTCACTCCTCTCACCACCCCTTGTTTAACGAGCTATATTTACTACGATCCAACTTGATTTTGTGGACCAGATAAACTGAAGTGATATATTTCACACGAATTTACTTGTTGGCCTGTTTCACGTATTGTAGATGCGCCCAAGATGGCACAGGGGCCAGCTGAAAGCTTTAGTTAATTAATACATGTCCTTTCAGACTCGATCAGAGGCCGTAGCAGAGAGCAGTTATAACGAAACTAGCTTTCAGTGCGCATTTGTCCTTGGCCCTTATCCCTAAACAAGCAACCATTTTGTCCCTGGCGTCTACTACTGGTATCACTAACCACTACTGCTAATTACCAGCTGCTCTCTTAACTGCAAGGGAATTTGGCACGGCGACAAACCATCATTCCATCTATTCCCTTCCATTTCACCACACGAGATGTACTTCATCATAATTAAGATAGTGCAGTGTTCTTCTGCGTGCGTTCCCCCAGGGGATTACATTATTGGTCAGTGGGTACATGATTGATTAATTAATTAATTTTCTACAACTATAGTCTCTAGCTTGAAGCAACCAAATGAAATTTCACAGCAGTATTCATGATCGGCACTGCATTCTCTTTTATAGCAAGGAAGAGAAATGTACTTGTAAAAACAGTGAATGACAAATTAAGGGTTATATTTGAAAGTGTTTTACCTTTAGGGGTTTAACAATACTACATTCATTCCTTATAAAAGTACTTTTAACATTCTCAACATTTTTTTCAAATATAAATTGTTTTATAACCTTTAGTCACTTATAATATTTTTTCTATATTTATCATTATCAAATAAATGTTACATCTCTTACAAGAGAAACCACTTATATTTTTTTTTAAATAAGTAATAACAAAATCATTCAAGTTGCTTTCTTAATTTTTATTCACAAATCTGAAACGAAATATATAAAAAAATCCGAGAGGATAGCTACGAAGTTGTGTTAATCGTCAAAGTCTCAGTTAATTAACATGGAAACCTGGGGGTAGAATTGCTGGATTAGCTCGGTCCAAAGTCTCAGTGACGTGATACAGCAGTATCTCCTATGAAAAGACGTACTCCTATCTATGCACAGAGTTAAATATTCCAACCGTACAGGTTCACTGACCGGATCGAGGAAGATGGGTGTGAAACAGTGAAATTGTTGGAGCTAGCAAGGCGTACGTAGTAAAAGTAGATTAAGCAGGAGGGTTAAAAGGGCAATTAGTTACGGCATGCTAGCTATCTCTTCTGCTCTTGCATCGCCTGCGCGCGCGGTAACTTTTTCTAGCTTCTCCCTCTCTGCGTGGTTTTTTTCGTCGACGCGTGCGTCTCGCGTCTTTTGGTTAAAGGTGGCGGTGGCAGATGGACAAAGCGGCGGCGGCTACCGGCGTGCGCTGCAAGTGGCCGCGATGGCAATTGCATGCCGCCGCCTTCTTTTCGGACGTCGTCGCCGGCCGGTTTCCCCTCCGACACGCGTCGCATACGCGGGACATGCCCTTTTTTGACCCTCATCTGAGTTCCCTGCTTCTCCTGTATATATATACACTATAGATTTGATAATTCATAACAGTTTTAATTTTTATTCAATTAAATTGTTTTATTTATTATTGTCACAGAGTATCAACGTAATTAAGAAGTTATCTTTAGAGTGACAAATTATCAATTTTTTTAATATATACACCAACAGTTGGTATGAATGTACTTAGTTCCAAAAAGAATTGGTTTATAGCACTTCAAAATTTATCCTAAAAGTACTTTATTTTTACATCCTTATTTATCATCGATTTGTAAATCAACTCACATAGTTGCTTGCACTCATTTTAGCTAGAATTCAGAAATATCAAACCGCGTGGGCTCTATATCAGTATGATTTCTACTGTGTATATGTGCATAAAGTATTGAACTTGCATCAAGGATGAAACCTGTTGGTCAGTGTGAGTGCAAATGTGCCCACTAAAAAATTAGGTATTATACTTATATTTTGATCATGTATATACCTCTCGTTTTAATAAAAGACATACATCATAGCTTAATCAGTAGTCTAGTTAAAAAAATCTATCCATATTAGACTAATTTCACACATCCCTACTTTGCTCTAGCTTCGCCACTTACTTTCATAGCATGTTTTCAATGATTGAATAATCATGCCAAGAGTAGGATTATGTTATATGTAAGCTTTATTAGCATTGATACATGCCGTCGTCAATATTCTGATCTAGACACGTAATTCCATTGGACTTGGTTTCTATAAATTGAACCGGATAAATCGTGTTAACATGATTTATGGTGTACCATGTCATACTCAGGGTTCGGATACCAGGACCATCCCAAAAAAATTCTCCAACATATGCTAAACTCTAAATATATAGAAACGAGACAAAAGGCCCCTCATAGCCAGTGTGCACAATAGTCTTGATCACGGCAATAACGAAACAACTCAATTTAAGCTATATAAATATGAAGAAAACAGAAGACAATCTAAAAAGAATATAATCGAGTACTTAGTCTAATTTAGTGTCGGGAATATGATCCTGGGTTACCTCCCGAGTGATTTTATGATGATCGAGTAAAGGAGTGATCAACAGACTCAACATTAAAGACGACCAGTCAACGGTCAACATTCTCCAGGCAACCATCGGTCGAGGACCAGAAGGCTCCCCGAGTCCAGCACTCAGGAAGCCTTCCTGACCACAGGCACTTGGATGGTCGCCATCAAGAGCAAGGTCGTCATTAAGCTCCACGTTGTACAGTTATTATTGCTGTTATCTCTTGGAGTTATTACCCACGAACTGACCGTTTATCCTCATAATTGGTCATTAATAGGGTATATTAACTATAATTTGTAACCCCCGATCCCTCTCATATAAAGGGATCAGATGGAGCCTATAAAGGACACGTTTTTCTAGAGGTTATGTCTCCTAGACGATTTCATATGATTAAGGCTATTCATGTCTCAAAACTCATTCAACACTCACATGATTAGGGTTATTATCCTCCGGGAGACTTAAATCTATCTAAAAATCCTCTCTGTCTCTTAGTTAGAGATAACCATCAAGATTCGTCCACAGCACTCCTCATCGCCTAATCAAATCCGTACTGCAGATATCTCCGTGATATACTATTGTTTTGAACACAACTTCACTTAGGTGTCATCAAGATTAGACAATTCTGAGTGACCGGCCCGTGGATACCGATATTTCTGGCAGAATACGGTAACTAGCCGGACAAAAAAATTTCAAATCCGGATAGATCAGAGATATGAGGCGAGGGACCCATGCGTGCATGCATGCCTTGTCTCACTGAAACGAATCCGAAATGTGGTTATGATCAAAACAACTAGTTCCTAGCCCCCGGCCGTCTCTAACTTAATTCTGACTGCTGAACATTTACATGTACTAATGTACACCGATCGTGATCATCTCAATGACCAGTTTAACAAAACAAAAGAAACACGTTCCAGATGCTGGATCGTGTCAGTTTCCGTCGATGGCGACCGTCACCGGCGTCGGGAATACCTCGCCGTCCTTCCTCCGGCCGATGCCGTCCACCGCTGACAAGCTCACTGTTGCACCATCGACATCGTTGGCACTTAAGCTACGCTTCAGCTGCCTCAAGGTAGGGCACAACACCTCGTCGGCCCACGCCTGCAACGACGTGGCCGACGCTCCTGCCGTCCATGCGGCGCCAGCCAGCCTGTCCAGCAAGCCGTCGTCGACGTTAACGGACCACCAACGGCCGCCGGCGACATCTCCGAACTTTGCTGGTACCACGTGGTCGGAGATGCTCCGCTTAAGCGTTCCGAAGTCGATTGGTTTGAACATCACCGTGCCATCGACGACTTTGATGAGCTCGGACACGCTTGACGGAGCGGCGGCGGGCTGGCCGTGCTCGTGCTCCACCGTTAAGTCGCTGGACGAGTTCCGAGATTCCTCGCCGCCGCTTTCGTCGTCGTCGTCGCTGTGATCCTCACACATGGACAAGTTCAAGTCAAGGTGAAGCGGCTCGCGTGCGGAGTCTTTGCGCGGTTTCGTACGTCGGTGATCTCCTCCGTCGAGCGGCTGCTCCGGCCTGCGCTTCGGTGTTTTCTGACGGACTCCGAGCTCAAGGTTCCACGGCGAGTCAGCGAAGGGTATCTCTTCTTGGCATCTCCTCATGTCATCCGGCGACGACGACCAGGGCAACATGACGACGAAGATGGCGCTGCCGAGGGCGACGTCTCGGCCGTGAGAGTCCACGAGCTGGCCGGACTCGATGGAACGTACGATGGACGCGTGCACGACTCTGTCATCTTGGTCGAATCCATCGAGCACGATGACACGGAACGGATTGGCACGTATGGCGTCGGCCACACGGTCCAGTGCCGTCCGGCCGCGGCATGGCACGATGAACTCCCTGCCGTCGATGTCGCCGGTCGTGGGGCAGCCGAGACGCACGGTGACGGCGCCCGTGCCAAAGACCGACATGGACAGCGCCTCTGCCATTTTCATCTTCCCGGCCACGTCATGACCAGCGAAGAGGACCCAAGTGTCGGCCTTGGGTCCCATGCCCCGCCGCTTGCCCTCGCCAGACTTTGCCTTCGCGATCGTACGAGCAACGGCAGCTGCAGCCTCGGGTTGCCATCTCACCGCCTCCGTGAGCCGTTTCACGAGCATGTCCTCGTTCGCGTCACACGCCGGCCGCCCAAGCGCGAGGTCGGTGTCCACGGCGCCGCCAGCCGCCGCCGGTGCCCTTACTGGCACAGCTGGCAACGCCTGCATGCTGCCAAGGACATTAGCGCCGTTCCACTCGGAGCAGGTGACCATCGACGGCGCCCGGCCGCCATGGAAGTGCAGCTGCGCGCACCGGTCGAGCCACCGACCCCTCAGCTCGTCAGCCTCACGCGCCTTGTCCTGAAAAAGCGACAAAAATTTCCGCACGTCAGATTAAGCGCTGCTCGATCACGACGCGGCTAGTTGTCGTTGTCGTGCGGCAAGCAATCAATCAATCAAGCAACCAACCAACCTGTGCGCGGTCGAACGGCGCCCGTGCGGTGCTCGGCGTGCCGATCTGCAGCCACAGCGACATGGGCTGCTCGACGGCGGCAGGCGACGTCATATTCTCGGCGCGCTCGCGCTCGTAGCCGTCCACGCAGGCGTTGCACAGGCTCGGCGCCCTTTGCATTGCCCTAGTCATCGCCGATGACAACACCTCGACCGAGCTGCTCAGGATTCCTCGGTTAACTCCATTAGCACTGCGACACGAAGAGAGCGGACACATCGTTATTGTTGTGGGTGGAAAGAGACGAGATCGATAGGCGAATATGTATGTATGTGTGAGTGTGACAGAAGCAAACCTCGGCGAGAGACCGAGCGACGGCGGCGGCGGCGGAGGCCTCGGCGTGATGGGCACGGCCTGGAGGTCCCACTCGCTCTCCAGAGCGGGGTGGTACACTTGGCACTTGAGATACGTGGCACAAGTCGCCGTGCCGATCACCCAGACGCGGTGGTCGCACTCGCCGGATTGCCTCAGGATGCGCGCCATCTCGGCCACCGCGGCTCGCGCTGTGTCGAGCACCATGCCCCTACGTTTCTCTTGCTCCCCGGGAGGTACGCTTCTCTCCTCGACGAGCCACTGCAGGTTGCCGAGGTTGACCACGACGCCGGCGCTCTTCGACGCCGGAGCCAGTAGCTCCGACCTTATCGCCTCGCCGAGTTCCTTGATCTTGGTGATCAGTTCTGCCCTGTCTAGATCAAACAGGTCGCCGAATTCTCTCGCGAAGGAGATGACTCGCGCGGTGCCGAGCCGTTGCCTCTGTATCATCGTGACCACCTCTTGCACCACGGCGTCCACGTCCACCGTGTCGCCGACGAGCACCGGGTTACGCTTCTTGTCCCGCTTCAGCACTTCCACCACCTTGTTTACTTCCTCCTCCCGGTGGGACGCTTGCCGGTGCAGCACTCTGGTGTTGACGTACACGCCGGAGTCAGGGGCCGTGGGGTCGGAGAGGGAACGAAGCATGGCCGCCTTGACGCCCGTGCTGGAGAAGGAGGCCTCGCGCATGACGCGGGCGACGGACGGGTCATCGAGGATGGCGAGGACGAGGTGCGGCACGCCGACGCGGTGGTCGTCGGCCTCGACGCCGCCGCTGCCGATGCGACGGTGGTGCGCGTAAGCCCGCTTCAGTGCGGCTGCGAGCGCGTTGGAGAGCGGCGGGGGCGCGTGGAAGGTGCCGCCGTCGTGGTGGTGCTGGTGCTCCGTGGAGGTAGGTAGCCGGTCGAGGGCGACGGCGAAGCAGAGGTCGA